>JAPEVW010000102.1:117500-440000 GCA_027921565.1 Artemia sinica | reverse complement strand
CCCACTAATCACAAAGGCCGTTAATTACAATAAATAGCTCTGATGAAAGTACAAAAATAAATTAGCGTAGAGATTGAGGTAATGGTATGATTTTCATCAAAGTTCTATGAGTTTTAGAGGGTGTTTTCCCCTTTTTTCCGAAAATAAGGCAAATTTTCTCAAGCATATAACTTTTAATGGGTAAGACTAAACTTGATGAAACTTATATATTTGAAATCAGCATAAAAATCTTTTTATTTTGATGTATTTATTGGTCTAACAAAGAATAATTAATCTAACAAAGAACGAACCACAGTGAATCAGGCGGCGGGTCTTATAACTCTAATATAAAATCATACCCCGTTAAAAGATACGTTGTTACTTTATCTTATACAAGAATTAACTAAAAAAAACTTTTTCCACAAAATAAGTTTTTCAAAAAAATATAAATGTTTTTACTTTTATAACTTTAATAAATCAAATAATATTAACATTTTGATTACTAAATATCAGTATATGTATATTAAACTGAAAATGCACATTCTTTTGTATTTTTTTCAGTAAAGTGCAAATTTTGTTCTGGCCTTGGGAGGGCATAGGGGTTTTGAGCCCTACTCATGTTAATTTCTGCTTGTTTTGAGTTTGACTCGGTTATTTATTGTAATTTCTGTTCGTTTTGGGTTTCATTTATTCATCGATGCTGATTCGTGGTAGTTTAACGCCTGGTAGAATATTGGATTTAATTTTTGCTCGTTTTGTTTTAATGGAGTTCTTTACTTTTCTTTGAAAAACTTATTTTGTGGAAAAAGTTTTGTTAATTAATTTTTATATAAGATAAATTAACAACGTATCTTATAACGGGGTAAGATTTTATATTAGAGTTATACGACCCGCCACTTGATTCACTGTGGTTCGTTCTTTGTTAGATTAATTAGAAAAACTTTCCACAAAATAAGTTTTTCAAAGAAAAGAAAAGGACTCCATTAATCAAAAAATGAGCAAAAATATAATTAAATAATCTACCAAACGTGAAACTACCACAAATCAACATCGATCAATAAATGAAACCAAAAACGAATAGAAATTACAATAAATCACAGAGTCAAACTCAAAACGAGCAGAAATTAACATGAGTAGGGCTCGAACAGTAGTTTGCTAGGTGCTGATTTCACGAGTGATTGCATAATGCCATCAAACACTCTATATTATGGACCTATAAAGTGAGCAAAAACGCTATACTATGGACCTATAATGCGACCAAGATACCAGACAGGTTTTCCATGGGGCAATAACCCAAACTAAAGAAATTTCCTTGGTATAATATGCTCAGAAGTGTAATAGATTTGACGCCTACAAGGAAACCTACATGAATATGCTCAGAAGTGTAATAGATTTGACGCCTACAAGGAAAACTACAAGAATATGCTCAGAAGTCTAATAGATTTGACGCCTACAAGGAAACCTACATGAATATGCTCAGAAGTGTAATAGATTTGACGCCTACAAGGAAACCTACATGAATATGCTCAGAAGTGTAATAGATTTGACGCCTACAAGGAAACCTACAAGAATATGCTCAGAAGTGCAATAGATTTGAACCCTACAAGAGACCTTGGTACAACATGTTCAATAGTTTAATGCACTTTCTGTAAAAATACTGGTTTCAGCCGAAGGGGTAAATAATCATGTTTTTTTGTATAAATTAATGTGCAACAACTCTTTCTGCATCAGTTTGAAAAACAACTCGAATAGATAGCCTTTATTGTTTAATTATTCCTATTTAAATGGATAGCACCAAGAGATTTGTGGTAAGTGAATATTTTTATTCTTGTTTTAATAAAAAACGAGACTTTTTTCCTTTATATCTAACTTAAACTATCTGCCATATGGGCTTTCTGGTTGACAGCCGACTACATAGCTATCGCAAAATTCACTTGCTTCGTAACAGCCGTTCGGGTATAAAGGCAATTTGGGTAAAATGCGTCTTAAGTGCTATGCAAAAATGTCACTTATTTGAGACAAAAAAATTGATTAATTTGCAATGCGTGTCTTTAAAAATGCAGAATATCTTCAACGTGTTGGGGTGGAGGGGACTTTATTATTGTGGAGGGGGATGAGGATTATTAATATTCTGAATAAAAATTTTTTCTTTTTATATGAGCTTGAGCAAATGGAATTTAACCCCATAAATTTTAATTCGTGTCTCTCATAATTGAAAAAAGCATACATTTGTTCTATTATCCTGTTTCGTGAGAGATTATCGCACAAATTGTGTTATATTTTTCTATGTTTCATCGTATTCATGTTATCAACTGATATCTTAGACTTTTTCTTCATTGTCTTAGGGGGATCATGTTTCTTTTTTACGAGTTCAAGCTTATTTGAAATTATGACGGAAATAATTTATCCCTGTAAGTTTTAATTGTGTTTTTCCTAGTTGAAAAAGCTTACATTTTTTCTTTCATCCTGCATGATGAGAAATGGATTATCTAACCCTATCTTAGGAACTTACCTGACGAAAAGACTGAAAATTAATTTTAAATCAAGAACTTTGATGGTCAAAGTCATCCTGAGCAAAAACAACCAAAGCTCGATGGCGGATCTAGCACCCCTGATGTGGACCTAATTAGATCAATGAACATGGTCAGGAGGAGTGTAATCACCTATACACCGCCGTCTCATAGCCAGAATATTTTTGAGGAGTTACCTACAATTCCTGACGCAAGTGCCTTTATTAGATAGTTACGTATATTATGTAATGGAGTAATTGCGGGCGAGGGGAAGAGGAGGGGTGGAGAGGATGCAAAAAAACATATTGCTATCTACATAAATGAAAATCGTTAATAATCCCCTATTTTTCATTCAAGTTTATAATGCATTCACAATTTCGCAATGAGAATAGACGAATGCTATAGCATAAAATGTAAGAAGAAGTATCGGTTTGCAGAAATATCGTACATTTGAGATTAATAATTGATTTATGAGCAATGCGTATCCTTAAAATATATACAATATCTTTAATGTGTTGGTGTGGAGGGGGCTTTGGTATTCAGGAGGAAGGGTGAGGATTATTGATATTCTGAATAAAAATCTAACGGAAATAATACGCAAAATTGTGTTATTATAAATGCATATCGTATTTGAAATATATATAGGTTATGCTCCTCCTAGTACTAGAAAATTTATTTCTTTTTATATGATTTACGAGCTTGAGCAGACAGAATTTAATCCCATAAGTTTTAAATCGTGTCTATCATAATTGAAAAAAGTATACACCCTATATATTAAAACATGGTGTACTTGTAGAAAAAAAGGAGGGTTAAGAGGGTACAAAAAATCCTTTTCTATTTTACACAAATGACCATAGAGCTGATTTATAATTTATTTTTTGACTTTATAAAATAGTAGATATTCCACATTGAAAATAAATCCTGTTCTTATAGATTAACATTGATGAACTATCACCAGCTGAAGAAACATTTATTGTCAATGAGTCTACACTGTTATTAACACTGCGAATGGATTTTCAGGATAGTGCAGTGGTTGATAATGATTTAAATGGCGAAGGGACTTCTTAAATGATTGTTTTGGGGATGTAGCTAGCCTAGATGACTTAACTTGTGACATTGACATGAGTGAGGACCCAGAATGGTCAAATAGGTTTATAAATGAATATTTGGGTGATATCCCACAAGTACATCAAAACGGGTTCCCATTCCACTTCTATTGACAATGCTAATAGACATAATCAAATTGTGTCACAAGACAATGTTGGGTGGCTTCATCAGCTATCCCCAAACACGCTGGAAGGTATCCTTAGTGAATTGGGGGATTTTACACTGCGCCCCACGCTCACTATTGCAATTGAACAGACTGGTGTTGGTAGTGGTATTGAATCGAGAGATTTTATGACAACCACCACCCCCACTATTGAGGTTGACCAGAATAGTGACAATGAAACATTAGCCCCACATACATTTACACTACCAGATTTTATATTGTCTAACTGTGCCTTGCACAATACTAATGTATACAACTCCACTTTCGGTGAATTCTTTAATTCTTCAATGTCAGGGGGTATAGTAACAGATCCCCTGGCTATTACTCATTCCTATGTTAACAAGATTCGAGCCCTTCTTGAACAATAGATGTGGGTGAGGGGAGGGAGGGACAGTTTAAAAGCGTCAATAGCCCAAAAATATATCATTTAAATGAAAATACAAGCGATCTTTATTCGATATATTTAGAAACAGAGGTGTTAGCGATTCGCCCGCATTTGGCAAGTTATGAGGAGTTTTTTGGATTGGGTCAACAGCATCACAACTAAACTGGAAAATTATAATGAGGGGGTAGCGGGTCAGTTGTTTTACTTATAGAAAATTTAAACGATAATATTTGTAGATTTAAAAAAGATTTTATTTTAAGAGGGGGGAGTGGGAATATTGAATTAAAATATCATTCAGATTTAGAGGGTTGTAAAGGTAAACAATGATTCTGTTTCGATATGAGGCTACAGTATTTCAAGTATACATTTTTGATTGCGACCTTTTGAGCTCTGCGTGATAATGCTTCTAAGAAAAAGTTGGATGAATTGGCAGCTAATGGGGATGGGTCAAAGTTTCCTAAAACAGATTTCAATTTTCCAAATGGTCGATTTCCCGTAACACTAATTGGGATAGATATTTTTGAGCAGGCTTATGAACATTTAAAGATTGGTGTTAAGGTGTTACCGTATGAAACAGAATTTGAAGAGGGTCAGTACTGTGATAAAAAGGGTGCGTTTTTTCCAGTGAGGGCTCCGTCTATTGAATCAGTGAAGCATTGGGTCTGGCTTCTGTACACGCCTCCTTCAGAGCCTGATTTAATTGGATATTTTGATCCAATAGCCGATATTAGTAGGGTTTTAAGTGAGGGTAAGAAACATTCGACACGCAACTATTGTCCGACATACTTGTCATGATTTTGTGATGATTTAAGGCTAAAGCATCACATTAAACACTGTAAACGTCATGGATACCAGGCTGAGGAAACGGTTAGCGGAGATAGAGCGATCTTTCGTTTTAAGAATATCCAAAACTCGCTCCTGCAAAGCAACAAGATCGCTTTGGACTGCGTAGCCAAACTCACAGACGTGTACGATTCGTCAAATCTATATCGTGTTAAAATACATGAAGCCATAGGGGTCTCTTACGCTCACGCCCAGAGAGACTCTAGTAATACCATGCAAGTGCTGAATCTAGTTGAGTCGTTGGGTGGGGAAGACTGCGTGCGCACGGCATTGACCAGTCTGATTAAAACAGAGAATTTCGCAATTTCTCGCCTACGCTATACACACTATCCTATGGTTCTATCAACAGATGAGAGCTTGGTCATTAAAAATCGTAAAAATATGTTGGGTTTGCAAGGGCGAATTTGATGATGGTACTGGTGGAAAGGGGAAGGTGATCGATCATGATCATTTATGGCAGGAAATTTCATCGGGAGGGAGTAACTTTAGTGGGGTTGCACATTAATCGTGCAATATAAACGTTAGTCAGCAATAGTTCGTTCCGGTTTGTATAGACAATTCCAATAGCGATTTAAAGTTTGTTTTACCGACGTTGGCCCGCATGGCCAAGGGTGGAGTTTTAGATAACACAATGGTAGATGGTTCTTTTTCCTATAATATCATATCTAAATCATCGGAGAAGCTGCTGCTACTACAATTCCTGTGGAAAACAGTTGACAAGGGTAACATGTGCCCGAATAAAATCTGTTTTTTAGACTTTTTCAGTTTCTTCCCCAAGTCTCTAAGTCAATTGATTCAGCTACAGAAAAGTGACAATTTTGATAGTTTTCCTCTCCTTGAACATTGCTTCCCGGATGATGAAATGTATGATTTATTAACATGAAAGTGCATATACACATATGATTACGACAACTCTACCTCGAGGCTTGAGGAGGTGTCATTACAGCCTATTAAAGCATTTTACAATACCCTTACAGACAGTCAATTCACCACTGGCGACTATGAATTGGTCAAGAGGGTTTGGGCAAAGGGAGGATGTAAATATGTTTTGGATTACTGTAAACCAAACTTGGCTAGTGATGTATTGACTCTTTTAGACATCATGTTCAAAAATACGGATACAATCTAGGGGAATTTGGGTTGGATTTAGGGTATATTTTTCCACTCCTCATCTGGTGATTGACCTGATTCTTAAAATCAGCAAAGAAGAAATAGGTCAGATCACCGACGTGAATCAACATCTATTTGTAGAGAGATCAATGAGGGGAGGGTATATTTTCGACGGGGACCATATTATGAAAACTGATTTGACCGGATAGCACACCGATGAAAAGTCAGATGCATTTTTGATCTGAATTCCCTTTATTCGTCGGTGATGTCTCAATACTGTTTGCCGTGTGGCAATTACAAATGGCTTAACAATGCTTGTGCTTCAAATTTCCCCAACATTGCTACCGTTGAGGAGATTGGGGCGCAAGGATGGTTTTATGAAATTGACGGTTAAATATCCATGGAAATCCATGACCCGTTAATAGACTTTGTTTTCCCGTGCATAAATAGACCGGTGGGTAAGGACTCTCTGAGTCCCTACAATTTATCCTTAGTAGAGGATGGGAGTATGCACTGGGTGCCTTCAAAGCAAAAACTTATTGCTGACCTTAACCCGAAACAGCATATCGTTGTTCATCACGTGCTATTGCAATGGATGGTTTCCAATGGTTTCAAAGTCATAAGGATACATAGAGGCCTCCAATTTGATAAAAATCCTTATATGAAAACATTTATTGACACCTTTGTCAGTAAACCTTCACAAGCAAAAACGAAGGTTGAAAAGGAAATCTATAAACTCATTTTGAACTCAGCCTTCAGTAAAAATGTACGAAAGTGTACGAAACAAAAGTAGCTGTGGCATTGTAACCAATCCCAAAGATTTTGCTTGAACCATCGCCGACCCGAACTTCAGATCTTTCACGGTCATAGACTCTAACATGGTGCTCCTACATCGCAAGAAAAGAAACGCTATTTTAAATAAAAATATTGCAGGTGGGAGTGCAATAACGGAAATTTCAAAAAACTCATGTTGTCATTTTATTACAATGTATGCAAGGTACAATGGCTGATTGAGGGACAAGTTCAAGTGTATTATGGAGACATTGATTCACTCCTGTTAAAAGTTAAAACATAAAATTTGTTGAATGATTGGGAAAATGGTGAGTACAGTAGCTCTCGGATGAACTACATCAACTGGCATGAATCCCTCTATCCAGAGCTAGTGAAACGCCAGGCCCCAAATCAATTGTTAATGTTAAAATCTGAAACGGGAAGTGATCTGATATCCATTGGTGTGTTTCCTGGGCCGAAGGTATACTGTGTGGAAACGCACAACAAGGATATCAAACGAGTTTGCAAGGGGGTGCCTATACACTTTGTAAAAAAAAATTTCAATGTGAGTGTGTATAGAAACTGTGTGGAACGTAGTTTAGTCCCAAGAGCGATAGTCATGGCGATTCGCTCTTTACAATTTAAAAACTACACAGTTAGAGTTGATAAAAACGCCATGTCAGCCATATCAGACAAAGTTTATGTACTTGAGGATGGTGTAAAGATACTTCCACACGGAAACTACATGATTTCAGATCGAATTGAATATATAGAGTGCAGAAAACAACTCCGTCTGGATAAATTATCTTAACTTCATTCATAATACAAGCTGGGTGGGTGGTTTTGGGATTTTTTTTTTCAAAACTTATATATGTTCAATATATGTGTGCTTATGCTAGGCAGAGTTATTTCTTCATAATTTGATGTCCCCGGGCCCGACCCACCACAGTGCCCCCCCCCCCACGCTTTCTGGTTTGTCCGCCACAGTGGACGCCTCGGCCTTCAGCCACCTTAATGGCCACTCCCAGGGGGGGGGACCCCATTTTAAATTAAAACTGATGTTTATTAAAGCGTTGTATTTTTTGTGAATAAAATAAATAGAAAGTGATATTATTTTAAGTGTATTTACTGTTTAATAAAAAAGTTTTTTCTCCTAGTGCCTATGTCAAATAAATATTGTAATGTTTTTGTAAATAAAAAAAAACAAAAAAAGTTGTGATATTATTTTGAGTGTATTTATTGTTTAATAAAAAGTGTTCTTTCCTAGTACCAATTTCAAATAAATGTTGTTTTTGTTTGTTATAAATAAATAAATAAATAAAAATCTCAATTAAGTTTATTTATTAAATATAAAGTGCTTTTTCTAATTGTTATATTATTATTTGTAAAGCACTGCTTTTTTGTTAATAATAAAAGAAAATATGATTCTTTATTGGTTTTGTTCTTTGTACGGTGTAGTAGTAATAAGGAAATTATTTAGTCATTAGACGTCTATAGTTTAGAGTTAGTTGTAGGTGAGCTGTTGAAGCGAACAGCAATCTGTATCAATTTAAAACACCATTCAGATCGTTTTTGTGTGGCTCATCAATGACAGGCAAAACGACACTAACTAAAATAACTAAAAATTGTGATCAAATGTTTATGGAAAAGCCGAAAAAATCCACTTTTGCTATACTGTTTGGCAGGAGCCATACGATAAAATAAAAGCTATTGATACATTGGGGGTGGTGCAGATACAATTCCCACAGGGACTAGATGTTTTTGACATTATTGAACCAAATTCTTGGCTGATTATTGACGATTTAGCTGAATCCATTGAATATTGGTCCCAGGAAATGCTACAATTGTTTACTGTTCGCTCACATCACGAACATATTTCCGTTACTCTAGTTCTACAGAGTCTCTTTCATCAGAGCAAATATATGCGAACACTCGCTTTGAACTGTACCTACTAAATCATCTATAGAGTTTTCGTTATTCTAGCTCGCTAATAACTCTCAATAAAAAAATATATCCCGGCACCCCCAAATGTTTACTTTCAGCGTACAATCAGGCAACTAATAAACCCTTCGGCTAAATTATATTGGATCTTAATCAAAATACACCTGAGGATTTACGTGTAGTCCATTATATTTTTGGCAATTACATTACAGTATATCTTCCCAAGAACAGTAAAAAAGGCTATCAGTTGCCATCATGAAACTGAAGAAACTACATGAAAATAAACATTTATTTTCCATTCTAAGCACTTCAAAACCCCCACTTAGGAAAGCCATACTCAAACTTGGTATTTACAATGATTTCATTAGTCTAATATCTGAACTTTGTTTAAATTTAACCGAGGGTAATGTTCAACGGCCAGAAGTAGTTAAGAAACAGGCAAAGCAACATCGTTCCATTGTACGTGCATTGGCTTGTAAAAAGAAAGGAAAAAAATTTAAAAGGAGAAGTCTTCTTCAGGTGGGTGGTAGCTCTTTTACACTTTTACTGCCAATAATTGCAGGACTTGTAAACAGTTTTCTCTAGAATGCTAAACCCTATAAATTGACTCCAATAGAACTCGCTCTTTCACCAGTGGAACACTTTGAGGACAATCTGAATAAATTCATTAACAATGAGAATATTAACGATGATACAAAACTACTTTTACTTCCAGATGCACTTCGTCGAGTGGACAAACATAAGCCCTATCGTGCGAGACCAGTCAATGTGAGTGTCATTGATCACAAAGAAGAAACATCTCTTCAAGATTCTTCTGCAGCTAGAACACAATTAACGAATGAGGAGGAGGAACTGAATTCAGTAGTGTCGAGTATTGGCAATCTAATGCCACACTCATATCGTGAACAAAGTAAACGACTCATAACATATCTCATGGAAAGGGTTCAAGATCATATTCAAGTTGATAGCAATGGGAAACCAATTATAATTCAAGGGAAGAGTTATAATCTACTTGATTTATTCTATGATATAGTTACAAATCGTAAAGGATTTTTATCACTTGACACTCTTCTAAATACATTAAACATCCCCAATAGAACACAATTAAAATATGAGGAGGAGGAACTGAATTCAGTAGTGTCGAGTATTGGCAATCTAATGCCACACTCATATCGTGAACAAAGTAAACGACTCATAACATATCTCATGGAAAGGGTTCAAGATCATATTCAAGTTGATAGCAATGGGAAACCAATTATAATTCAAGGGAAGAGTTATAATCTACTTGATTTATTCTATGATATAGTTACAAATCGTAAAGGATTTTTATCACTTGACACTCTTCTAAATACATTAAACATCCCCAAAAGTCTTTTTAGCAATAGGCAAATTCTAAAGAAATTAAAGGAACATAGTCCATCATTACCAACATTAAAACAAGAAGAAGAAGAAGAAGAAACAGGTGAAGATTTTAAATCAATCTTGGAAAATACTAGCACACCTAGTAGAAACATTGATTTGACGATGACGAGGACGATAACTTTGATAGCTAGACAAAAGTGAAGATGTTTTAATATCAACTCAACGTCACTATCATCACCCACTAGTATAAAAAAGTGTAGTGGACGTTACAATAAGTGCCTACTTTCAAAATGGTTGAAATTTTGAAAAGTGCTTATGAAAATATTGGTGAAATCGGAAGTTTAAGTTCCCCCACCACTCTTTCCAGAGTCACTGGTGTTCACACTAAAGGTGTACAAGAATATCTACAAAATGAATCTAGTTACACTCTACATAGAAATCATAGGCTTCGTGCTCATAATTATCGAAAAAATAAAGTCTTTCCCCCACTGCACATAATGCAAGCAGATCTCTTAACTCTAGATGATATTCAAAGGCGTCACAATACACCATAAGAGTACATTCTACTTGCAGTCAGTGTTTTTAGTCGCTATGCGTATGCCATTCCATTGCGGACAAAGAGAGGTGTTGAAGTTGCTCAGGCTATAGAAAAAATTCTTCGACAAGATTCGTATAAAAAAATTCAAACGGATTGGGGTAGTGAATTTGTTAATCCACATGTCGAAAAACTACTAATGATATATAATACAATGCCCTATCATAGTCAGAGTCCTATAAAGGCTGCATTGGCCGAACGATTGATAAGAACTATTCGACTTTTAATTTCAAGATATTGTACATTGAAAAATACGGCTGCTTTTATTCATGATTTAGATAAAACCATGTTGATTTATAATCAACGACCCCATTGATCATTGTCCAACTCAACCCTACAGGAAGTTCATCATGCTGATCATAATACGTTTGATACTTTTCTTAAACAATATTCCAATGAAACGATTGTGAAGAAAAAATTCAATGTTGGTGATACTGTACAAATTACTAGAACAACTAATGTTTTTGAAAAGGGTAATTATTTGTGGTCCACAGAACTTTTTAAAGGGGCAAAAATCCTAGACACCAAACCCATAACTTATCGTCTACGAGACACTAAAGATGAAGAGATTTTCGGTGACTTTTATGACTATGAACTGCAAAAAGTTAAAAATAATAGCAAAATCTATCAAATTGAAAAGATATTAAAGAGCCATACTCGCAGGGACAAGAAACAGTTACTTTTTTCGTTGGTTAGGATACATCTCAGATTTTGATTCTTGGGATCGGTGTTGAAGACATTATCAATGCCCAATGACTTTTATGTAACACTTATATCCAACGTCTCCAACCCTCTCTACAATGATTTGAATAAAACAAGTGATTTTTGGACGAAACTCTCTCCCACCATCAAATTTGATGGCCCATCTGAAGTGGCTCTTGTCGACTGTATTCTCAAAAATACCTATGATATCCCGAGAAAAGATCGCATATATGATATAAGAATTAGATCCCATGATTGGCCACCGAACGTTAGCGAACAGCATAAAATTCAAAAAATCAATTGGTTGGATTATCCATATGATGAATTACCATACGAGGAACTCAGTTGTATGAATGATTTGTGTCGTTCTATCAATAAAAGAATTTCCGTTCGCATCAAACTTTGCTGCCTCAAAACTACAGGACTGGGAATCGGGTAAAAATTTCAACGAGAGTGTTAAAGAAAATATTAGATCTTCAACAAGAGCTGTTGGTGAGCAATTAAAATCTCTGCAAAATGGGAAGGGATTAAAAAGGGTGTGTGGTCATCATTCACTCATCAGTCTCTACCCAGGCGGGAAGCGAAGGACATCAACAACGACTTTGAGGAATAAAAGGAAGAAGACCAATAAGACGAAGAAGAAAAAGATTGTTAGATCAAAGAAGGATTTCTTCTCTTAAGATGACCTATCTCTCCCACAAAGAAGCGCATCCATCAATCAGCTCCTCATTGAATCTATTCAGTGCTGAAAATGTTTATGTCAGTGTCAAGTATGGCTACTGTGAATAATTTCATCCTCAACAACCCCTCTCGGAATATACACACTTTCAGATATTTTCCAATGAAGATTATTTCATTGATTTATCATCAACATTTATTGATTTAAATGTTGCAGTGAAGAAAAAGTCAGACAATACAACTCCCAGTGTTGACGATGGCCTGTCCTATGAAAACCGGATCCTTCACAATTTGTTCAAACTAATTAATGTATTCATTAATGGAACATTGGTGAGCACTAGCAATAATTTATCCAACTATGCAAGCTACATACAATTTATGATAATGACTCCAAAGGCATATAAGTAGTTTAGAGGACATGCCCCGGGCTATGAATATAGATCGCATGTTGATACTGACGGTGAGTTAACTGCTGTAGTGACCCAGGAGTATCATCTAGTTGGAAAATTAAATCATGAGATTTTTAATATATCCCAGTGGTTACCTCCCAATGTCAAGATTGACATAAAGTTACAACTAGCTCCATCGAATCTCATTTTGAGAAAAACACTTGCTGCAGCACCTGATGCAAATGTCATTATCACTTCAGCTATTCTTCATGTTCTGAAACAACAGGTTATGAGCTCTGTTGCATAGGCAGTGGAAAAGCTAAGAGCCAATGGTAAAAATATTAAACTTCTTGTCCCCCATTAGATAACCAATCAACGTCATATTGCCACTGGCTTTCGCAGTTATACCGATTCATTTTTTATCAATGGAGAAATTCCGTCAAAACTCGCTTTGGTCTTTGTGAAAAGTGCCCAGGCTGTAGGATCCTGGACTGCTTCCCCCCCATAATTTTAATTTTTTGGTCTATCTAGATTTGTGTGCAAAGTGAATGGAATTCCACTGTACATTCTATCATTTGATAAAAAATCCTACAGAACTCTGTATGAGTTGACCACGCAATCCCTAGATCATGATTCACAACTATTTGAAAATGGAATAACCGATTCAATGTTTTCAAAAAATCATTGTGTAATTGTTTTGGAATTGTCTGGCACTCAAGATATGAGTATAGTGCGAAAGGGGAATGTACGTTTAGAGTGCACATTTGCCGATGCTTTGACTGAAAGTATTACATTAATATCACTGAGTCAGTTTGAAACCTATTGGGAAATCAGACCCGATGGCAGTATCCTACCAGACCTTGCACCATGAACACAAACATAATAATAAGCGTATTTAATATGGATTTATAAATTTCCCAATATAAGTCCCATTGTATACCATCGGACTTCATTGAAAAAACTCCAAATGTTAACAATACCCTAGTCATTGGTAATATCAGTCCATTGAGTTTGAAGACAGGTCATCGGCTATGAATCTTTCAAACAGCAAAGAATATCGAATTCTTTGATCCTCTTGGCCTATCACATAAATTCGACAGTCCATACATCAAAAACTTTATTGAGACCAGTGAGAAAACTATTATTCAAAATATGAGGCGAGTACAGGATTTAACGACTAAGACATGTGGCTTTCATGCACTACTCTTTTTCGTGTTCAGATGCCGTGGCTATACCTACAAGCAGTTTCTCAGCATTTACGTCGACTTTCCTCGTTTGAACGACTTTCTAGTGGAAAATAGACTTTCAAACGTCTTTAATATTGATTTTAGTGCCCTACGAATAAAATGTTCTAAAAATGTATGGAAAATTGTTTATTAATAAAAAATAAGGCATATACATGGTAAAAAACGAGTTTTCTACTCTTTAGATTTCTTCTTCTACTACGTATTGGTCGAGAACAACTAATGCGGGTAGACAATCTGAATTCACTGTATACTGATCCTGATGTGCTGCGATTTCAGGGTTACATTTTCTACAATATAATGTGACTTCACTCTTACCATATTTCTTTGTATATTCAATGATTATATTTTCATTCATTTTGTAAAATTTGTGTGTTTCAATTTGCCTATTTGAAGCAGTGTGACATACAGAGCCCTCAAGTGGTGAATCAGAATCTGTAACAGCAAAATAAAAATCAGTAGGCTTATAATCATAGTAGCCATTGTCTTCACGACGATGACGTAGAAACCAAATTCTTTTGTTATTTTAACAGTTGAATCTTAGACCTGGTTGTTCCTCCCAAAACAATTTAAAGCCACGACGATACCAGTCTCTTAGCAATAAACTAAAATCACGTTTAGGATTCTTTCCAATCATGCCCGTATATGTATTCTCCCACTGATTACATTTATCATAGTGACAATTAGAGCATGTATGCCCTCTAGGGTGAGAGTCACATATCTCTTCAAGATAGAAATTACAACCTTTAATCTGTAGGGCATATCCTCTTTGCAATTTACACGGGTTGCGTAATCTACACTTTTCATCATACTCATCTATCATTGTACAATTCTCACATGATGACCAGCTGCCCAGTGTGTACCTACATAGTGGACTTATATGGAACATGATTTTATGTGTTGACACTCTCACCGCCAAAATGAAACTGAGCTACGAACAACAAATTGAGTGGGGGAGAGAGAGGAGGAGGAAATCCTCTTTGAACAACATCTTTCTCCTGAAAAAATCATAGTGTGAAATTTCTAAGCTAGTGTGTTCAAAAGCGAATCCACAATATCAGTTTGTCTTGTTGTGATCAATATGTCAATAAATTGTGTAAATGCCTTTGGACCACGACGTAAAAGCTTCATGCAATAGTCTAATGATGGAGAATCAGTTTTCATTATATCGACAATCATTCCCTGAGAAAATATCTTCCTTTGAACAGATAACTCCAGAAAATCATTATCTAGAATCAAACGTTTTTCCATAAGCACAAGATTCCCTATAATTTTCTCTATCTCAAATCTATCCATTTTATAGAGTCCTAAAACTCTCACAACAAACTTCAGACTAACCAGGATTCTTTTTCTACTTTAAAAATATACGCTAACCTACTATAGAAAATATCTTCGGTTTAGAAACAATTTTATTAAAAATAATTACAACAATAATAATAATCACTGATACAATTTATTGTCCTCGATATATTTCATCAGTGTATCTAAAGCCGCTTGAAGCATATTTATATGCGCTATATTCAGTTTTGCTGCAAAGCATAATTACTCCTTCAATTTGAATTTGCTCGATAATATCACATATCTTGCGTACGTATCGTCCCATTCAAGGCTTAGTCTACATCTTCGTGCATTTTCCACTGCCAAATTTCGTACTCTAGCCTTTGTATCATTGCTGCTACCTGCTCCATCATCAAGCTCCAAAAGTGTAAACATACCATTCATTTTCTATTGTAATATCGTGTCAAATGATAGAGTACAAAAACAAACTGTTCTCTCTCTGAATTCAATTCTCTTACTAGTATGAACTACAATGGAAATTACTCCTTATATTAGTAGAAAGGGGGGGTACCAGCGCGACGAGTACATAATTTATGCATGTTTTTATGGTTTTTGTCAGTGAGAATGAAAAAACAGGAATTTTCTCACTTGGAAAAACAGGAATTTTCTCACATTTATGTCTGTTTTCATGGATGGTTGTGTGTGTTGGTCGATTTATTTGATGTTTTTCTCGGATGATTATGGATGTTTTATGGTTTTTGTCAGTGAGAATTTGAAAAACAGGAACTTTCTCACATTTATGTCTGTTTTCATGGATGGTTATGTGTGGTGGTCGATGTCAGTGAGAATGGACATGCTCGACACGAATGTTATGAGATTGTTTGGCTAACCTAACCTGAGAACTTGATTTACATAATCGGCGGGGAAATTATTGATTCACGAAGGGGGAATTAAGAAACATTATGGTTTCTTTGATCTTTAGGTGAACCTAACCTGAGAACTTGATTTACATAATCGCTAGGGGAAATTATTGATTCACGAAGGGGGAATTAAGAAACATTATGGTTTCTTTGATCTTTAGGCGAACCTAACCTGAGAACTTGATTTACATAATCGGCGGGGAAATTATTGATTCATGAAGGGGGAATTAAGAAACATTATGGCTTCTTTAATCTTAGGTCTGAGGGATAAACGTTCTTTAGGTCAGAGAGAAAAATTAATATTCTATTTTTAAATAGGGCTTCATTGATCTTTAGTGTCAGGAATTATAAATGACATCACTTGTTATCTTGGAATTATGCGGGAGTCTAAAGAGATAGAAATTCTATTTTTAAATACGGCTTCACTGAGCTTTAAATCGGAGAGATAAATTGATATTCTAACGAAACCTTAATAGTTTAGCTTGGAAAATTTATGAGATGAAGAGATTAACGTAGGAAAGGGTTTCCTAGAAATTTGAAATGTGAAAGCACAGAGATGCCAAAAAACAAAAGGAACACACAGAAATTACTTTTAGGGGATTATTTGGGCGAAACGGTTTTAGACAGCTTATGGAATTATTTCGGCGAAACAGTTAGAGACATTTTAAAAGATGATTTAAAAGATGATTTTAGAAGAGGTTTTGAGTGTGGTCGTTATAATACACAAGTTGTATTTTAACAGTGTTGTGAGGTCCCCTACCCCAACCCCAAAGGGCCCCGATCACCCAACCCAGATCCAAAGGGTTCCAATCCCCATACCCCAATCCAGAAGGAACCCCCCGGTCCCCAAAGGTTCCCAGGGCTCCCGAAGGGCCCCCGGACTCCCAAAGGCCCTCACCCGGTCCCCAAAGCCCCAAAAGGCCCCGATCCCCCTACCCCGATCCTCAAAGAACCTCCAGGCTCCCAATGGGCCACCGGACCCCCAAAGGCCCTCCCCGGGTCCTCAAAGGTCCCCCAGGCTCCCAATGGGCAACCGGACCCCCAAAGAGCCCCTCCCCCCCTTTGGTCCCCATAGGGACCCCCTCCCTCACCCTCCATCTACCCCCCTCCTTCCTATCCCCTCCCCTCCCCTCCCCCTCCCCCCTCCCACCCATCCCCTCCCCCTCCTCCCCTCCTCCCCTCCTCCCCTCCCCTTCCCTTCCCCATTTTTTAATATTTTTTTGTGCATTGAGACACAGAACGACCCTCCCCCCCGGCCCCTCCCCCCCCCCCAAAAAAAGGTCCCCCGACACCCCAAAGGCCTGATTTTTCAAACTTCATTTTGAATTTCTGTCGTTGAAATGCAAGAGTTGGAATATTTCAGTAGTGTTTGGTTGTGGTTTACCTTGTCACAGTTACATTTTCTTGATTTTTCAAAGTTCATTTTGAATTTCTTTCGTTGAAATGCAAGAGTTGGAATATTTCAGTAGTGTTTGGTTGTGGTTTACCTTGTCACAGTTACATTTTCTTGATTTTTCAAAGTTCATTTGAATTTCTTTCGTTGAAATGCAAGAGTTGAAATATTTCACTAGTGTTTGGTTGTGGTTTACCTTGTCACAGTTAGATTTTCTTGATTTTTCAAAGTTCATTTTGAATTTCTTTCGTTGAAATGTAAGAGTTGGAATATTTCAGTAGTGTTTGGTTATGGTTTACCTTGTCACAGTTACATTTTCTTGATTTTTCAAAGTTTATTTTGAATTTCTATCGTTGAAATGCATGAGTTGGAATATTTCAGTAGTGTTTGGTTGTCGTTTACCATGTCACAGTTACATTTTCTTGATTTTTCAAAGTTCATTTTGAATTTGTTTCGTTGAAATGCAAGAGTTGGAATATTTCAGTAGTGTTTGGTTGTGGTTTACCTTGTCACAGTTACATTTTCTTGATTTTTCAAAGTTCATTTTGAATTTCTTTCGTTGAAATGCAAGAGTTGGAATATTTCAGTAGTGTTTGGTTGTGGTTTACCTTGTCACAGTTACATTTTCTTGATTTTTCAAAGTTCATTTTGAATTTCATTCGTTGAAATGCAAGAGTTGGAATATTTCAGTAGTGTTTGGTTGTGGTTTACCTTGTCACAGTTACATTTTCATGATTTTTCAAAGTTCATTTTGAATTTCTTTCGTTGAAATGCAAGAGTTGAAATATTTCAGCAGTGTTTGGTTGTGGTTTACCTTGTCACAGTTATATTTTCTTGATTTTTCAAAGTTCATTTTGAATTTCTTTCGTTGAAATGCAAGAGTTGGAATATTTCAGTAGTGTTTGGTCGTGGTTTACCTTATCACAGTTACATTTTCTTGATTTTTCAAAGTTCATTTTGAATTTCTTTCGTTGAAATGCAAGAGTTGGAATATTTCAGTAGCGTTTGGTTGTGGTTTAACTTGTCACAGTTACATTTTCTTGATTTTTCAAAGTTCATTTTGAATTTCTTTCGTTGAAATGCAAGAGTTGGAATATTTCAGTAGTGTTTGGTTGTGGTTTACCTTGTCAAAGTTACATTTTCTTGATTTTTCGAAGTTTATTTTGAATTTCTTTCGTTGAAATGCAAGAGTTGGAATATTTCAGTAGTGTTTGGTTGTGGTTTACCTTGTCACAGTTACATTTTCTTGATTTTTCAAAGTTCATTTTGAATTTCTTTCGTTGAAAAGCAAGAGTTGGAATATTTCAGTAGTGTTTGCTTGTGGTTTACCTTGTCACAGTTACATTTTTTTGATTTTTCAAAGTTCATTTGAATTTCTTTCGTTGAAATGCAAGAGTTGGAATATTTCAGTAGTGTCTGGTTATGGTTTACCTTGTCACAGTTACATTTTCTTGATTTTTCAAAGTTCATTTTGAATTTCTTTCGTTGAAATGCAAGAGTTGGAATATTTCAGTAGTGTTTGGTCGTGGTTTACCTTATCACAGTTACATTTTCTTGATTTTTCAAAGTTCATTTTGAATTTCTTTCGTTGAGATGCAAGAGTTGGAATATTTCAGTAGCGTTTGGTTGTGGTTTAACTTGTCACAGTTACATTTTCTTGATTTTTCAAAGTTCATTCTGAATTTCTTTCGTTGAAATGCAAGAGTTGGAATATTTCAGTAGTGTTTGGTTGTGGTTTACCTTGTCAAAGTTACATTTTCTTGATTTTTCGAAGTTTATTTTGAATTTCTTTCGTTGAAATGCAAGAGTTGGAATATTTCAGTAGTGTTTGGTTGTGGTTTACCTTGTCACAGTTACATTTTCTTGATTTTTCAAAGTTCATTTTGAATTTCTTTCGTTGAAAAGCAAGAGTTGGAATATTTCAGTAGTGTTTGCTTGTGGTTTACCTTGTCACAGTTACATTTTTTTGATTTTTCAAAGTTCATTTGAATTTCTTTCGTTGAAATGCAAGAGTTGGAATATTTCAGTAGTGTCTGGTTATGGTTTACCTTGTCACACTTACATTTTCTTGATTTTTCAAAGTTCATTTTGAATTTCTTTCGTTGAAATGCAAGAGTTGGAATATTTCAGAAGTGTTTGGTTATGGTTTACATTGTCACAGTTACATTTTCTTGATTTTTAAAGCTCATTTTGAATTTCTTTCGTTGAAATGCAAAAGTTGGAATATTTCAGTAGTGTTTGGTCGTGGTTTACCTTGTCACAGTTACATTTTCGTTATTTTTCAAAGTTCATTTTGAATTTCTTTCGTTGAAATGCAAGAGTTGGACTATTTCAGTAGTGTTTGGTTGTGGTTTACCTTGTCACAGTTACATTTTCTTGATTTTTCAAAGCTCATTTCGAATTTCTTTCATTGAAAAGCAAGAGTTGGAATATTTCAGTAGTGTTTGCTTATGGTTTACCTTGTCACAGTTACATTTTCTTGATTTTTCAAAGTTCATTTGAATTTCTTTCGTTGAAATGCAAGAGTTGGAATATTTCAGTAGTGTTTGGTTGTGGTTTACCTTGTCAGAGTTACATTTTCTTGATTTTTCAAAGTTCATTTTGAATTTCTTTCGTTGAAATGCAAGAGTTGGAATATTTCAGTAGTGTTTGGTTGTGGTTTACCTTGTCACAGTTACATTTTCTTGATTTTTTAAAGTTCATTTCTAATTTCTTTCATTGAAATGCAAGAGTTGGAATATTTCAGTAGTGTTTGGTTGTGGTTTACCTTGTCACAGTTACATTTTCTTGATTTTTCAAAGTTCATTTTGAATTTCTTTCGTTGAAATGCAAGAGTTGGAATATTTCAGTAGTGTTTGGTTGTGGTTTACCTTGTCACAGTTACATTTTCTTGATTTTTCAACGTTCATTTTGAATTTCATTCGTTGAAATGCAAGAGTTGGAATATTTCAGTAGTGTTTGGTTGTGGTTTACCTTGTCACAGTTATATTTTCATGATTTTTCAAAGTTCATTTTGAATTTATTTCGTTGAAATGCAAGAGTTGGAATATTTCAGCAGTGTTTGGTTATGGTTTACCTTGTCACAGTTACATTTTCTTGATTTTTCAAAGTTCATTTTGAATTTCTTTCGTTGAAATGCATGAGTTGGAATATTTCAGTAGTGTTTGGTCGTGGTTTACCTTGTCACAGTTACATTTTCTTGATTTTTCAAAGTTCATTTTGAATTTCTTTCGTTGAAATGCAAGAGTTGGAATATTTCAGTAGCGTTTGGTTGTGGTTTAACTTGTCACAGTTACATTTTCTTGATTTTTCAAAGTTCATTTTGAATTTCATTCGTTGAAATGCAAGAGTTGGAATATTTCAGTAGTGTTTGGTTGTGGTTTACCTTGTCACAGTTATATTTTCATGATTTTTCAAAGTTCATTTTGAATTTCTTTCGTTGAAATGCAAGAGTTGGAATATTTCAGCAGTGTTTGGTTATGGTTTACCTTGTCACAGTTACATTTTCTTGATTTTTCAAAGTTCATTTTGAATTTCTTTCGTTGAAATGCATGAGTTGGAATATTTCAGTAGTGTTTGGTCGTGGTTTACCTTGTCACAGTTACATTTTCATGATTTTTCAAAGTTCATTTTGAATTTCTTTCGTTGAAATGCAAGAGTTGAAATATTTCAGCAGTGTTTGGTTGTGGTTTACCTTGTCACAGTTACATTTTCATGATTTTTCAAAGTTCATTTGAATTTCTTTCGTTGAAATGCAAGAGTTGAAATATTTCAGCAGTGTTTGGTTGTGGTTTACCTTGTCACAGTTATATTTTCTTGATTTTTCAAAGTTCATTTTGAATTTCTTTCGTTGAAATGCAAGAGTTGGAATATTTCAGTAGTGTTTGGTCGTGGTTTACCTTATCACAGTTACATTTTCTTGATTTTTCAAAGTTCATTTTGAATTTCTTTCGTTGAAATGCAAGAGTTGGAATATTTCAGTAGCGTTTGGTTGTGGTTTAACTTGTCACAGTTACATTTTCTTGATTTTTCAAAGTTCATTTTGAATTTCTTTCGTTGAAATGCAAGAGTTGGAATATTTCAGTAGTGTTTGGTTGTGGTTTACCTTGTCAAAGTTACATTTTCTTGATTTTTCGAAGTTTATTTTGAATTTCTTTCGTTGAAATGCAAGAGTTGGAATATTTCAGTAGTGTTTGTTGTGGTTTACCTTGTCACAGTTACATTTTCTTGATTTTTCAAAGTTCATTTTGAATTTCTTTCGTTGAAAAGCAAGAGTTGGAATATTTCAGTAGTGTTTGCTTGTGGTTTACCTTGTCACAGTTACATTTTTTTGATTTTTCAAAGTTCATTTGAATTTCTTTCGTTGAAATGCAAGAGTTGGAATATTTCAGTAGTGTCTGGTTATGGTTTACCTTGTCACAGTTACATTTTCTTGATTTTTCAAAGTTCATTTTGAATTTCTTTCGTTGAAATGCAAGAGTTGGAATATTTCAGTAGTGTTTGGTCGTGGTTTACCTTATCAAAGTTACATTTTCTTGATTTTTCAAAGTTCATTTTGAATTTCTTTCGTTGAAATGCAAGAGTTGGAATATTTCAGTAGCGTTTGGTTGTGGTTTAACTTGTCACAGTTACATTTTCTTGATTTTTCAAAGTTCATTCTGAATTTCTTTCGTTGAAATGCAAGAGTTGGAATATTTCAGTAGTGTTTGGTTGTGGTTTACCTTGTCAAAGTTACATTTTCTTGATTTTTCGAAGTTTATTTTGAATTTCTTTCGTTGAAATGCAAGAGTTGGAATATTTCAGTAGTGTTTGGTTGTGGTTTACCTTGTCACAGTTACATTTTCTTGATTTTTCAAAGTTCATTTTGAATTTCTTTCGTTGAAAAGCAAGAGTTGGAATATTTCAGTAGTGTTTGCTTGTGGTTTACCTTGTCACAGTTACATTTTTTTGATTTTTCAAAGTTCATTTGAATTTCTTTCGTTGAAATGCAAGAGTTGGAATATTTCAGTAGTGTCTGGTTATGGTTTACCTTGTCACACTTACATTTTCTTGATTTTTCAAAGTTCATTTTGAATTTCTTTCGTTGAAATGCAAGAGTTGGAATATTTCAGAAGTGTTTGGTTATGGTTTACATTGTCACAGTTACATTTTCTTGATTTTTAAAGCTCATTTTGAATTTCTTTCGTTGAAATGCAAAAGTTGGAATATTTCAGTAGTGTTTGGTCGTGGTTTACCTTGTCACAGTTACATTTTCGTTATTTTTCAAAGTTCATTTTGAATTTCTTTCGTTGAAATGCAAGAGTTGGACTATTTCAGTAGTGTTTGGTTGTGGTTTACCTTGTCACAGTTACATTTTCTTGATTTTTCAAAGCTCATTTCGAATTTCTTTCATTGAAAAGCAAGAGTTGGAATATTTCAGTAGTGTTTGCTTATGGTTTACCTTGTCACAGTTACATTTTCTTGATTTTTCAAAGTTCATTTGAATTTCTTTCGTTGAAATGCAAGAGTTGGAATATTTCAGTAGTGTTTGGTTGTGGTTTACCTTGTCAGAGTTACATTTTCTTGATTTTTCAAAGTTCATTTTGAATTTCTTTCGTTGAAATGCAAGAGTTGGAATATTTCAGTAGTGTTTGGTTGTGGTTTACCTTGTCACAGTTACATTTTCTTGATTTTTCAAAGTTCATTTCTAATTTCTTTCATTGAAATGCAAGAGTTGGAATATTTCAGTAGTGTTTGGTTGTGGTTTACCTTGTCACAGTTACATTTTCTTGATTTTTCAAAGTTCATTTTGAATTTCTTTCGTTGAAATGCAAGAGTTGGAATATTTCAGTAGTGTTTGGTTGTGGTTTACCTTGTCACAGTTACATTTTCTTGATTTTTCAACGTTCATTTTGAATTTCATTCGTTGAAATGCAAGAGTTGGAATATTTCAGTAGTGTTTGGTTGTGGTTTACCTTGTCACAGTTATATTTTCATGATTTTTCAAAGTTCATTTTGAATTTATTTCGTTGAAATGCAAGAGTTGAAATATTTCAGCAGTGTTTGGTTATGGTTTACCTTGTCACAGTTACATTTTCTTGATTTTTCAAAGTTCATTTTGAATTTCTTTCGTTGAAATGCATGAGTTGGAATATTTCAGTAGTGTTTGGTCGTGGTTTACCTTGTCACAGTTACATTTTCTTGATTTTTCAAAGTTCATTTTGAATTTCTTTCGTTGAAATGCAAGAGTTGGAATATTTCAGTAGCGTTTGGTTGTGGTTTAACTTGTCACAGTTACATTTTCTTGATTTTTCAAAGTTCATTTTGAATTTCATTCGTTGAAATGCAAGAGTTGGAATATTTCAGTAGTGTTTGGTTGTGGTTTACCTTGTCACAGTTATATTTTCATGATTTTTCAAAGTTCATTTTGAATTTCTTTCGTTGAAATGCAAGAGTTGGAATATTTCAGCAGTGTTTGGTTATGGTTTACCTTGTCACAGTTACATTTTCTTAATTTTTCAAAGTTCATTTTGAATTTCTTTCGTTGAAATGCATGAGTTGGAATATTTCAGTAGTGTTTGGTCGTGGTTTACCTTGTCACAGTTACATTTTCTTGATTTTTCAAAGTTCATTTTGAATTTCTTTCGTTGAAATGCAAGAGTTGGAATATTTCAGTAGCGTTTGGTTGTGGTTTAACTTGTCACAGTTACATTTTCTTGATTTTTCAAAGTTCATTTTGAATTTCTTTCGTTGAAATGCAAGAGTTGGAATATTTCAGTAGTGTCTGGTTGTGGTTTACCTTGTCAAAGTTACATTTTCTTGATTTTTTAAAGTTCATTTTGAATTTCTTTCGTTGAAATGCAAGAGTTGGAATATTTCAGTAGTGTTTGGTTGTGGTTTACCTTGTCACAGTTGCATTTTCTTGATTTTTCAAAGTTCATTTTGAATTTCTTTCGTTGAAAAGCAAGAGTTGGAATATTTCAGTAGTGTTTGCTGGTGGTTTACCTTGTCACAGTTACATTTTCTTGATTTTTTCAAAGTTCATTTGAATTTCTTTCGTTGAAATGCAAGAGTTGGAATATTTCAGTAGTGTCTGGTTATGGTTTACCTTGTCACAGTTACATTCTCTTGATTTTTCAAAGTTCATTTTGAATTTCTTTCGTTGAAATGCAAGAGTTGGATTATTTGAGAAGTGTTTGGTTGTGATTTACCTTGTCACAGTTACATTTTATTGATTTTTCAAAGTTCATTTTGAATTTCTTTCGTTGAAATGCAAGAGTTGGAATATTTCAGTAGTGTTTGGTTGTGGTTTACCTTGTCACAGTTACATTTTCGTGATTTTTCAAAGTTCATTTTGAATTTCTGTCGTTGAAATGCAAGAGTTGGACTATTTCAGTAGTGTTTGGTTGTGGTTTACCTTGTCACAGTTACAGTTTCTTGATTTTTCAAAGCTCATTTTGAATTTCTTTCGTTGAAAAGCAAGAGTTGGAATATTTCAGTAGTGTTTGCTTATGGTTTACCTTGTCACAGTTACATTTTCTTGATTTTTCAAAGTTCATTTGAATTTCTTTCATTGAAATGCAAGAGATGAAATATTTCAGTTGTGTTTGGTTATGGTTTACCTTGTCACAGTTACATTTTCTTGATTTTTCAAAGTTCATTTTGAATTTCTTTCGTTGAAATTCAAGAGTTGGAATATTTCAGTAGTGTTTGGTTATGGTTTACCTTGTCACAGTTACATTTTCTTGATTTTTCAAATTCATTTTGAATTTCTATCGTTGAAATGCAAGAGTTGGAATATTTCAGTAGTGTTTGGTTGTCGTTTACCATGTCACAGTTACATTTTCTTGATTTTTTCAAACTTCATTTTGAATTTGTTTCGTTGAAATGCAAGAGTTGGAATATTTCAGTAGTGTTTGGTTGTGGTTTACCCTGTCACAGTTACATTTTCTTGATTTTTCAAAGTTCATTTTGAATTTCTTTCGTTGAAATGCAAGAGTTGGAATATTTCACTAGTGTTTGATTGTGGTTTACCTTGTCACATGTACACACATGTATACACATGTACACACATGTGCTTATCATGAGTGCTCATGATAAGTTAACCTAACCTTTTCCGGTGAGTATGGTTAGGTTAGACTAGATTAAGTTAGGTTAGATTAGACTAGGTTAGGTTAGCCTACGTACGCTTCACTTAGGTTAGCTTAGGTTAGGTGAGAGACATGCGAAAAGTTAGGTGTATGATTAGGTTAGGTTAGGTTAGATTAAGTTAGGTTAAGTTAGGTTAGGCTAGGTTAGCCTACGTACGCGCGCGTACGTAGGCTAACCTAGCCTAACCTAACTTAACCTAACCTAACTTAATCTAATGGAGGGAGGATGGGAAGGAGGGGGGTAGATGGAGGGAGAGGGAGGGGGGCCCTTTGGGGACCAAAGGGGGGGAGGGGCTCTTTGGGGGTCCGGTGGCCCATTGGGAGCCTGGGGGACCTTTGAGGATCGGGGTAGGGGGATCGGGGCCCTTTGGGGCTTTGGGGACCGGGTGAGGGCCTTTGGGAGTCCGGGGGCCCTTTGGAAGCCCTGGGAACCTTTGGGGACCGGGGGGTTCCTTCTGGATTGGGGTATGGGGATTGGAACCCTTTGGATCGGGGTAGGGTGATCGGGGTCCTTTGGGGTTGGGGTAGGGGACCTCACAACACTGTTAAAATACAACTTGTGTATTATAACGACCACACTCAAAACCTCTTCTAAAATCATCTTTTAAATCATCTTTTAAAATGTCTCTAACTGTTTCGCCGAAATAATTCCATAAGCTGTCTAAAACCGTTTCGCCCAAATAATCCCCTAAAAGTAATTTCTGTGTGTTCCTTTTGTTTTTTGGCATCTCTGTGCTTTCACATTTCAAATTTCTAGGAAACCCTTTCCTACGTTAATCTCTTCATCTCATAAATTTTCCTAGCTAAACTATTAAGGTTTCGTTAGAATATCAATTTATCTCTCCGACTTAAAGCTCAGTGAAGCCGTATTTAAAAATAGAATTTCTATCTCTTTAGACTCCCGCATAATTCCAAGATAACAAGTGATGTCATTTATAATTCCTGACACTAAAGATCAATGAAGCCCTATTTAAAAATAGAATATTAATTTTTCTCTCTGACCTAAAGAACGTTTATCCCTCAGACCTAAGATTAAAGAAGCCATAATGTTTCTTAATTCCCCCTTCATGAATCAATAATTTCCCCGCCGATTATGTAAATCAAGTTCTCAGGTTAGGTTCGCCTAAAGATCAAAGAAACCATAATGTTTCTTAATTCCCCCTTCGTGAATCAATAATTTCCCCTAGCGATTATGTAAATCAAGTTCTCAGGCTAGGTTCGCCTAAAGATCAAAGAAACCATAATGTTTCTTAATTCTCCCTTCGTGAATCAATAATTTCCCCGCCGATTATGTAAATCAAGTTCTCAGGTTAGGTTAGCCAAACAATCTCATAACATTCGCGTCGAGCATGTCCATTCTCACTGACATCGACCACCACACATAACCATCCATGAAAACAGACATAAATGTGAGAAAGTTCCTGTTTTTCAAATTCTCACTGACAAAAACCATAAAACATCCATAACCATCCGAGAAAAACATCAAATAAATCGACCAACACACATAACCATCCATGAAAACAGACATAAATGTGAGAAAATTCCTGTTTTTCCAAGTGAGAAAATTCCTGTTTTTTCATTCTCACTGACAAAAACCATAAAAACATGCATAAATTATGTACTCGTCGCGCTGGTACCCCCCTTTCTACTTATATTGAATCTGATTGCTATAGATTGGTTGCTATAGCATCATAACTATGATAATCGAGTTACCGTATGTGGAGTACCCTCTGTATTCCTTCTCTCTGATTTGTCTAGAAAATGGGTGTTGACACAGAAACCTGTCCGGTCGCTTTACATGATCTCTGCCTTGAATATCTAGTTCCAAATATAGCGTGTTTGCTCGTTTTATAGGTCCATAATAGAGAGTGTTTGGTGGCATTATGCAATCACTCGTGAAATCAGAACCTAGCACACTACTTCGAACCCCCTATGCCTTACCAAGGCCAGAACATAATTTGCACTTTACTGAAAAAATATAAATGTTTTTACTTTTATAACTTTAATAAATCAAATTATATTAACATTTTGATTACCAAATATCAGTATATGTATATTAAACTGACAATGCACATTCATTTGTATTTTTTTTTTAGTTTTGAGTTTGACTCAGTTATTCATTGTAATTTCTCTTCGTTTTGGGCTTCATTTATTTATTGATGTTGATTTGTAGTAGTTTCACGCTTTGTAAATTATTTCATTTTATTTTTTATAAATTTTTAGTTTAATGGAGTTCTTTACTTTTCTTTGAAAAACTTATTTTTAGGAAAGTTTTTAAATTAATTTCTGTTCGTTTTATATTGACATAGTCTTTTCAGGGAGAAAGAAAATAATACTTTAAATTTTTTCGTTGTTTTTAAGACTTTATAGTTTGGCCTGTTATTTGTATGCTGGAGAAAAATTTTCAGGGATTTTTATCAACATACCCCCTTTTAAAAATTTGGACACAAATAGTAGTGTTTAATTTAGTTTCATACCTCCTCTAGTTGACCTGAAGTAGAATACTTAATACCATTTGCAAAAAAATCTGTTTACCGTCTTTGATAGCTTGGATACACTTAAGCTATTTTGATTTGGTTAAATAATAAGAGTAGAAGTAGCCCCGAAAGTCTGAACATAATACCCTCAGTCGTTCTTGGGATGCTGCTGAGATGCTTTATTGGGAATTAGCATTGACACGGTGCATTTTGATTTAATCTTAAAGCAGCATTTTGTTTTTAAACATAATGGGCAAATGGGAGGGTGAGCGTGGGAGGGGGACCAGTTGCCTTCTAATCACTTTCGACTATAAAAAAAAGGGCATTAGCCTTTTCTATTTCCAATTGAATGAGCTCTTTCCTAAGTTCCTATGACAACTCCCTCGATACGAAGTGCCCTGTTCCAAAAAAATAATAATAATAATACATTGTACCGACTTCGATCTTGACTATAAAAATGTCAAGCCTTCCAATTACTTTTGACTATTAAGAAGGGCACAAGCTCTTTCAATATCCAATCGAATGAGCCCTTTTTGAGTTTCTACGACAACACTTTCTATAAGAAACTTATATGCCCCCAGAGCATAAATAACAACCCTTGCCCTGAGGGCTGTGAGGCGTTTGTCATTCTCAAAGACCTAATTTCCAGAACTTTCAGCTACGTTAAACAAAACGGCTATCTCAAAATTTTGATTTAATGTGTTTGGGGAAATGGTGGGCGTGAGAGTGGCGTTAGTTGCTCTGCAATCAGTTTCAACTATTAAAAAAGGCATTAGCCCTTTCACTTTCCAATCGAATGAGCCGTTTTGAAGAATCTACGACAACGCTTTCAATAAAAACCTTATATGCCTCCAGAGCATAACTTACAACCTTTGCCCTGAGGGCTGGGGGGGGGGATCTCTCATCCTCAAAGACCTAATTTCCAGAACTTTAAACTACGTTGAAGAAAATTGCTATCACAAAATTTTGATTGGATGTGTTTGGGGAAATGGTGGGCGTGAGAGGAGGGTTACTTGCCCTCGAATCACTTACGACTATTAAAAAGGGCACTAGCCCTTTCAATTTCCAATTGCATGAGCCTTTTTTTAAGTTTTTGCGACAACGCTTTCTATAGGAACCTTAAATACCCCAGGGCATAACTAAAAACCCTTGCCCTAAGGGCTTTGAGGGGGTTGACATCCTCAGACATAATTTACGGACATTTCAACTGTGTTGAACAAGATGGTTATCTCAAAATTTTGATTGGATGTGTTTGGGAAAATAGTGGGGGCAAGAGGGGGGTTACTTGCCCCCCAATCACTTTCGACTATTAAAAAGGGCACTAGCCGTTTCAATTTCCAATCGAATGATTCCTTTTTGAATTTGCTATGACAACACTTTTTATAAAAAAAAACCTTATATGCCCCCAGGGCATAACTTACAACCCTTGCCCTGAGGGCTGTGGGGGGAGTGTCATCCTCAAAACCATAATTTCCGGACTTTTTATATACGTTGAACAAAATGGCTATACAATTTTGATTGTATGTGTTTGGGGAAATGGTGGGTCTGAGAGGGGTGTTAGTTATCCTCCAAACACTTTCGAATATTAAAAAGGACACAAGCCCTTCTAATTTCCAATCGAATGAGCCCTTTTTTAAGTTTCTACAACATCACTATCTATAAAAATCTTATATGCCTCCAGGGCATAAATTACAACCCTTGCCCCGTGGGCTCTGAGGGGGTTATCATCCTCAAAGACCTAATTTCTAAAACTCCTAACTACGTTGAACAAAATGGATATTTAAAAATTTTGATTGGCAGTATTTGGGGAAATGTGGGCATGAGAGGGGGTTAGTTGCCCTCAAATCACTTTCAACTATTAAAAAGGCCCCTTTTCAAAATTTCTACGACAGCTCCTTCGATACGATTGCGCTGCCTATGATGCCTTACTAGATTGCAGCTACAACTGCAACCCTGACCCAATAACAAAAACCCAGTGGCTTTTTACTTTCAAGATATATGGTTTTATTTTTATGTAATTAATTAAAAAATAATTTTTCCATAAAGAGTTCTTCAATATATTTAAATGAAAAAGAAAGAGTCATTTAAACCATCGATGAGCAGAAATAAAGTCATCAAATTAAACTAATATCGTAAACTTGTGGGAATATCTATATTGGAGTAGTTATCTTCGAAGCAGACAAGCAACAACGGCCTTTGCCATTGAAGAATATCAGGCCGGCCTCTGCCTTGGGAAATCAACAATCAATCAGATATTTTTCTTTCGAGAACTCATGGAACGATGCATGGAATCAACCAGGAACTCTACCAACTATTCGTTGATTTCCGTCAGGTATTTGACCTGATATGGCGCGAAGGACTTTGGCATATCCTCCTTCACTACGGGATCCATTATGAGATAGTCCAAATACACAAGAGTCTGTATGGCCAGTTCTGAGGCCAATTAATAACCACTGATGGGCTGTCAGAAGAGTTCATAACTTCGTCAGGAGTACTCCAGGGTTGCATCTTTTCACCACACCTCTTCAACCTCTTTCTAAATGCCGTTCTGTCACAGATGCAGTCGGAATATGGCGCAACAATAAGATGACTGCTAATAGACAATCTTTTCTACGCTGATGATATTGATGCGCTAGCCAACTCCACACAAAAAACTGAAGGCACAAGCTGATAAACTCTAGAATACCACAAAACCGTTCCTGATGGAGATCAATGCCAGAAAGGCCAAAGTCATGGCAACTGCGAGACGGGAACTAGAAAACCTGCCAATTATCATAAGTGGGAGACTGGTTGAAACGGTTGACCACTTCTTGTACCTTGATAGACAACTCTCCTCTGATAATTGCCATTGAACTGAGCCATTGTGCAAAAGTGATACTAAATTAAACGTAAAAAAATAAAGTAAAATCCTAAAATATATTGTTGCTTTGTCTTAAAGGGACTGATCCTAAAAGGGATTGATAATATTTTTATTCTGTAAAAAGCGTCTTTAATTGGTTTCCTCTAACTGTACCAAAACTCCTATATTATTTTGTGTTTTCAGTAAAGCGATAGTTTTTCATAATCCTAAAAGCACAGGGTTATTTTTTTAAATTAATCTTTGTTCGTTTTTGATTAACATTTAATGTAGAAACAACTCTGCCATCATTTTCTTATTTATATAAAATAATGTATGTTCGATTTAAGTTTTAATGTCACTTCTTAGTTTCAGTTGGAAACTTATTTTTAATATAATTTCTAATTATCAACGTATTGTATAAGAACGATGTATTTTCATTTGTTGAAATAATATATATATATATATATATATATATATATATATATATATATATATATATATATATATATATATATATATATATATATATATATATATATAATATATATATATATATATATAGATATATATTATATATATATATACATATATATATATATATATATATATATATATATATATATATATATATATATATATATATATATATAATATATATATATATATATATTATATATTATATATATATATATATATATATATATATATATATATTATATATATATATATATATATATATATATATATATATATATATATATATATATATATATATGTATATATATATATATATATATATATATATATATATATATATATATATATATATATATATATATATATATATAATATATATATATATATATATATATATATTATATATATATATATATATATATATATATATATATTATATATATATATATATATATATATATATAATGCAAATATTGTCCTTTGGTCAGTTCAACATTCCCTACAACAAGCGTTGTAAGTTTTAATTTCACAAACAATATTGTTCCTAATATATTGCTGATATATCCTTTTGACAACATGCATACAGATGGCGTGTTGTGATTCAGTTAATCTTCCCCCTTAAAATTTCTCTGAAAATTTCGCCTTCATACCTGTATATTCATGTACTTTTTGAAATTTTCATCTTAATGCCCTTAGCCTTAAAAGTAGTTACAATAGAAGTAGTATTTTGAGCAATAGCAATAGTAGTAGTAGATCTAGTGAATAAAGCAGGGGTAGTAGTATTATTAATAGTGTTCACGTATTGTCTTTTGGTCAGTTGCTCTTCCCCTTTAAGCATTCTCTGAGATTTCCAACTTAATCCACAAATCAATTCTTAAAATATGCTCTTTTGACAATCTAAATACAAATAGTGTCTTTCATGAGTTTGAATATGCCATCAATATTCTCTCAAATTTTATCTTCGTAGACTTTGCCTTAATAGTACTAGTATCATAATAGTTGCGGTGGTAGTAGGAGAGAGTTGCACTGTTAGCGTTCTGTTAGAAGTAGTAAAAACAGTTTCACTATTAATAGCGGTTATAGAATGTACATCTGGACTATTGGTCAGTTAAACATCCCTTTCGTGATGCCCCTGAAGTTTCACCCTGACATGGCAAGCATGGTAATGAATATTCCAAAAATATTACTTTTTTGCGTTTTTGACCCCCTTTCAACACCCTTTTTATCTTAATACTCTAAGCCTTACAGGCTATTGCGTGGAAGTAGTAGTTGGAGTAGTTTAGTAGTAATACCATTATTAGTAAAAGTAGCAGTGGTTGTAGTGTTAGTAGTGTTCTTTGGACGTTCCAAATCAATACCAGAATGCATTCTTGAGATGCGGGCTTTTGACAATCTGCAGGCACATAGTGTATTTTGATTTAGTTCAAATTCTCCCTCATTATTCTATCAAATTTGCACCTTCATACGCGGAGCCTTAATTGTACTAATATCAAATTAGTAGGGATATTAGTAGGAACACTAGTCATGGGCGGCAGCAAGGGGGGCAGGGGAGGGGGCCATGGCCCCCCTGGAAATTTGGGACTACAAAGAAATTATAAGGAAACCAAAGGAATGAGAGCAGACTAGGGAAAAACCATGGAAAAAATGTTTGTTGCCCCATTGTTGGCTGCCTGCCAATAGATTTGACCTATAATAAGGAAATCATAAGTTCTAATTTGTGACTGAGTAACCCCTAACCAGTTTTCCGCAAACTTTTTTTCTATATGATTTGGTTAGAGCAAAAAAAAACAACACATTCTTCATAGTAATGGATGGTAATTAAATAACGATCCTTGTCAATAACAAAGGTATAAGAGCATAACTATTGATAACATTCAGTCAAAAAATCAGCTTTTTATGGTAATCTTAAATATGTATTTGTTTATTAGGAATTAGTGCAGTTATTAGAACATAAGAAAGTTCGTATAATTGTAGAAAACACAAGGAAAACAACTTAATAAGGGACAATTTCGGTAAGAATATGCCGTCAACTTTTGCTTGCGTTGCAAGAGTACCCATGAGCTGATATATGAAGCCACTATAATCAGAAATGTTCCCCTGAACGGAATGAAAAGAATTTTAGTCCAGTAAATCTACGGAAAAAAATCGACGATCTGGAACAAAATTGCAATATAAATGATTTTTACACCATTTTATAGAGAAAAAAAATCTGTACACCATACAAAAAGTCCCCAAGAATTCTCTTGGCGGAACAGGGTGAAAAACGGGGGTAAAGGGGAAAACTCGAAAATAAGACCGGTAGTTTTTGATGCTGAGAATTGTGTTCATGATGCTCTTGGGTCCAAAAAGATTGAATATGGTTTTTTTTATTGCTTGGTAATAAGTCACTTCCCCGTTTCCCCACTTACAGGGGGAAAAGGGGTGGTAAATAAAGATCCTGTACAGCAGTCTGCAAGACTTGTTTTCTGGGGTTTCCCAGTACGAGAAGAATGAATATGTTACTTTGATTGCTCTGTCATTAGCCTGTTCCCCAGTTTTCCAGTTACTAGGGAAAAGAGGAGGAAATCAAGATATCCTCTAATGGGAAAAGATATTCAGATGGCTGTACAGAATTTGGAGAGGATACAAAGGTCTATCAACTCGATTTTAAAACCCTCTAACACCGTTTTGACGAGAGTTTAATATCCTATTCCCTGGTGCTTCTCTTTTCCTGTTTGCTGGAGATTCACTACCTACTGGTAGGTTCAATCAGTCAAGCAATAATGCAGGCTTTCCGTCCCAAGTCTTTTCTCGCTCCTTTACAAGTATGCCTTGGAGTCCAGCAAAACCAGCAATCCGGTTCACGTTTTCTCATCGACCAGCTGAATAGGCAAGGTTTTTTACTTTTTACTCTGAAGTGCTTCGATTCAAGCGTTCTGCCGCAGTAACATATGGTAAAGAACTTCCAGGGATGACTTCTAAGACTTTCATCCAGTTCATTGGCAACAATGTCGACCACAACATTTGCACTATCGACGGAAAAGGTACTTCCCATTGCATGGGCATGCTAGCTGCTGCCATACCAAGGCTACCCAAATTTCCAATTATAATCCCAAGAGCAGTTGTAAACCTTGAAGTACTCCAGCAGGTTGGACGAGTGCCTTTCTTCTTCTACAATAGAAGCCAACAGGAGAACAGTCTTGTGTACAAACCCATCCCAGCCATCACCTTTGACGACAAGATCGATGGCATTGACCTACTTTAGCATGCCAGCTAGATACATGACACGAAACAGGTTGGATGGAGTGGATTTATGCAAGCAACTCACTATGGGTCATACAAGGGCGCTTCGTCGATTATTTTTCTGCCTATGATTGACTATAATCCCTCCTATCTTTCTTGTGTATGCGCGACCTTGCGTTTTATCTCCGATAAAGCCCTGCAGCACGGAATGGTACCCGTTGTTACTTTCGACCAACCTGTGCACATGAAAGCGGTGAATATCATCAATGTTGAGCCTGCTGATAGTCATCTCAAGGCAGCAGTTCCAATGATCGGTGGTCTCCATTGCCGTATGAGCTTTCTTGGAACGATCGGGCACTTGATGACAGAAACAGAATAAAAGAAGTGCTCGAATGCCTCTATGCCGGTAACACCATTAAGCATATCCTTAGCAGTAAGGCTGTTTCAAGAGCCATGAGAGTGCTCGAGCTTATAGATTCAGTATTTCAGATCATTCTCATTTGCAAATCGTATGGTTTCAACTACACCGATGACATACGTGCGAGTCATCCAGACTTTGCAGAAGCTTCGGTAATATGTATAGCTCTACTGAGTGAGGAAGTTACCCTTGAAGACGCATCCAACGCAGACCTAGTGCGTCGAATCCAAACGCGAATGATGGAGTTTTAAGACACGCTGCCAAGACGACAAAATATGGCTTCAGCATTCAGAAATGTTCGGATTGCTTAAAAAAAGCCATCAGGGCAGAACGGACCAGAAACTGGATGCAGTATCTTTAAGCACTCTCTGAGATGCTCACTTACTTTGCAGATGTAGGCCACAACCTGTATACGAAATTGGTGAGAATATTAGCTGACAGAAAGCAGCCAGAAGCTGTATAAAGACGTCACAGATGGTATGTTTGTCATTCGAAGAAGCGATAGATTTTGGGCTGGGCACTGTCCCGACTTAATAATTGAGCAAATACTGATGAGATCGCTGAAAACACGCATTGGGACTCACGAGAAGAAATGGAATGAGTGAGACGCAAAGGTTGATCTGGACAATTTCAATGCCAGTGCGAGCTCAAATTAATGAGCTTATGCAGTCATTCACCGGTGTTGAGTACGTGTCATCTGACCAGGACGTTTCTGCAAGACCAGCTCGGACAGAAAGAGATACAAAGGACGTAAAGGTTTTAGTAGCCTTTATACGCAGTCCTGTCCGTGCGACAACTGCACTCAATTACGCAATATATCGAATGGTATGAAAGCTGCAAGAGATTTCAACGCGGATGTAGCACAGGTGATAGAAAAAAATTTCTGAAGTCAATGGACGACGGTGATGTCGATCGCTACATCTTCAATGGCTAAAGCAAAGTGATTACGATTGCCTATCAAGGCAATACTTCCGAAGCACACGGTGAAGACAGGTAAATTGACGGAAGTCTTCTGTTCCGACGTCTTGTAGCAGCGGCAACTAGAGCCGGAGGGGATATGGAAGAAACACTCAAATTCGAACTCTCCAGCTATTCTACTTTTCTCCAGCTTTTCAAATTGTCAAGCCTAACGTGACAGCCAGATAAAGCGGAGCTAGCGAAAGCTATTTAAAAGTTAGCAAAGGCAGAACCTGTGAACGTTCTATCAAAAGAGCCAGAAAAATACGTGATCGATGGTGGATGGCTGCTCCAGCATATTCTATAGAAAACAGGAAATACTTTTGAACAGATTTGCAACAGTTACGTTTCATTTGTGACACAAAAGTATTCAAATGCTTCCGTCGTCTTTGATGGTTACACTTCAGGTGTCACCTAGCTTTCACACTGAGTTTGAAGTTGCAAAGGAAGAAGGAGGACTTATTGCTGAATCCCAACAATAAGCAGAACATTATTCGAGCTATTGGTAAGAAGCTTGTCCAAGCCAGCCTCACTGTCCTTCATGCAGAGAGAGATGCGGACATTCTGATTGTATTAATAGGTGTTGACGTGGCCAAGGGAGGGGTAACCGCAGTAGTCGGAAACGACAGTGATTCATTGATCATTCTCCTCCGTCACTTGCCTCCGGAAGCCAGGGATCTCTACTTCAAAACCAAGTACCAAGTCAAGAGCGCTGTCAACTAAATATTAGCACATCAACTTTATCAAAAGATGGCTGAAACAGGTTTGTCACTCTATTCTTGTTGACCACGCTTTTCTTGGTTGCGAAAAGACGTCCCGTTTGTTTGGGATAGGAAAGCAGGCTGTCCTGCTATTCCCGAATAGCTATCGAGAATTCAGAATAAATGTGAAGTATTCCTTAATCCGCTTTCTACGAAGGAAGAGGTCCAGCAAGCCGGTGAAAATATTTTGCAGTGTTTCTACAAGGCTAAGAAAGGAGAGGGTGTGATCAAAGCTAGGTACAGGGTTTTTTCTTAAAAAACTGAACAGCTCAAAGACATCAACTGTTTGTGAACCCAGAGAGACTTACACCAACTCCATCGGCTGTGAAATTTCATTCTTACAGAGTCTTCTATCAGGCAGTGGAATGGCGTAATACTGCGTCAGAACTCGACCCGAAGGACTGGGGTTTGTGTTTACGTGACGGACGCCTCACTTCGATTATGACAGACATTGGACCTACTCCGCCTCATCTGCTAAATGTGATTCGTTGCAGCTGCATGCGTTCCAACTGTGACAGTTCACGCTGTAGTTGCCAAAAAAATGGATTACCTTGCACATCTGCTTGCAAAGACAGCCAAGGGATTGCGTATTCCAATAAAGATATTTTTGTCGATAACGATGAAGAAGACGATGTTTAGTACAAATCCTTGATCTTGTCCTTTTTAGTTCAGTCAAAACCGTAATTATACTTTGCTCTGATTACCGAAGTTACCTGATATGTTTCATCTTTTATGTTTAGTTTTGTCTTATGTTTCTATTATATAGTCGAAGTAAATCTGCCCACGTATTCCGAAGACCCGATGCATTGTCTTCCTTACGGTGAAAACACACAAGAAAAGCAAGATACTAATCTAACACCATTTTTTAGAAATCATCGAGTCAAAAAACCTTGGGGGCAACATTTTGACCAGCCATATCGCACAACTCTCCAGGATACTGTTTTCCCCCTCCCCCGCTAAAGAGGGAAGTCGAACCAAGTTCAGCGATAAAACAATATAACTTTCTTTTTTCGAGTTCTCCGCGCAGAAAAAGAGCAGACATGAAATTCGAGCGCACAATAAATCTGCCCCTGAATTTTTCCAATTTTCCTCCTTTCCCCCTGTTTTTACCCTGTTCCGCCAAGGAGATTTTGGGGACTTTTGATATGTTGTACCTAATTTTTTTCTCTTCAAGACAGTGTAAAAATCTTTTATATTGCAATTTTGTCCCAGATTTTTGTAGATTTACTGGACTATCTCTGTATTTTCCCTCTGAACGGATACATTTTTTTGTGTTTTTGATTATCATTTTTTTTTTTTTTGGAGTGATTGTATTTATCTATTTGTCACTTTGAAAAAGATTTAATTTTTTACAGTTATGAAATATAAAGTAGTCAAATACACTGCTTTTGGCATTCAAAATTAAATTAAGAATATATAATTAAAAATTTTCATTTGATTTTCTGAATCTTAGTTTTGATGTTTTACTTTGAAAAAAACTATTTTGATAATGCGTTTCTTTTTATAAACACTGAGTATAAACTCATTAAATATTTTGGTGTTTGATAACCAAATTCAAAACTGTCGATATTGTTAAAAAATATCCGTCCAAAGCTTCGGCATTACTCAACAGAACTTAATGTAGGGAGTTTGTATTTTAATTTTTGTAAGTAGGCTATTGTTTTCTGTATTTTGTAACTACTTACTTTTTTCATTTTTAAATACTTTTATTTTAATTGGCATACTTACAGAATTGCCTTTAGAAAATTGTTTGTCTCTAGGCTTCATTAAATAAAGAAAATAAAACAAGTTTTTTCAACTGAAAGCATGGAGCAAGATTAAAACTTAAAAGGAACAGAAATTATTACGTATATGAGGGTGGTTGCCCCCCTTCCTCAACACCTCGCTCTTCAAGCTACAGTTTTTTTTTTTGCACTTTAAAAAAGTTACTTATTATTCTAATTAAATGACCCTTGTGTTTTAGGACTGTATTTAAACAATTGGGACAAAATTTAAACTTTAGCTCAAATAGCAAGATGTTGAAGAGGGTACAACCCCCGTCATATGTGTAATAATTTCCGTTCGTTCTAAGTTTTAATGTTGCTCCTTACTTTCAGTTGAAAAAACTTGTTTATTTTTATTTCTGATCATTTTTTTAAATAACGCCAGAATACCTGGCTCCACCTCCACGGAAAAATTCTCCTCCCCATAGAAATGTCCTCTGGACAATTCAATCCTGGCGAAAATTTATCCCAGACAATAACCCTTAACATCTCCGTGCGTAAAATTCAATCGGTAAAGAGAAAGCAAGGCATATACAGAAATTTCGTATTAAATTCTGGCAAATTCACCCAGCGTAAAACTTCTTCTGAAAATTTCAGCCCCTGGAAACTATCTTCTCCATTGAAAATTCTCCCAGCAGAAAATTCGTCCTCTCCTCCCCACCCGAAAAATGTATGCATACTTCCCAATAACAAATAAAACAAAGGGCGATTTTTATAACTTAAAACCTTTTCCCAGGAGGTGTAGGGGTTCATTTTATCCCCAAATACATGGTTATTCGACCTTTCAACTACGCCGAAGAAAAAAGCTATCTCAAAATTTTGACCCGACGATTTTGGAAAAAAAGTGACGTGGGAGGGGGCCCAGTTGCCCTTCAATTTTTTGGGTCACTTAAAAAGGGTACAAGAATTTTTCATTTCCATTAGAATGAGCCCTATACCGACACTCTAGCCCCATTGGATCGATACGATTACCCCCGGGAAGAAAACAAAAACAAAAACAAAAAACAAATAAACACGCATCCGTGATTTATCTTCTGGTAAAAATTACAAAACTCCACATTTTTGCAGATAAGAGCTTGAAACAACTACAATAGTGTTTTTGATACGCTGAATCTGATGGTGCTATCTTCATTAAAATTATGTGACTTCAAGGGGGTCTTTCCCCCTTTTTGCGAAAATCATACAAATTTTCTCAGGCTCGTAGCTTGGTAAGACTAAACTTAATGAAACTGATATATTTGGAATCAGCATAATAAGCCAATTCTTTTAATATTTCTATTGGTATCCGTTTTTTATAGTTTTGGTTACTATTGGGCCAGGTGGCAGTAAGTAAGCTACAGTTCATTACCATAAACTGTTCGATTACCCATCAAAATCCAAATAGAGATCATTGAAATGTTGATCGCTTTTTCTGCGTTGCCAACAGTAATGTATTCATAAAACTTTAAAGTTTCATGAAATGTAATTAAACAATTATACAAGGTTTTTCAAATAAAGTAAGGAGCAAGTTTAAAACTTAAAACAAATATAAATTACTCAGTGTATGAGGGGGACTGCCCGCTTTTTGATACCTTGCTCATTAAAAAAAGTTTTTTTAGTGCTTTGAAAAATATTCTTTTTTCCAATTGCAAAATATCTTAAGAAATTTGGAAAAAAAGCCAAACTTCACAGTAAAGAGTAAGGAGCTAAAGAGGAGCCAGCCCCCTTCATACAAAGAATAATCTGTTTAAATAGGTCTCAAATCTGTTCCTCGCTTTCAGTTGAAAAGCTGTTTTTTTTATTTAATTTCTGATTGTTTTCCAAATCATACCCAAGCCTAACCAAGATATAATTTGAGGTACCGTTCCCTTAAATCCTGCTCTATTGCTTTTAAAATGTGTAAATCAATCATTGTGCGTTGATTAGTACCTTTCTGTGTTTGAATTAATTAAAAAAAAACTTTTCGAAAAATAAGTTTTTCAAAGAAAAGTAAAGGCCATTTTAAACTTATGCTCAGCAGATACAAATACTTGGTCATATTCAAACTCAAAACGACCAGAAATTACTATTAAAGAAAAAATGAAACCCAAAACGAGCAGAAATTAAATAAACAATCATAGCAAAAAAACATACAACAAGTAATAATATAAATGAATAAATAGATCTTTTATTCATTTAGGCCATTTTAAACTTAAGCTCAGCAGATACAAATACCTGTTAAAATTTAAACTCAAGACAACCAGAAATTACTATTAAAGAATAAATAAAACCCAAAACGAACCGATCAGAGGCAACGCTGTAGCGTTGCCTATAGTAAAGGCCATACGACTCCAATATTTTATTATTTATTATTTATTTTTTTTCCCAGAGGCACTTCATACGGGAGAAGTCGTCGTAGAAGCTTCAAAGGGGGCTCATTCGATTGGAAATCGAGAGTTCTAGTGCCCTTTTTAATAGTCAAAAATAATTAGAGGGCAACTAGCCCCCCCCCACGCCCATCATTCCCCCAAACACATCCAATCAAAATTTTGAGATAGCCATTTTGTTCAGCGTAGTTGATTTCCGGAGAGAAAATATATTTTTGAGGAAGACACTCCGCCACAACCCTCAGGGCAAGGGTTTTAAGTTATGCCCTGGGGGCATATAAGGTTTTTATAAAAGGCGTTGTCGTAGAAACTTCAAAACAGGCTCATTTGATTGGAAATTAAAGGGCTAGTGCCCTTTTTAATAGTCGAAAGTGATTGGAGTGCAAATGGTTCCCCCCCCCACGCCCATCATTTCCCCAAACACATCCAGTCAAAATTTTGAGATAGCCCTTTTGTCCAGCGTAGTTGATTTTCAGATAGAAAATATGTTTTTGAGGAAGACACTCCCCCAGAACCTTCAGGGCAAGGGTTTTGAGATATACCCTGGGGGCATATAAGGTTTTTATAGAAGGCGTTGTCGTAGAAACTTCAAAAACTGCTCATTCGATTGGAAATTCAAAGGAATAATGCCCTTTTTAATAGTCGAAAGTGATTGGAGGGCAACTAGCCCCTCCCCACGCCCATCATTCCCCCAAACACATTCAATCAAAATTTTGAGATAGCCATTTTGTTCAGCGTAGTTGATTTTCAGATAGAAAACATGTTTTTGAGGAGGACAATCCCCCACAACCCTCAGGGCACCAGTTTTAAGTTATGCCCTGGGGGCATATAAGGTTTTTATAGAAGGCGTTGTCATAGAAACTTCAAAAAGGCTCATTCGATTGGAAATTCAAAAGGATAGTGCCCTTTTTATAGTCAAAAGTGATTGGAGGCAACTAGCCCCCCCCCCTACGCCCATCATTCCCCCAAACACATCCAATCAAAATTTGGAGATAACCGTTTTTGTTCAGCGTAGTTTATTTCCAGATTGAAAATATATTTTTAAGGAGGACACTCCCCCACAGCCCTCAGGGCAAGGGTTTTAAGTTATGCCCTGGGGGCATATAAGGTTTTTATAGAAGGCGTTGTCGTAGAAACTTCAAAACAGGCTCATTCGATTGGAAATTAAAGTGCTAGTGCCCTTTTTAATAGTCGAAAGTGATTGGAGTGCAACTAGCCCCCCCCCCCCCCCACGCCCATCATTTCCCCAAACACATCCAATCAAACTTTTGAGATAGCCATTTTGTTTAGTGTATTTGATTTCCAGATAGAAAATATGTTTAGAGGAGGACACTCCCCTACAACCCTCAGGGCAAGAGTTTTAAGTTATGCCCTGGGGACATATAAGGTTTTTATAGAAGGCGTTGTCGTAGAAACTTCAAAACAGCCACATTCAATTGGAAATTCAAAGGGCTAGTGCCCTTTTCAATAGTCGAAAGTGATTGGAAGGCAACTAGCCCCCCCCCCCCACGCCCATCATTCCCCCAAACACATCCAATCAAAATTTTGAGATAGCCATTTTGTTCAGCGTAGTTGATTTCCAGATAGAAAATATGTTTTTGAGGAGGACAATCCCCCACAACTCTCAGGGCAAGGGTTTTAAGTTATGATCTGGGGGTATATAAGGTTTTTATAGAAGGCGTTGTCGTAAAAACTTCAAAACAGGCTCATTCGATTGGAAATTAAAGGGCTAGTGCCCTTTTTAATAGTCGAAAGTGATTGGAGTGTAACTGATTGGAGAGTTATGCCCTGGGGGCATATAAGGTTTTTATAAAAGGCGTTGTCGTAGAAACTTCAAAACAGGCTCATTTGATTGGAAATTAAAGGGCTAGTGCCCTTTTTAGTAGTCGAAAGTGATTGGAGTGCAAATAGCCCCCCCCCCCCCCCACGCCCATCATTTCCCCAAACACATCCAGTCAAAATTTTGAGATAGCCCTTTTGTTCAGCGTAGTTGATTTTCAGATAGAAAATATGTTTTTGAGGAGGACACTCCCCCAGAACCTTCAGGGCAAGGGTTTTGAGATATACCCTGGGGGCATATAAGGTTTTCATAGAAGGCGTTGTCGTAGAAACTTCAAAAACTGCTCATTCGATTGGAAATTCAAAGGAATAATGCCCTTTTTAATAGTCGAAAGTGATTGGAGGGCAACTAGCCCCTCCCCACGCCCATCATTCCCCCAAACACATTCAATCAAAATTTTGAGATAGCAATTTTGTTCAGAGTAGTTGATTTTCAGATAGAAAACATGTTTTTGAGGAGGACAATCCCCCACAACCCTCAGGGCACGAGTTTTTAAGTTATGCCCTGGGGGCATATAAGGTTTTTATAGAAGGCGTTGTCATAGAAACTTCAAAAAAGGCTCATTTGATTGGAAATTCAAAAGGATAGTGCCCTTTTTATAGTCAAAAGTGATTGGAGGGCAACTAGCCCCCCCCCCTACGCCCATCATTCCCCCAAACACATCCAATCAAAAATTTGGAGATAGCCGTTTTTGTTCAGCGTAGTCTATTTCCAGATTGAAAATATATTTTTGAGGAGGACACTCCCCCACAACCCTCAGGGCAAGGGTTTTAAGTTATGCCCTGGGGGCATATAAGGTTTTTATAGAAGGCGTTGTCGTAGAAACTTCAAAACAGGCTCATTCAATTGGAAATTCAAAGGGCTAGTGCCCTTTTTAATAGTCGAAAATGATTGGAAGGCAACTAGCCCCCCCCCCCACGCCCATCATTTCCCCAAACACATCCAATCAAACTTTTGAGATAGCCATTTTGTTTAGTGTAGTTGATTTCCAGATAGAAAATATGTTTTAGAGGAGGACACTCCTCCACAACCCTCAGGGCAAGAGTTTTAAGTTATGCCCTGGGGACATATAAGGACTGGGGACATAGAAGGCGTTGTCGTAGAAACTTCAAAACAGCCACATTCAATTGGAAATTCAAAGGGCTAGTGCCCTTTTTAATAGTCGAAAGTGATTGGAAGGCAACTAGCCCCCCCCCCCCACGCCCATCATTCCCCCAAACACATCCAATCAAAATTTTGAGATAGTCATTTTGTTCAGCGTAGTTGATTTCCAGATAGAAAATACGTTTTTGAGGAGGACAATCCCCCACAACTCTCAGAGCAAGGGTTTTAAGTTATGCCCTGGGGGCTTATAAGGTTTTTATAGAAGGCGGTGTCGTAGAAACTTCAAAAAAGGCTCATTCGATTGGAAATTCCGAGGGCTAGTGTCCTTTGTAATAGTCGAAAGTGATTTGAGGGCAACTAACCCCCCTCTCACGCCCACCTTTTCCCCAAACACATCCAATCAAAATTTTAAGACAGCTATTTTATTAAACGTAGTTTTCAGTTCTGTAAATTAGGTCGTTGAGGATTACAACTCCCCCAAAGCCCTCAGGGCAAGGGTTGTAATTTAAGGATTCTCCGAATCCTTCATATTATTTCTTATGGAAGGGATGCTCGTATAAACTTTAGAGAGGGCTCATTTGATTGAAAATTGAAAGTTCTTGTTCACTTTTTAAGAGTCAAAAGAAATTGAAGGGCAACTAGCCTCTATCCCTCCTCCACGCCCCAAATGCATCAGATAAAAATTTTGAGATAGACATTTTGTTAAAATAGTTCAAAGTTCTGATAACAAAAAACTCCGGTGTCGACACAGCCCACCAGGGCCCAGGGGTAGGCGTTGTAAGTTATGCCCTGGGGCATAACTTATTAAGGGGGGTTTATAACTTATGGGAAGGGATTTTGTATGGGAAGAACACATAGGAAATCTATTATAATTATCCAATTATAAGGTTAAAATACATACTCTGTGATAGATGCAAAATTGCTTTGGCACACAAATTCCTATTAAGGTCAATTCCAAACAGTCGTGATCCCTTTGTGTCAGCATGTGAAATGGTCTAAACCCCCTTATTGGAGCTATTTTTTCAATCCATTTATTGTTGTCAATCGCTGTCCACAAGTTATGCAAGCTGTCTATTGTTCATATATAAGGTTTTTATCAAAGAGGTAATAGTATAGACTTTGAAAAAAAGCCTCAATCGATTTAAGTCGAAAGTTCTAGATCCGTTTTTTAAAGTCAAGAATAATCGGACAGTAAGCAACCCCCCTCCCCATACCATAAAAACTTGAAACTTTTTGCAATCAAAAACGAACAAAAATTAATTAAAAAAAAACTTTCCGAAAAATAAGTTTTTCAAAGAAAAGTAAGGGCCATTTTAAACTTAAGTTCAGGAGATACAAATACCTGTTAAAATTCAAACTCAAAACGACCAGAAATTACTATTAAAGAATAAATGAAACCCAAAACGAGCAGAAATTAAATAAACAATCATAGCAAAAAAACATACAACAAGTAATAATATAAAGGAATAAATAGATCTTAAAGCGAGTAATGCTTAGATTGAATATGAAAATCAAGTTTAAAACAAAAAAAAAATTCCTATTGAACTATAAATGAAACTTAAAACGAAAAGAAATTAAATAAACAATCAATGCAAACAAATATACAATAGATATTAATGTAAATTAATAAATAAATCTTAAAACGAGTGAAACTTAAATTGAATATCCAAATCAAGTTTGAAACGAACAAAAATTAATACAAACAAGAGTTTGAGTATCACCTGCTTTTCTCACTGTAAAAGTCTAAAACCTACTGCGTCATTGGCGCTTTACTGAAAACAATATGCGTCTTGAACAGTCTTGGAAAGTTAAAACAACATCGAATTGAATGTTTAATGTATAATGATATTAATTGTTGAAAGATCCATCCGTTCAAGAATTTATTTCACTGTAATTTTATTTTTATTTTCAATGCTGTAAGAACTGGAAAAGAAAATATTTGTAATATAATTCGTTTTCAGTTAAGCGCCAATAACGCAGTAGGCTTTTGGTTTTTATTTACAGTTAAGTAAGGAGGCAGTATCCAAACCCTTGCTTGTAGTGAAACAATATTCGTCTTAAGCAACTTTAAAAAGAGCTTATAAATTAAACTGAATATTTGATGTATAACGATATTAATTGCTGAAAGCTCATCAGTTGAAAGTGCTACTGTGATTTTAATGTTTATTATCAATATTAAGTACAAAAGAAAATATTTGTCATAAAATTGGTTTTCAGTAAAGCACCAATGACGCAGTAGGTTTTAAACTTTTACAGTGAGAGAAGGAGATGATACCCAAACTCTCGTTTGTAGTAATTTTTGTTCGTTTCAAGCTTGATTTGCATATTCAATTTAAGTGTCACTCGTTTTAAGATTTATTTATTAATTTACATTAATATCTATTGTATGTTTGTTTGCATTGATTGTTTATTTAATTTCTGATCGTTTTAAGTTTCATTTATACTTCAAAAGGAAAATATTTTTTTGTTTTAAGCTTGATTTTCATATTCAATCTAGGCATTACTCGCTTTAAGATCTATTTATTCATTTATAATATTACTTGTATATTTTTTGCTATGATTGTTTATTTAATTTCTGTTCGTTTTGGGTTTCATTTATTCTATAATAGCAATTTCTGGTCGTTTTGGGTTTGAATTTTAACAGGGATTTGAATGTGCTGAGCTTAAGTTTAAAATAGCCTTTACTTTCCTTTGAAAAACTTATTTTTCAGAAAGTTTTTTTTTTAATTAATTTTTCTTCGTTTTTTATTGCAAAAAGTTTCAAGTTTTTAAAAATTCCTTTTTTCAGAATCAAATTAAAAAAAAAAATCAAATGCTCATCAAAGTATCAAAACTGATATCAAAGTAACAATATCAAAGGGAAAAAATGGATTTGTGTCAACCTCGGAGCGTTTATTATCTGATGTTTGTACTATTTTGAACAAAATACCTATTAAAAAATTTTATCGTATGGGTTTTGGGAAAAAGGACGTGGAAGGAGGGGGTGCTTATTAACCTTCGGTCTCTTTTGAATCTTTAAAAGTGAACAAGAGCTTTCTATTTTCAATCAAATGAGCCCTCTCTGAACTTTATATGAGCATCCCTTCTATAAGAACCATATATATCCCCAGAGTATAACTTACAACACCTGTCCCTGGGCCCCGGGGGGTTGTGTTGACCCCGGAGTTTTAATATATGATGGTTGAACTATTTTTAACAAAATGGTCACCTCAAATTTTTATCGGAGAGGTTTATCCATCCGATAAACCCAAAGGCGTGGAGGGCGGGAGGGGCTAGTTGCCATTCGATCTTTTTTAACTCTGGGAAAATGAACTACAACTTCTAATTTCCATCTAAATGAGCCTTCTCTGAAGTTTATACGAGCATCCCTTTCATAAGAACCACATACGGCCCCAGTACATAGCTTACAATGCTTGCCCCCGGGCCCTGGGGGGTTGTGCTGCAACATGAGTTTTTGTTATCTGACCTTTGAACAATTTTGAAAAATAGCTCTCTCAAAATTCTTATCGGATCGGTTTGAGCAAAATAGGGCGTGTAGAGGGGGACTAGTTTCCCTCCGATCTCTGTTGACTATTAATAATTGAACGAAAACTTTCAATTTCCAATCAAATGAGCCCCCTTTTAAGTTTATACGACGACCCCTTCTATATGAAGCGCCTCTGGGGAAAAAATAAATGGACTGTGAGGAGAGGCTAGCTGTCCTCCAATCACTTTTGACTCTTAAAAGGAGAATTACAACTTTAAATTTCCAATCAAATGAACCCTCTATGAAGTTTATACGAGCATCCCTTCCATAAAACCATATATACCCCCAGGGCATAACTTACAAGGCCTACCCCCGGCCCTGGGGGGCTGTGTCGACACCGGCGTTTTGTTATCTGAACTTTGAACTATTTTTAACAAAATATCTATCTCAAAATTTTTATCTGATGCATTTAGGGCGTGGAGAGAGAGGGGGGGAGGCTAGTTGCCCTTCGATCTCTTTTGACTCTATAAAAGTGAACAAGAACTTTTAATTTCCAATCAAATGAGCCCTCTCCGAAGTTTATACGAGCATCCCTTTCATAAGAACCATATACGCCCCAAGGAAAACACTTACAACGCCTATCCCCCGGGCCCTGGGGGGAGTTTTTGTTCTTTAATTTTTAAACAATTTCCAAAAAACTGGCTATTTCAAAATTTTTAGCGGATGGGTTTGGGAGGAAAAGGGCGAGGGGGGAGGTTAGTTGCCCTTAACTCTCTTGACTCTTAAAAAGTGACCTAGAACTTTCAATTTCCTATCAAATGAGCCCTCTATGAACTTTATACGAACATCCCTTTCATAAAAACCATACACGCCCTTAGGGCATAACTTAAAGCACCTTCCCCTTGGTCCTGGGGGTTGTAATGACACCGGAGTTTTTCTTTTCCGATCTTTGAACTATTTCTAACAAAATGTCTATCTCAAATTTTCATCAGATGGGTTTGGAAGAAGAAGGCGTTGGGAGGAGGGGCTAGCTACCCTCAGATCTCTTTTGACTATTAAAAGTGAGCTCGAACTTTCAATTTCCAATCAACTGATGTCTCTCTGAAGTTTATAACGAGCATCCCTTACATGAGAACCATATATGCCCCCAGGGCATAATTTACAACGCCTGCCTCCAGACCTGGGGGGTTGTGACGCCACCTGAGTTTTTGTTATCTGACTTTTGAGCAATTTTTAACTTAATGGCTATCTCAAAGTTTTTATTAGATGCATTTGGGGAAAAAGGGGTCTGGGGGGGGCTAGTTGTCCTCCAATCTCTTTTGACTCTTAAAAACTGAACTAGAACTTTCAATTTCCAGTCAAATTAGCCCTCTTTGAAGTTTTTACGAGCATCCCTTAAATAAGAACCATATATTCCCCAAGGTTTAACTTACAACGCCTGCTCTCGGGCCCTGGGGGGCTGTGTCGACCCCAGAGCTTTCATTATATAGTATTTGAACTGTTTTTAAGAAAAAGGCTATCTCAAAGTTCTTATCAGATGGGTTTGAGGAAAAAAGGGCAAGGAAGGGGAGGGAGGGGCTAGGTGCCCCCCAATCTCTTTTGACTCAAAAAAAGTAAACTAGAACTTTCAATTTCCAATCAAATTAGCCCTCTTTGAAGTTAATACGAGCATCCCTTTTATAAGACCAATATATACCCCCGGGCCTTAACTTACAACGCCTGCCCCCGGGCCCTGGGGGTTCATGTCGACACCGACATTTTTGTTCTATGATCTTCGAACTATTTTTAACAAAATAACTATCTCAAAATTTTTCTCCGATGTATTTGGAAATAAAGGGTGTGGGGAGCTGGTTAGTCTCCGAAATCTTTTGACGCTTAAAAAGTGAACTAGAACGTTCAATTTCCAATCAAATGAGCCCTCCTTGAAGTTTATACGAGCATTCCTTCCATAGGAACCATATTTGTCCCCAGAGCATTACTTATAGCCCTTGTCCTGAAGACTGTGGTGGGAGTGTCATGCTCAATCACATAATTTCCAGAACTTTCAACTACGTCAAATAAAATGGCTATATCAAAATTTTGATTGGATGTGTTTGGGAAAATGGTGGGCGTGGAAGGGGTGTTAGTTGCCTCCAATCACTTTCGACTATTAAAACGGGAACTAGCCATTTAAATTTTCAATTGAATGAGCCCTTTCTGAAGTTTCTACGACAACACTTTCTATAAAAACTTTATATGCCCTCAGGGCATAACTTAAAACCCTTGCCCTGAGGGCTGTCGGGGGGGGGGTTATCCTCAAAGACCTAGTTTCCTGAAATTTCAACTATGTTGAAAAAAATGGCTATCTCAAAATTTTGATTGGATGTGTTTGGGGAAAAGGTGGACGTGAGAGGGGGGTTTGCTGCCCTCCAATCACTTTTGACTATTAAAAAGGGCACTAGCTATAGCTTAAAATGCCTGCTCCCCGGGCCCTGGGGGGTTGTGTCGAAACCAGAGTTTTGTTATCTGACCTTTCAACTATATTCAAAAATGGCTCTCTCAAAGCTCTTATTGGATGGGTTTGAGGAAAAAAGGGCGTGGAGAGGGGGGCTAGTTGCCCTCCGATCTCTTTCGACTCTTAGAAAGCGAACGGAAACTTACAATTTCCAATCATATGAGCTCTCTCCGAAGTTTATACGAGCATACCTTCCATAAGAACCATATATGCCCCCAGAGCAATACTTAAAACACCTGCCCTGGGCCCTGGGGTGGGTTGTGTTGACCCGGGAGTTTTTCTTATCTGACATTTGAACTATTTTTAACGAAGTGGCCATGCGTAAAGGATTATTTGTTATATAATCCTTGAAATATTTCTAACAAAATGCCTCTCTCAAAGTTCTTATCGGATGGGTTTGAGGAAAACAGCGCGTTGAGAGGGGGGCTAGTTGCCCTCCGATCTCTATTGACTCTTAAAAAGTGAACGAAAACTTTCAATTTCCAATCATATATCCCCCTTTGAAGTTTATACGACGACTCTTTCTATATGAAGTGCCTCTGGGAAAAAATAAGTGGAGTTTGAGGGGAGGCTATCTGCCCTCCAATCACTTTTGACTCTTAAAAAATGAATTACAACTTTCAATTTCCAATCAAATGAACTCTCTATGAAGTTTGTACGAGCATCCCTTCCATAACAACCATATATGCCCCCAGGACATAACTTTAAACGCTTACCCACGGGCCCTGGGGGGCTGTTTCGACACCGGAGTTTTTGCTATCTGAACTTTGAACTATTTTTAACAAAATATCTATCTCAAAATTTTTATTTGATGCATTTAGGGTGTGGAGGGAGAGGGGGGCTAGGTTGCCCTCCGATCTCTTTTGACTCTTAAAAAGTGGAGTAGAACTTTCAATTTCCATTCAATTCAGCCCCCTCCGAAGTTTATACGAGCATCCCTTCCATAAGAACTTTATATGCCCCTAGAGCATTACTAATAACGCCTGCCTCTGGGCCCTGGAGGGTTGCGTCAACATATGAATTTTTCTTATCTGACCTTTGAACTATTTCTAATGAAATGGCTATTAAAAAATTTTTATTGGATGGGCTTGGAGAAAAAAGGGTGTGTGTGGGGGCTTGTTTCCCTCGGATATCTTTTGACTCTCAAAAATTTCACGAAAACTTTCAATTTCCAATCAAATGAGCCCTCTCTGAAGTTTATACGAGCATCCCTTTCATAAGAACCATATACGCCCCCAGGACAACAATTAAAACGTCTATCCCCCGGGCCCTGGGGGGAGTTTTTGTTATCTAATTTTTGAAGAATTTCCAAAAAAATGGCAATCTCAAAATTTGTAGCGGATGGGTTTAGGGAAAAAGGGCGAGGGGGGAAGGATAGTTGCCATTAACTCTCTTGACTCTTAAAAAGTGAACTAGAACTTTCCATTTCCAATCAACTGAGCCCTCTATGAAGTTTATACGAGCATCCTTTTCATAAGAACCATACATGCCCTTAGGGCATAACTTAGAACGCCTTTCCCTGGGCCCCGGGCGGTTGTATTGACACCGGAGTTTTTCTTATCCGACTTTTGAACTATTTCTAATAAAATTTCTATCTCAAAATTTTCATCAGATGGGTTTGGAAAAAAAAGGGGTGTGGGGGGGGGGGGGTAGCTGCCCTCGGATCTTGTTTGACTATTAAAAGTGAGCTCAAACTTTCAATTTCCAATCAAATGAGCTCTCTCTGAAGTTTAATGACCTCTCTCTGAAGTCTGAAGTTTATATATTAGCTCTCTCTGAGCAATTTTTAACTTAATGGCTATCTTAAAATTTTTATTGGATGCATTTCGGGAAAAGGGGGTGTGGGGGGGGCTAGTCACCCTCCAATATGTTTTGACTCTAACAAACTGAACTAGAACTTTCAATTTCCAATCAAGTGAACCCTCTCTGAAGTTTTTACGAGCATCCCTTCAATAAGAACCATATATTCCCCCAGGGTATAACTTACAACGGCTGCCCTCGGGCCCTGGGGGCTGTGTCGACCCCGGAGTTTTTGCTATATGGTCTTTGAGCTATTTAAAAAATATATCTCAAAGTTCTAATCGGATGGGTTTGAGGAAAAAAGGGCGTGGAGGGGGGGGACTAGGTGCCCTCCAATCTCTTTTGACTCTTAAAAAGTGAACTAGAACTTTCAATTTCCAATCAAATTAGCCCTCTTTGAAGTTAATACGAGAATCCCTTCCATAAGAACCATATATACCCCCTGGGCATAACTTACAACACCTGCCCCCGGGCCCTTGGGGGTTGTGTTTACACCGGATTTTTTGTTATATAATCTTTGAACTATTTTTAGCAAAATAGTTATCTCAAAATTTTTATCGGATGCATTTGGGAATAAAGGAAGCGGGGGGTGGAGCTGGTGGAGCTTACCCTCTAGTATCTTTTGACGCTTAAAAAGCGAACTAGAACTTTCAATTTACAATCAACTGAGCCCTCTCTGAAGTTTATACGAGCATTCCTTCCAGAAGAATAATATATGCCCCCAGGGCATAACTTATAACCCTTGCCCTGAAGACTGTGGGGGGGAGTGTCCTGCTCAAATATATAATTTCCAGAACTTTCAACTACGTTGAACAAAATGGCTATAAATTCTAATTGGATGTGTTTGGGGAAATGGTGGGCTTGGAAGGGATGTTAGTTGCCTTCCAAACACTTTCTACTATGAAAAAGGGAACTAGCCATGTAGATTTCCAATCAAATGAGCCCTTTCTGAACTTTCTACGACAACACTTTCTATTAAAACATTATAGGCCCCCAAGGTATAACTTAAAACCCTTGCCCTGAGGGCTGTGGGGGGTTGTTATCCTCAAAGAGCTAATTTCCTGAATGTTCAACTACTTTGAACAAAATGGCTATCTCAAAATTTTGATTGTATGCGTTTGAGGAAAAGGTGGGCGTGAGAGGAGGGTTAGTTGCCCTCCAATCACTTTTGACTATTAAAAAAGGGCACTATCCCTTTGAATTTCCAATCGAATGAGTCCATTTTGAAGTTTCTACGACAAAGCTTTTTATAAAAACCTTACATGCCCCCAGGGCTTAACTTACAACCCTTGTCTTGAAGGCTGTGGAGGAGTTTCCTCCTCCAGAACATAACTTCTATCTGGAAATCAGCTACGCCGAACAAAATGGCTATCTCAAAATGGTAACTCTCGATTTCCAATCGAATGAGCCCCTTTTGAAGTTTCTACGACGACCCCTTCCATATTAAGTGCCTCTGGGAAAAAAAATAATAATAAAACATTGGAGCCGTATAGCCTTTACTATAGGCAACGCTATAGCGTTGCCTCTTATTTGCAATTTTAATTTTGGATAAAATTTGAATATACTTAAAAAATTGGCGATGAACACTAATTTTGGTGAAAAGACTTTGCTAATATTACAACTAAAGAATTTTGGTTGATGAAAAGGAGGATTATTGCTTGTGTGGATGGATATTCTGTGAGACTTTTGATCTTCTACATAACTGAAGCCATTACAACATCTACAATAGCATTTTCTTATCGATAAATACATTACATGTATTTTTTTTTTTTAATACATTGAAGTGCTTCATATAAACGAAAAACAAAAATGATACCATTGAAAATTGCTGAAAACTATGTTCCTAGCAGTATTTGCCACCTCACAGAAATTTCATGGTGGGGCTGATGATGAACTGCATTGCCTTTTTCACCTCTGTGCTGCTAGATATGGGAATGTAACATATTAGCTGTATAGAGAAACATTTTAATTAATTCCTGCTCCCCCTTCCTCTCTCAACATTTATCTGAAGCCCCATGAAGTGTAAGCTGTTTGTCAATTTAAATATACTTTTGTAGGAATCTACCCTGCCCCCACCTAAATAATGACTCAAACCCCCTTAATTATAGCTGATACACAATTACAGATCACCAAACGTAGCATAATTTCATTACAAATAAAGCAAATCAACCTGGTTGTATCGAGTACTACCACCGTGTGACATTACTTCTATTGAAGCTGGGAAGCCTAAAATACAGTTATTGATACTTTTAAATCAATTAGCTTCTCAGGATTTTTAATTGATTTCAAATTCGTCCTCTTCGGGGTAAGTCAAAGTTTCGTGCCTAAACCAACTAAGCTGGTGGTTGGTGGTTTGGTAGCAGTAGAAGAAGTGGTGGTTGTAGTTGTAGTCTGCAAATACTATCTCTTTGGTCAATTGACCAAAATCATTACATAAACCTTATCATTTCCTGAAAGCTCCAAATTAATATATTCAGTCATTCCTGAGTTATGCTCTTTTGACAACCCGTATACACATAAAATGTTTTGATTTAGTTCAACACTCCCCTTTACATTCCCTAAAAGACTCACTTTAATGCCCTTCGCATTTTGGGAAAATAGAAGTCAAACATACATACCTCTTCTCAATAACATATCCTATATGTTAACAATGAGCAAATTGCCCAACTTAAATCCCTTGCCCTGATTCCTTGGGGTGTGGGTGGGGGGGGGGGGGGTTGACATCTTGAAAGGCATAATTACTGAGCCTTTCAACAATTCTGAAAATATAGATGTCTCAGAATTTCGTTTGGATGTTTGTTTTAGGAAATGATGGGAGTGCAGGAGGGGGGCTGGTTGCTCTCAAATCATTTTTTGGCTACTATAACTTCCAATTTTAAATGAAATGAGCCTTATCACAAGTTTAAATGTCTGCTCACTCCATAAAAATCGTATATGTCCCCAGAGCATAACTTACAACCTTCGCCCCAGGGCTCTGGGGGGGGGGTAATATTAATGCTGAATGCATTGTTATATGTTCTTTTGATTATTTTGAGCAAAATAGCTATTTCACAATTTCGATCACATGCGTTTGAATAAAATAGGGGTTGTCGGGAGGGAGGGGTTAGTTTACCTCCATCATTTTTACTCTTAAAAGGGAACTAGAACTTCCAATTATCAATCAAACGAGTCTCCTCTATAGGTTATACATCCATCCCTTCCATAAAAACCTTAAATGCCCTGGGGCATAACTTAAAACCCTTCCCCGCAAACTCTGGGGGTTTGTTTCAACCCCAAAGCCTTATTAATACCCTGTTAATGCCAAAGTTTCCAGTTAATACCTTTAGCCACTCATAAGATATTGCATGTATGGCCTTTTGATAACCAGCATACACAGAGTGTCTTTTGATTTAGTTTTAAATCCCCTCAACATTCCTTTAATTTTCTTCTTAATATCCTTAGCCTTTCCTGAAACACCCCGGATCAAATATTTAACTTCCCCTTTCCTCATAATAAATCGAGAAATCCCATTTCTCTTAAAAGTTTCTCCATTTATTTGTAAATTATTTTATTAAACAAATTTTCTGAATCGAAAATAATTTATAGATTAACATATAATTTATGATCAATGACATCCATGTTTGCTTTTCTTTCTGAAAATATAACGCAGTAAATGTTGTATGAATCAGCAGGCTCTTGATCTAACAAAAGTTTAATTTCTATGTCAACATTTGATCCAGATGCATAAATATTAGGTTCATGTTTTGAAACGTCAAAACAAAATAATGGATATACCGTTTTAAAGTCATTATAGCTAACAATAGTTCCACTATCAACGTTTCGACGTTTGTATCCTAAATGTAAAAATCTTTGATAAGTATTAGAATAATGCTAATTATCATTACTAAAATCACATTTTATTTCTTCTTGTGGATATTTATAGCCATTCACTCTCACTTCAATTTTTTCAATATTCATATGATCAAATACCATATTATTTTGTAAAGCATTACTATTTTTTTCTGTTTTCTGTAATACTACAACAATTTTAGTTGTATTGCATCTTTCACTGACGACTCTCCATGTCAATTCTTTGTCATTTCTATTATCACTTTTATAAGTATTACACGCTTCCCATCTTAATTCAAATGAACTCTTTTTAACTAAATTACCTTCTAACTCATTTCTAATGAATAAACTTGGATTTAATAGTGGTAGAATCCAAGATAAATACATTATATCTACTTTAAAATTTTGAGAACCCTTTTTTATAATCATATTATTGTTACTATTCTTTTTCAACGTAATTTTATGTGTAACACCTCTAAATACACGATTAATGTCTTGACAAAATCCAAATAATCTTGATAATGGTAAATACATACTAACTACATGACTTTCTTTTGTTTTATTATACCTTTTTAATAAACCGCTATTAAATTTATCATTTTTCTTTGTTTTAATTGTTGGACTTTCACCTGCTTTTGCAGTTGTAGAAGTACTTACAAACTCACTTTCTTCTGTAAATGAATCATTTGTTTGCTTTTTATCTTTATACCAAAGCATATTTGTTGCTGCGCTTCTCGAATAATCATCAGAAAATTCTAATAGATTTTTAACGGTTGTCGATATACCAACATAATCAATAGATTCAATTGTTTCACTATTAATGATATATTCAGCATTTTTAAACAGATTAAACCCATTATTTGTTAAAGTAGCCTTATCTACAGCATCCATATTCTTTCCATCCTCTCGCGATATTTTTATTTTTGCATGAAGATAGCTATCATTAGGGAGGATCCAAGATTCTAAATCTTTTATTGTAAATTCTAAATTATCTAATTTTGAAACATTAACATTTGTTTCTCTAATTTCTTTAAATTCATATTTCGTCGTCGAATCATCAACAATAGGCTTTTCAAATATTTGCCAATAAGGAGCAACAACTTCATTAACAACCTCCATTTATATAGAGAAGAAATTTATTAAATAATTTTTCATTTTAAAATTTTTAATCCCTTACCTGAAATCAACGCATTTAAAAGATCTCGATCTCTTCTATCTATATACCTTTTATTATTTCCAATAGCTTCTTTCATCGATTTTTTGTTTTTAAATACATCATATAATTCTTTTCTATTTAGATCGATGAATTCTTTACCATATTCAATACCTCTATTTTTTACTAACTCTAATCGAGGTTTGATCATATTATTATACACTGATAAAGCTCCATCTTTTATATTTTTCAGGGAAGTCTTGAATAATTCCGAGTTAGCTATATTCTTAAGGAAACTGCCAATGCCACTACCGTATTGTCTTGTGTATGGTAATTGTTTTATATTAATCAACAGTTATTATAGTAAAAATTTTATAAGAGAAAATCATTAACTAAAACTTTTTTAATTTCACTAAACTTTTTTCAAATCCAATACATAAACAACATTCTCACCATTAAAATCGAGAAGTCTACCTAATTGATCTGTAATTGTCATTTTCAAAGAATTAATAAACTCTTTTCGATTTATTAAGAGATATTGTCTTTCTTTAGGAATTTCTACAATTAAACAACCTGGTTCAGTATTAGGTGCAAATGTCCATATTACATGAGATCTAGCTCCATTGACGATTGAACTATCAACTAATGAACAATGGACTTGGATTTTATCAACATTTCTTGTAATATTTGGAACTTTTGTACCTTCATTAATTTTATCTGATAATTTAATATCATTTTCAAATCCTAAAATAATACTTAAATCACTATTAAACTTAAATTCATAATTATCTTTTAATAATATAACGAATCTCATTGTTGCAGGATCTGATGAAACAGTTATTGTACAATTTTCTCTAGAAGCATTAAAATAATGACTTAGAAAATAATTGAAACACTCTTCATTATACATACCATTGAGTATCACAACATTTAGCCATGGTTCATCTTTATTTTTTCTAAACTCAAATGTATTGTTTTTAAATTTATCACTAATATTATGCCATGAATACCATAAAGTACACTGCGTTAAGGCGATTTCATAATCATAATTACGATCTAATTTAATTGGATTACTTGTATAAGATTGTTCAATTTCACTTTTATTACCTTCAATAATAATCAAACCCATTTAATAGAATACTTTATTTTAAGAACAATTTTTTTTTTATTATTTAGAAAATTTATCTAATAATTTCAGTCTCTTATAAATGGAAATGAATTTACAAAGTAAGATTTATTGTATGCGATGTAAAAAGGTTACTGTTACTACTTCAATGAGTCAAGCAGTTTCAAAAAGCAATGATGTGCCAATGATTAAAGGTATATGTGCACTATGTGGTTGTAAGAAAAATCGTTTTTTGAAAAAGGAAGCAATGAACAAAAACCCTGGGTAAAGCAAAAAGCTGGGTATAAGCAAATCGAAGACAAGCTTTTAGAATTATATTACGCTAATTTTCCAGGGATTGATGATTTACATAGAAAATTAAGAGAAAATGGTTTTTCTGTTTCAAAAACTAAAATAAAAGAAATATTGCAAAAACAAAATATTTATTCTTTACACCGTCCCTCTTATCACACATTTGAAAGAAGGCGAGTTTATATACATAGTATTGATGAACAGTGGCAAGCTGATTTAGTTGATATGCAGCAGTATAAATAGGAAAATAATAATTGTAATTAAATTCTTACAGGGATTGATTGTTTTAGTAAATATGCTAGGTGTATCCCTCTAAAAAATAAAATGGGTAAGGAAATTATTAATGCTTTCACGGATTTATTTAAAAATAGAAAACCTAAAAAGTTACAAACAGATAAAGGTAAAGAATTGGTTATAAAAAACGTTCAAGTATTTTTAAAAAGTCATGAAATTCATTGGTTTTCATCTGAAAGTGAATTGAAAGCTCAAATAGTGGAACGATTTAATAGAACTATTAAAGAGAAATTATGGAAACATTTTACTTACAACAATACTAAACGTTGGATAGATGTATTACCGTCATTAGTTGACAATTATAATAAGTCATATCATAGATCAATCAAAATGAAACCAATAGAAGCTAGTAAAAAAAAAAATGAAAACAGGGTGTATAAAAATCTGTTTCCAGACATACATTCTCAAACAACGAAATATAAATTTAATGTAGGTGATTTGGTTAGAATTAATAAAAAAAGGAGTGTTTTTGATAAAGACTATCTTCCAAATTATACAACGGAAATATTTCAAATTCCTACAGTTAAACAGACAACTCCTATTACGAATGAATTATCCGATAAATCGGGTGAGTTAATTATTGGTGCTTTTTATGAAAAAGAGTTATAAAAAGTTATTGATTTATAATAATAATTTTCTTAGATATAATTTAATCTATATAAATGGATGTTAAAGAATTAAAAAAGTTGTTAAAAAATATAGTTAACAACAGAGAAATACTAAGACAAAAGGTTAGACAGAATGCGTTAATACAAGAAGGATTTCATGAATATACTGAAGAGCTGAATGCTCCAATTGTAGAAGAATTGAAAGAAAATGATGATAATTTGAAACGACGATTTCTAAGATTAGATCAAAAAGACTTTAAGAAACGCTTTACTGGCACCATTGCAACTTCAAGGTATTTTATCATTACCAGCACCATCATCGTTACTTCAAGGTATTGAACCATTAGAAATACCAAAAACAAAAACTCCTGATAAATCACCGAGAGTATATGATATTAATTTGAATCTTGACACTAAACTGCTGAAACGGTTAAATGAAGACGATAAAAAAAAACTATCCTCAAGAACCAACTTCTTTTGAATTGCCTAATTATTACATAAATCATCCTGAATTCCTCCAAGACGCTATAAAGAAATCGGGTGAATTGAATCAAAAATATGGTGGAAAAAAAGACATGGAATACCTGGATATGAAGAAATAGTTGATTTTGTAAAAACTTATAGGTACAGAATGTTAAAGGTTGCTGAAATCCTTAAAATGGACATAGAAATACCACAAGCAGGAACTGATTGTTTCTGAATGCAAATGAAACGATCGAACGATTATACAGTCTAATAGGTAGCAGAGCTGCTGGAAATACACCAGATGAAGTTAGAAATGAAGCTTTTACTTTGTTAAATTCCATATTAAAAAATAAAATATTAAAGAAAAATGAATATAATACAATTAATCAAAATTATCTTAAAATTTAACTATCAAAAAAAAACAATGAAATTCCTCAGGATTGAAAATTTTTAAGATTTGGAAATTTGTTTAATAAAATAATTCCTAAATAAATGACAGGCATTGCAGAAGTGATTAAAAGTTGCTTACAACGAAAATCCAAATTCATCAAAATAAAAAATAAATTATCACGTTACACAATTCATGAATTACGCGCAGCAGTTAAATTATTTGATATAAAAGCTGCTGGTAGAAAAGATGAACTATTCAATAAAATAAATAATCATCTTAATAATAAAATATTACTTGAAGATAATCTGATTGAGTTAGAGCGTAATGCAAAGCGTCGAGATGATAAAAAACCCTACAGATTTAATATTATTCCAGAGTTAAAAAAAAGTGTTAGAAAATGAAATAAAAGAAAAGAATGTAATTATTTCAGATTTGCAAAATCAATTTAACACTATGAGAAATAAAGATATTATTGAACTTAAAAAATTCTTAAAATCAAAACAGATTACAACTGCTGGAAATTATAACGAAGTGAAGAATAAAGTGAAAAATTATTTCAATAAACAAGTTGAGATTAATAAAAAAGTGAAAGACAAAACTCAAAAACTCATTAGAGACTTAAGTGGTAGAAATAGGGTAAAAAAAGATCGGAATATTGACATTTCTAACTTATTTATAAATAAGAAAAAAACAAGGGTATATTTTTAAAATAGAGGAAGAACTCGATAACAACCCAAGTATTCAGGGGCTTAGAGAAAATTCCCTTACAGTTAATATTTTAATGAATTCAAATGGAGCTGAATTTGGAACACTGTTTGACTTTTTTGTTGAGGATGTAAAAATAGAATGAATGAAAGAGATAGTTACAGATTTCAATTCACAACTCGGGTAATATTTTATTCTCAGAAGGACTGAATGTAATAAAAACTTTAGAATTCCTAAGCATATACCTATTGTAATGCATAATCTCTCAAAATATGACTCCCATTTATGTCTTAGAGAATTAATACCTGATAATGGAATTTTCGATTCAGCAGAGAGTTTTATATCATTTTATAAAACAATTACTGTTAATGAAATCCAATACGAAATGCACTTCATAGATTCATTTCGATTTATGGCTTCATCATTGGATAAATTATCTGAAAATTTAGCAAAATGTGATTGTAAATTAAACTGCAACTGTTTGAGAAATAATTTCAAGTATGCTTCTGCTGTATTTGAAAATACTGAAGAATTTAAAGAAATAATAAATAAAGCTGTATATCCTTATGAATATGTCGATGGATATGATAAAATGAATGTTAGGAAATTACCTTCAATTGATAAGTTTTATTCTAGATTAACTGGGGAAAATATTTCAGAAGAAGACTATGAAAGAGCACACACTATTTGGAAACTATTTAAATGTAAAACGCTATTAGATTACACTAAATTATACCTAAAAAGTGATGTTTAAATTCTATCAGATGTCGTTGAAAATTTTAGAAATGTACGTTTAAATAATTATAAACTAGATCCCTTACATTTCTTCTCAGCACCGGGATTAACATGGGAAGCTTTTCTAAAACATTCTGAAGCTAAAATTCCCTTATTTTCTGACGAAGATATGTATACATTTATGGAAAAAGGAATTAGAGGAGGTGTATCTCAGTGTATGAAAAGATAGGCTAAAGCAAATAATAAATATATGAAAAACTTTGATAAAACAAAACCTTCTAATTATTTAGTGTATTTTGACGCTAATAATTTTTGGGCAATTTCCCAACAATTACCAGAAAAAGATTATACTTTTATTAATATACTAGAAAATTTAAGAGAAAACAGTTCTTTAGATTACTACCAACAACTAAAACAATATATCCAATCAGAAATGAATAAAGATAATGTGGGAACCATTTATGAAGTTGATTTAGAATATCCAAGAGAGTTACACAATTTACACAAAGATTTACCACTAGCTCCTGAACATTTTCAATATAAATTAAGTACAACTTTAAATAATAAAATAAACTATGTTGTACATTATAAAAATTTAGAATTTTATTTAAAACATGGCTTAGTATTGAAAAAAGTACATAGAATACTAGCATTTACTGAAGCACCCTATTTAAAAGAATATATCAATCAAAATACTAAATTACGACAAAAGGGAAAGAATGATTTCGAGAAAGATTTCTTTAAATTAATGAATAATGCTTGTTTTGGCAAAACTATGGAAAATATTAGAAAAAGAGCTAGTGTTGAAATAATCACAAGTGATGAACAAAGACAAAAAATAATTAAAAAACTTAACTTTAGATCGGTAATAATCTTTAGCGAGAATTTCTCGGTAGCCAGAATGGCCAAGTCAAAAATACATTTAGATAAACCTATTTAAATCTGGTTCGCTGTATTAGAGTTATCCAAGCTATTAATGTATGAATTTCATTATGAATACGTGAAACCTAAATATGATAAAAATATTGACTTTTGCTACATGGATACGGATAGTTTTATTTATGATATTCGAACTGAGGATTTTTATGGAGACATTAAAGCTGACCTCCAAGAAAAATTCGATACTTCAGATTATAAAAAAGATAATCCTTATAACTTCCCTGCAGTCAATAAAAAAGTGATAGGTATGATGAAGGATGAATTATCTGGAACAATAATGTCTGAGTTTGTAGGTTTGAGGTCAAAAGTATACGCTTATTTAAAAGAGGGTGACAATGAAACTAAAGCAAAGAAAAAATGAAAAGGAATCAAAACTAATATTGTCAAAGATAAAATAACATTACAAAATTAAAAAGATGTATTATTCGGAAAAGTGGAAAGTCTATCAAAAACCCAATATATTTTAAGAGCAAATAAACACAGAATGTTCTTTGAAAAACAAAATAAAAAAGCTCTAGACCCCAATGACACTAAAAGAAAAGTATTGAAAAATAAAGTTAACACAGTACCGTGGGGATTTAACCCATAGTTAGGTAGCTAAGTTAGTTAGGGAGTTAGGTAGGTAGTTAGTTACTTAGTTAGGTAGGTAGTTAAGTTAGTTAGGTAGGTAGCTAAGTTAGGTAGGTAGGTAGCTAAGTTAGGTAAATGGATAGCTAAGTTAGGTAGGTAGGTATACTACATTATATACTACTAGTACTTTATCTATTAAAATTGTATACTAAGTAAATGAACCAAAAAGCACCTATTAAAGTATATTAGTTTAAACACACGAATAGTCAATCGCAAAATAAACATCCAGTAGCACCTCAATGGCCTTTTCGATTATTAATTTGCGGAAATTCAGGTAGTGGTAAAACCAATTTACTTTTAAATTTAATATATAATTATGGATATTTCAATAAAATTTACTTATATGCTAAAGACCTTGCAGAAGACAAATATCAAGACTTAATTCAAAGCATAAATTTTTTAGAAGAAAAAAGTGGGCAGGATATATTGTTTGCAAGTAATGATAAAAATGATATCGCAGAAGTAAATGACTTAGACCCTAATTATATGAATTTAGTTATCTTTGACGATTTTGTAACAGAAAAGGATCAGAAAAAATTGAAGATTTATTCGTGAGAGGTAGAAAACGAAATGTCTCAATAGTATATATTTCTCAAAGCTATTTTAATACCCCTAAAATCATACGATTAAATTGTTATTAAATTGAACTTTTCAAATACTGTAATCAAAGCGAAATCGGTAGAATCGGACAAAATCATGCATCTGACTTAAAAGAATATAAATTTCTCAATTACTTTAATCGTGCTACTAAAGATCATGGATTTTTACTTATTGATCTGAAAACAAATAAAGAATCTCTAAAATATAAAAAGAACTTTGACATAACATTATGAAAAAAAAAATCACTGGCTTGTTTTATATGCTTCTATACTACTCATCGAATAAAATTTGTTAATAAGTTTATTTGTATAATAAATGAATAAGTTTGGAAGTTTAGGAAGTAAATCCAGTGAAGATAACAGTGAAAGCAGATTGCTCGATGATAATGGTAATCTTTATTTACAGGGTATGCGCTTAATTAATTTAGGTGATGCAAAATCAAACAATGATGCTATTACTCTACAAAATGTTAAAATTATTTCAAATGATTTCAAGGAGGAAGTTGTCAACCAACAAATCCTTACAAATCAGTATTTAAGCGAGGATATTAGTAGATTAACTAAAATTTATGAATCATCTGACAGTATATTGACTAGAGTTGACAACAAAGGATTATTCGTAAAAAATACCTTAAAAATAACAAAAGAAGATATAAATGCTGAAAGTAGAAGAATTAGGAATGTTGCAAACCCAAAAAATGATGCAGATGCAGTTAATCTTTCATCACTATTGGTATATATGAATGAAATTATGCAGTTATCTGAGCGTTTATACAATTTAGAAAATGTTATAATAAATATACTTGAAAAAGATCCTGATGAAGCATTTAAAAAGAGAATGAAAGGAAGGCTGAAACGAAATAAATAATTTTATACTTTTTCTTACTTAAATAATTCACTAATAAATGTTAAGTTTTATTGAGTATACAATTTATCTATCCCCTTTTCAAAAAGAAAAATTAAAAAATGCTTTAAGGCAAAACAAAAATGTCAAATTCATGTAAATCACAGCAGAAAAAATGACAGAGAACCCGTTCAATTTCTTTTAAACCAAAGGCAAGTGGATAAAATAGAAAAATCTAAGACAGAAAATAAAGGATGTGATATTGATGTTTCATACAAACAGCTAGTTCAAAATGGAGGATTTTTACCGTTTTTAATACCTTTAGCTGTTGCACTTGGAAAAACGGCTTTAACAAGTGGTGCTGCAGCCTTAGGAACTTATGCTGGTAAAAAAGTTGCTGATAAAATTATTGGCAACTCTGGTGGAGCCTTAAAATTACCTGGGAAAATCGGTGGAGGAGCTTTAAGACTTCCAGGTACACAGAAAATCGTTGGAATGGGAAACCTTGTAGTTCTAAAGAAACATGGAAGACCCAAAAAACTTGCTGAAAACGTTGATGTTCCTAAGAAAATTGGAAGACCCAAAAAACTTGCTGATACTGCAGTTTCATCTTCTTATCCAAAAAACGTGAAGCGAGTAAAAAAAGAAAAAATCCCTTAATAAATATTGATATAACTACTGAATTACACCACATTCCTTACTTCAGATGCGTATTTTCTAGAAATAATTTACCAAATAACATCAATAAAAAAGAATGTGGTGTTATTAATTATGATTTAAATGGTTCACCTGGAACTCATTGGACTTGTTATTTCAATGACCCTAAGCCACTATTTGTAGAATTCTTTGACTCGTTTGGTATTCCGCCAGGAAATGAAATAGTAAAATATTTAAAGACTTCAAATAAACCAATTGCTTATCATTCTATCCCAATACAAAATTTAAGCGATGTCAATTGTGGACATTTATGTGCAGAGTATATTAAAAAAAGATTTAAGGGAGTGGATCCACAAAATTTTATTTAGATTTTATTTCTTAATATAAATGAATGCTTTCAATTCGGAGAAATTAAGAACAGCCAAAGAATGGTTAAAATATTTATGTTATTTGCTTATTATTTCATTATTAATTTATGAATTAGTTTTATTGATAAAAATCTAAAACATAGATAATGGAAATAGTACAAATAATTTGTCTATAATAGAAGAAAAAAATAAAAACAAATTGCTTATCATTCTATTCCAATACAAAATTTAACCGATGTCAATTGTGGACATTTATGTGCAGAGTATATTAAAAAAAGAGTGAATCCACAAAATTTTATTTCGATTTTATTTCTTAATATAAATGGAAGAAGAATTAGAGAAACGATTATTTGTTTATCGTAGAAGTTGTAAACATTATGGAAATGTTAGTAATGCTTTCTTAGTATCTAAATTTATATTTAGTGCTTCAGGTTTATCTGCTTTTGGTATGTTACCCCTTGCTTCATTTAGTCTTGGCACAGTTCTGATTGAAATACTTGAAAAATATGTAAGAATAGCAGAAAGAAAAGCTGAGCATAAAACTGCTTATTCTTTCTATTTAGAATTGCTTGCTATGTACAAATCGGGTGAATTGACTAATGAAGAAATAATTAAACAAGAAAATGAATTACGAAAAACATTACAATTTTTTCCTCGTGAAAAGTATATGAAGCAAGTGAAATTAAACGGATATAAATACTGCTCCATGCCTTTAAAGTCCAAGACATAAATAAAACCCTTCTTGCTTTCCACCTGTAATATTGCTTGTTTCATTAACCACTCTATTTGCTCTCATTTCCTATTCGCTTCATTCTCTCATTACAACAGTCATATAGTTCGAAATACACCTTCTAGGTTGCGTAATCTGAAACTTGTTTTTGTCGCGTGTCTGGCATTATTCCCAAGAATCTCTCACTTGGTGAAAGATTTCTGGGAATAATGCCAAGGTTATTGATCATAGATTACATGTTAATCTATAAATTAAATGTTAATCTATAAATTATTTTCGATTCAGAAAATTTTTTTAATAAAATAATTTACAAATAAATGGAGAAACTTTTAAGAGAAATGAAAGTGGAAAATAAATACAATTGAACCGTTATGAAAGAAGACTTAGTCATTGGAATAGAACACACAAATAAAGCAATGAAAAACGTAGCAACTAAATATGGTAATAAAGTTGTTATTATTATTAATTTTGAGGGTGAAATGGTTGATATATTTGCACCAAAACGATTTGATTCTAAAGAACCTGATTTTGAAAATAAATTTAAAAAATTTGAAAAAAATAAAGGTATGATTCTAAATGTTATTGAAAGAAAAGGGAAAGATAATAATAATTATCTAGATATTGATCTTGAAATTAATTAGTAGTATATCGAACTATCTAATAAATATTAAATTATTACATTTTATCAGTAGTATACGAAGAATGGAATATTTTTTAAATTACATCAAAAATTTTTATTTCAGAAGACCTTTTTTTATTTTAAAGCTCATGATGGACAATTGTTAAAATGTTGGGAATTTTCATTTAAAATGGGTTGAATTCAATTGAAAAGGGGGTAAATTGAAGGGGTGAGATAGGCGAGGCAGCTCCTGTATTCCTTACACTACTTAGATTCCATTCTTGAATCAGCTTCAAATGGAAATTTTTCTGACTCGAGTTTTTTCAAAATGATTTTTAAGTTTTTGGTTAGCCTACTAGCCTACTGTGTGTTTTTTTTTACTTGAAGTGAAGGGGGTGCGGGAAATCATTCATTTCAAATGTAGAGAAGTTAAAATCGATATGTACAAATTATAAAGAATCTTGATTTCATTGTAATATTGAGGAGGTAATTTAACTATTAACAGATTTTAAACGCTGTAGTATGCGATGTTAAGATTTCCATGCAGTGGCATGGGATCGACTCTTTCAAGCAAAGAAAATAGGATCTTTGGGGCTATATTTAACAAAATAAAATTTCTGAGCGGCCAACCAAGTGTTCTACAAGTGAATAAAAAAGAACTTTGAAACGTTACATAACTTTTCACAGATAACAAGGAAGGAGGAGGAGGGGTGTGGTAAACTAAAAAATGAAAAATTCACGTTTAGTGGTATATATTTCAAAGTTTTGAAGTTTGTTGTCAAACAGGAGAGGAAATTACAAAGCATTTTTAGAGGAAAAAAGGCTTTATTGAAAGGAAATAAAAAACATTAACAACAAAACCGTAGTTTATTAAACTTGAATGGACAGACATCACCCTTTACAAAACCCTACATACACAATTACTACCAGCCATTCTTAGGCTCCCCCCCTCCAAAAAAAAAATATAATAATAATAAAATAAATAAATTAATAAAATAAGCGAAATAAATTAATTTCTAATAAATTTCACGACCTAATTGGATACCGAAGATACAAAATTAAAAATCATTCTTATATTTTATCTCCTCGTCACCCTCCCAAAGAAAAGTATCACAATCACTCGAGAGAAAGTTTGCTCAGCAGGGATTAAAATTCATATGTAGACAAAAACTGTCCTTTTAGTTTATTAAATAAAAAAAAACAAGTTTTTTAAACTGAAAGTAAGGAGCGACATTAAAACTTAAAATGAACAGAAATTATTCCGTATATGAAAGGAGCTGTCCCCTCCTCAACGCCTCACTCTTTGCGCTAAAGTTTTTTATTGTTTAACAAAAATAGAGTTGTGAGAAAGTCAAACTTTAGCGTAGAGAGCGAGGCGTTGAGAAGGAGACAGCCCCTTTCATATACGGAATAATTTCTGTTCGTTTTAAGTTTTAATGTCGATCCTTACTTTCAGTTTAAAAAACTTGTTTTTTTATTTAATTTCTGATCGTTTTTTAGTTAATGCAGCTTTTATTTTGGCTCACCGTCATTGAATAAGTGAACAAAATTTGCATAAAAAATGTAGTTTTCTTTTGCTAAATGGCTGTCTCTAAATATGGTTCTGACGCAATTTACAAATTAACTTACGTAACGAACTTCTATATTCGTATATTTTTCTTCTGGCAAAAAATACAAAGTTGCAGATTTTTGCACATATGAGCTTGAAAACGGTGTAATAGGGTTTTCTGATACGCTGAATCTGACGGTGTGATTTACATTAAAATTCTTTCAATTGTAGGGGATGTTTCTCCCCTCTTTAAAAAATCAGGTAAATTTTCTCAGGCTCTTAGCCTTTGATGAGGAATACTAAACTTAACAAAATTTATATATTTAGAATCAGCATTATAAGCCCATTCTTTTGATACATTTATTGACATCAAAATTCCGTTTTAAAAGTTTCGATTACTATTGAGCTGTATCGCTCGTTTTATTTATAGTTTTTTTTATTACGTATATGTTATTACGTATATGAGGGGGTTCTCCCCTTAGTCAATACCACGCTATTTACGTTAAAAGCTAAAATTTTATTTAATTCACAAACCCCTGAATCACAAAGGCCGTTTAATTAGAATAGATAGCTCTTTTGAAAGCACTAAAAAAAACTGTAGCGTAAAGAGCGATGTGTTGACCCGGGGTGAACCCCCTCATATACGTAATAATTTCTGTTCGTTTTAAGTTCTAATGTTGCTTCTTACTTTCAGTTGAAAAAACTTGTTTTTTTTAATTTAATTTCTGATCGTTTTTTAAATAATGCTTGGAAATCCGGCGCCCCCTTTATAAAAATGTCCCTTACCCCAAAGAAACATCCTCCACGGAAAGATTCTCCCGAGTAACCCCCTCCTCCCGCCCCTCCTCCACCAGTCCTTCCTGAAAATGTCTGTATACTTCCCAATAGCCAATACAATATGTAAGCAATGGGCAAAGTTCATATCTTGCAGCCCTGGGAACTGTGGGGGATTAAGTCATCCTAAAAGACATATTTATTAGATTTTCGACTATGCTGAACAAAATGGCTATCTCAAAATTTTAATTGGGCGACTTTGGAAAAAAATGAGCCTGGGAGGGGGCCTAGTTGCCCTCCATTTTTTCGGTCACTTAAAAAGGGCACTAGAACTTTTAATTTCCGTTCCAATGAGCCCTCCTACGATATTCTAGGACTACTGGGTCAATACGATTACCCCTGGGAAAAAATAAACAAAAAATAAACAAATAAACACATATCCGTGATCTTTCTTCTGGCAAAAAATGGAAAATTCCACATTTTTGTAGATAGGAGCTTGAAATATCTACAGTAGAGTTCTCTGATACGCTGAATATGATGGTATGATTTTCATTAAGGTTCTATAGCTTTTAGAGGGTCTTTTCCCCTTTTTTGAAAATAAACCAAATTTTCTCAGGCGCGTAACTTTTGATGGGTAAGATTAAACTTGATGAAACTTATATATTTGAAATCACAATTAAAATCTGATTCTTTTGATGTTTCTATTGGTATCAAAATTCCATTTTTTAGACTTTCGGTTACTATTGAGCCGGGTCGCTCCTTACTTACAGTTCTTTACCACGAACTGTTTGACTACGAAATTCATTTAGCTCATCAATTGTTAAAATTACCTGAGGTAATGGTTCCCACACCCGAGGGCAACATGTTTTAAGGAAAAAACGGATTGCCATCTAATAACCTGAGGTCGCCGAACTAGTGTTGATGCTTTAGTTGACTAATTATGGAAATTAACAACACTTGTAAACATTTCCCTGAAACACTCAGGTAATAACGCGTGTGTACATTTTAACATAAAAAGAGCATTATAAAAACGGAATAGCCCAGCAATCGTTATTACATTTACTTGATTATATCTATGTCTAACAGACATATTATGATAACCTCCAGTTAAAACCCGTAGTGCATTATTTTGTAAACTTCTAAGGGGACGAAGGTAAGTTAAAAACGTACTTGACCACACAAGAGAACCCTATGGAAGGTATGGGTGAACAAAAGAAAAATAAAGCAATCTCATAATATGTTTTGGAAAAAAGTGCTTCAGTTTCCTCATCATCCCAACATTTCATGCAACCTTACCACTAACACATGAAATGTGCTTTTTGAAGTTAAGGCACTCATCAACAATTAACCCTTAGATACTTTGTACAAACTTCCCGAGGTAAAATATTTTCACCGAACTGTATTTTGTCAATCCAAAGATAGTAATTACTACTTCTCCCGTACATTAAAAAATGGATTTCGCATGGTTTAGCTGAAGTCTGTTAACCCTCATCCATTTTCCAATGTTTTACATGCCAGTCTGAAGATTCTGTATAAGCATTTCCCCGGTTTTTGCAGCAACAGTTAGATGCGTGTCATCAGCAAAATAAGGCAAAATAGATTTTGATGCTCCAGTATCACTACATTTTAAATCAAAAGACAGTCCTATGATAGCATTTCACAATTCATCAATATATATAAGAAACAGTAGTGGCCCCAAAACGGACCCTTGAGGGACACCGAATTCAACTTGCGATTTGATTTCACCAGCACTGACAAACTGTTTTCGATCTTTGAGAAAAGATTCCAATAGACGATAAAACATACCACGAAAGCTACAATTCCTCAGCTTCACCATAAGAATTCCATGGTCCACTGCATCAAAGGCTTTCACAATGTCCAAAAAAACAGATGCAACTTTCCACCTTGGGTCCAGAGCATCGTTCACAAAAGTCGTGAGAAAAAGAAGAGCTTGAACTGTCGACATTACTTTACGGAATCCAAATTGAGTTTTACTAAAATCCTTTTTATTCTCAAGTAAATCAACCATCCTGCCACTAATCAATTTTTCAAAAACTCTCGATAAAACTGGCAGAAATTTTTTTTCTCCGCCCTTAAAAAGCGGAACCACTTTAGCAATCTTCATCAAATTGGGGAAAACACCAAATTTTTGGCACATATTACATAAAACCAAAACCTGGTCACATATTTCTGAGAAAACATACTTAAGTTCACACAATGAAAGGAAGTCAGCACCCTAAGCATTATTTCTCATGTTCCACAATGTGGTACGTAATTCACTAACAGTCACTGGTTTCAGATATGTAGATACATCAGTTTCCTTGGGTAAAAACTGGTGGTATGTTCCATCCTCAGAAAATTTTGTTCTGGAGTTCGCTATCCGTTTACCAACAATAGAAAAATGGTCACAAATATTACCTACAATTGAATCATCAGTGTTGAAATTTTCAGGTAAAATTGAACTTTTAGAAGGGATCAGAACAGACTGAATTACTCTCCACGTTTGCCTGGGATTACTTGAACTTTTTTTAAACTCACTTCTATAATAATTAATTTTCGCTATTCGTAATAGGTTATTGAGTTCACAATTATATTTCTTATATCTCACCTTCGCCTCAGGAGACACTACAGAATATTTATAAAGCAGTCTTCAATTTGATATGGCCTTCATCAGTCCTCTAGTAACCCAGGGTTTTCTAGGGGTAATATGAAAAGTCGATTTTTAATAACTGTACAACTTTCTTTTAGTAATTTAGTTAATTCTGAATACTACAATGAAAACTTTTCATTCAATTGTAGATCACTACATTCTAAAAAGTCAAATTGAGTGTTCTTTAATTTTCTTCTGAATATGTTGAGAGCCTCAGCATCCATTTTCAATGCAGAAATTTGTGGTGGTATATTCATAGCAGTAGGAACACCAAACTCTCTAATAACAACAAGAACACCAAAATGATCAAAAACATCATTTAAAATAACTTCAGCAAAATCATACTTCACATTAACAAATATATTATCCAAAAGTGATTCCGAGCGCAAAGTCACTCGACTGCATACATTAACTGTCGGTCTTAAACCGTAACCCAACATAATATTTAAAAAATCTCGAACTCTCGGGTTTATATTTACTGAAAATAGATCAAGATTAAAGTCTCCACAAACAAAAAATGAGCGATTTGAACCTGACAACTTATCCATTTGCCGCTCCAACAAATCACTAAATTCCTGCACACTTCCAAATGGATGTCGATAAACAACCACCACAAAGAAACTTTTTCCTGACTTACAAAGTTCACCCACCTTGCCTTAGACCTTAGTTGCTCCTGTACCACCAGAGGCACCCAGGGCATCGAAGAAGAGCCGCCAATCATCCCTCATATGTGCTGCTGCCCATATATTTTCCCACTGGGGCTGGACCGTCGTATTGATGTGTTTGAGGTCCCGCTGGTAGGTGCAACGAAATGTATTTTTCGGCGTTCCTCTTCTACGGGATCCCTGCGGCTGCCATTCCAGTAGAGTTCTAAGAAGTCTATCCTCCATCATACGGGTAACATGCCCAAAGTAACGCCATCTTCGTTGGCAGATGACATCTGTTACCAGGGGCTGGCACGACATAGATCGAACTGATTGGTTTGTTACATGTGCTCTCCAGTCGATGTTTAATATTCTTCGAAGACAGTTGTTCTCGAATGCAAGAATCCTCTTTTCCTGTTGTTGGTTAAGTTTCCAGCATTCGCTACTATACAGGAGGGCCGAGAGGACGTTACTGTTGAAAAGCCTTAGTTTCAGTTTAGTGGAGTACTTTTTCGATCGCCAAACTGGCTTTAGTCAATTAGAAGCTCCACTGGCTTGTCCAATCCTCGACTACACCTCTTTTTCACTAGATCCCGTTCGTTCAACTGTATTTCCAAGGTATTTAAACTCCACCACCTGCTCTACTGCGGTATCCCGCACCTTATGTCCAGTGGCGAGTCACCCACCATTGATTCAAAAACCATCTCTTTATTCACACGTAGATCGTTCCGTATTTGCATTGTAATATTCTTCCTGCAATATAAAGCCAATCCACCATGTAATCGTGATTCCCTATTCTGCATCACACTGTCATAACTATCAATTTCAAGTAGACTAATTGTATGATTACGAAACCACGTTTCATTCAATGCAAGCACATCCAACTACGAAAACTTACATAATTCTGTTAAATAATTAAATGAACTAGAAAGACCTGGACAATTCAAATGTAAAATGCTCAAGCTTTGTGGACCCATAGGTCCACAAAGTAGGTTTATTTCCTATATCAAGTGGAAATCTATATTTGACCACTGGAAAATCCTCCATAGTTCCTTCATCATAATCCGGATTTAAGACCCCATTCCCCAGAACATCCCAACTCAACGAATTTCTCTCAAGTGTTTTCAATCTATTTTTGCCATAATCCAGCTCTTTTTTTTCAAGACACAAGCTTAGGAGGCAAACGAGGAAACTCATAGAAAAATTAACTCTACTTGCAATAATACCAAAATCTTCTTTTTAAGTTTTTCTCATCTTGTCATTTTATCAGAAAAAGTTGGGCTAAAACACTAAATGGAAATAAAACAGTAGAAATTGCAAAAAAAAATCTACAAAGAAGAGCTGATTTATATACAAAATTTGAATAAAACTCATGTGTTTATTTTGCATTTGTGAATATGAAAAGAAATTGTAACTATGTCGTTTCTTCATTTCGTACTTGTTTTTGGCTATGTCTTAGGAATCAGCACTTTTGTATTTTCAGTTTTAAAACCAAGCAAAATTTTCTTAAAAAAAAAACAAAAAAAAAAAAAAAAAAAAAAAAAAAAAAAAAAAAAAAACTAATAGATATGAAAAACCCAAGGCTATAAATTAACTATTAAAGGTTTTCAACTAATGAAAAGGCCCATATTATAAAGGATGACTAACAGTGATGCTTGAAGAAAATGACAATGCGTAATTCTTTTCTTTGAAGCGAAGGGGGGATGGGGGAGATGCATGAGCCATTGATTTCAAACATACACAAGCCAAAATCAATATATCCTAGTTTTAAAATCCTATATATTGTAATAAAATATTGGTAATATCGCTTAACTATTAACAAATTTGAATATTAATGCTAAAAGCTTCAACTTTTTAGTTAATTGACTTACCAATAGATATATCATGGGCAGCGCAATAGCGCTGCCCAAGTGAAGAACGATGATGGCACAATGTATTATTTTTTTGGCCTTTTTTCTGACCAGGGCCCTTCGTATAAAAGGAGTTGTTGTAGAAACTTTAAAAGGGGCTCATTCTATTGGAAATTGAAAGTTCTAGTACCCTTTTCAATAGTCGAAAGTGATTGGAGGGCAACCAGCCCCCCCCCCCCTCCACGCCAGTCATTTCTACAAACAAATCAGATTCAAATTTCCAGATAGCCACTTTTTTCACAAATATATTTCACTATATCGCAATTGTTTTTCACAATTTTATTTTCACTATATATTGTAATAAAATATTGGTAATATCGTTTAATTATTAAAAAATTTGAATATTAATGCTAAAAGCTTCAACTTTTTAGTTAGTTGACTTACCTATTGATATATCATGGGTTGCCCAAGTGCAGAACGATGATGGCACAATGTATTATTTTTTTGGCCTTTTTTCTGACCAGGGCACTTCGTATAAAAGGAGTTGTTGTAGAAACTTTAAAAGAGGCTCATTCGATTGGAAATCGAAAGTTCTAGTCCCCTTTTACGTAATCGAAAGTTATTGGAGGGAAACCAGCCCCCCCCCACGCGAGTCATTTCTACAAACAGATCAGATTCAAATTTCGAGATAGTCATTTTTTTCAGCGTAGTTAAAAAGCCAAGAAATTATGTCTTTCCAGATGACAACACCCCACGACCCTCAGGGCAAGGGCTATAAGTTATACTAGCTGCCCATTATTAACATATAATGAGCGGGGGAAGGGGTGGTTGTATAAACTTTGGAGGGGGCTCATTTGATTGGAAATATAAGGTTTTACTGCCCTTTTTTGGAGTCAAAAGCTATCTGGGGGAACTAGCCTCCCCCCCGCCTCCCATCGCGTCAATACCTCCAATAGACTTTTTGGATGTTTTTGGGACAACCATTTTGTTAAAAAAAAAGTTCAAAGATCATACAACAAGACCTTTGGAGTTGAAACGAACCCCCAGAACCTTGGGGCAAGGGTTGTAAGCTATGCCCCAAGGTTATATAAGGTTTTTATGGAAGGGGTGGTCGTGTAAGCTTTTGGTAAGTCTTATTTGATTGGAAATTGAAAGTTCTGGTTCCCCTTTAAGAGTCAAAAGTGATGGAGGGTAAATATCCCCCCCCCCCCCAACGCCCTCTTTTCTCCAAACGTATCTGGTTGAAATTGTGAGATAGCCATTTTATTCAAAATCAATTAAAAAAACAAAGTTTTTCTGAGGTAAGTAAAGAGCGAAGTTGAAACTTAAAACGGACAAAAATTATTACTTCAAAGCCTATTTAATATATATTAATATAACTAGTACAAATCAACCAACTAATTATGTTTCCCTATTCTTTTATGATTATACAAAACTAGCGCTTTACTGAAAACACAAAAGTCAAGTATAAAAAACAGGATTATTGATTTAAGAGTCAAAAGTGAGTATGTAGCCTAACAACACTAAACGAATGTATAAAGCTTTTCATAGTCTTACACCAGTTGTGGCATTAGTAACTTTCAGTATACAATTAAAATTATCTTAAAAACATAAGCGTAAAACTAAATATTTTTTAATAACCGCAAAGTAATTGAACAGCGTACAGAATTAATTTATTGGATTAATTGGATTAATTTATCAAGCAGGATTTTGCTCTCACCAACTATAATACCAATAGTGGATAATATACAGTCTTAAATTGCAAGAAATATGCTTTAGTATCACTTGAAATGAAGATCAAATAAGATAGTAAAGACATGATATGAACTCTGGAAATCCGATTATTTCTCTCTATACAAGAGTGAATTTCAAGCTATGATACAAATTCTAAGGCTAGTCTATAGTCCTAATACTATCAAGATGGCCTTAATTTGACCTTGTGTGCAAACTAATCATGACATGTCCTTTTAAGAACCAAAACGAGTGCCAGTCATTGAACTGAGCCATTGTGCAGAAGTGATACCAAATTAAACGTACAAAAATAAAGTAAATCCTAAAATGGATTGTTGCTTTATCTTAAAAGGGATTGATCCTAAAAGGGATTGATCAATATTTTGATTCTATAAAAAGTGTCCTTAATTGGTTTGCTTTTACTGTACCAAAACTCCCATATTATTTTGTGTTTTCAGTAAAGCCCTGGTTTTGTATAATCATAAAAGCATAGGGAAACATAATTAGTTGGTTTATTTGTGCTAGTTATATTAATATATATTAAATAGGCTGTTAGATAATAGTTTTTGTCCGTTTTAAGTTTCAACTTCGCTCTTTACTTCCCTCGGAAAAACTTTATTTTTTTAAATTAATCTTTGTTCATTTTTTATTAAAATTTAATTCAGAAACAATGCTGCCATGATCTTTTTCATCTATACGGAATAATGTATGTTCGTTTTCAGTTTTAATGTCACTTCTTAGTTTCAGTTGAAAACTTTTTTTTAATATAATTTCTAATTATCACCGATCTAGGGGAGATAAGACAGCTCTAAGAAATACTGCAAACAACCTTGAAAGCGAAGAAAAACTTTCAGTCTATAACATAAAGTTCATTATCCATACTTCACAAAACAATACATATTTTTCAGGGTACAATATTTTTTCAAGGCTTAAAAAGAGCATCAGCCGTTCTTAATAAAAGTCGTTCTTGGGATACTGCTGAGATGCCTTATTGGGAATTAGCATTAACACAGTGCTTTTCGATTTAAACTTAAGGTAATATTCAGTTTTTAAACATAAAGGCAAATGGGAGGGTGGATGTGGGAGGGGGATTAGTTTCCCTCCAATCACTTTCGACTCTTAAAAAGGGCATCAGCCCTTTCTATTTTAAATCGAATGAGCCCTTTTTGAAGTTCCTACGACATCTCCTTCGATACGAAGTGCCCTAGTATAAACAACAACAACAACAACAACAAATAATACATTATACCCACATCGATCTTTACTATAAAAATCTCAAGCCTTCCAATCATTTTCGACTATTAAAAAGGGGACGAGGCCTTTCAATTTCCAATCGAATGAGCCCTTTTTGAGTTTCTACGACAACGCTTTCTATAAAAACCTTATATGCCCCCAGGGCATAAATTACAACCCTTACCCTAAGGGTTGTGAGGGTGGTTGTCATCCTCTAAGACCTAATTTCCAGAACTTTCAACTACGTTAAACAAAATGGCTATCTCAAAATTTTGATTGGATGTGTTTGGGGAAATGGTGGGCGTGAGATGGGGGTTGATTACTCTCCACTCACTTTTGACTATTAAAAAGGGCAATTTCAATTTCCAGTCAAATGAGCCCTTTTTTAAATTTTTACAACAACTTTCTATATAAACCTTATATGCCCCAGGGCATAACTTACAATCCTTGCATTGAGGGCTCTGATGGGGTTATTATCCTAAAAGACCAAATTTCCAGAACATTCGACTAAGTGGAACAAAATGAATATCTCAAAATTTTGATTGGATTTGTTTAGGGAAATGGTGGGCGTGAGAAGGGGGTAAGTTGCCTTTCAATCACTTTTGACCATTAAAAGGGCACTAGCAATTTCAATTTCCAATTAAATGAGCCCTTTTTGAAGTTTCAACAACATCGCTTTCTATGAAAACCTTATATGCCCTCAGGGCATACCTTACCACCCTTGCCTGAGGGCTGTGGGGGGGGATGTGTTGTCATCCGTAAAGACCCAGTTTCCAAAACTTTCAACTACGTTGAATAAAACGGCTATCTAAAAGTTTTTATTGGATGTGTTTGAGGAAAAGGCGGGCATGAGAGGGGGGTTAGTCACCCTCAAATCAATTTCGAGACTATTAAAAAGGGCACCAGCCCTTTTAATTTCCAATCGAATGAGCCCTTTTTTAAGTTTCTACGACAAAGATTTCAATAAAAACTTATATGCCCCCAGGGCATAGCTTATAACCCTTGCCCTGAAGACTGTGGGGTCAGTATTCTAATCAAAGGTATAATTTCCTGAACTTTAAACTGCGTGCAACAAATTGTCTGTCTCAAAATTTTGATTGGATGTTTTTGGGGAAATGGTGGGCGTGGAAGGGGTGTTAGTTGCCTTCCAATAACTTTTGACTATTAAAAAAGGCACTAGCCTTTTTAATTTCCAATCGAATAAGCCCTTTTTGAATTTCTACGACAACGCGTTCTATAAAAACCTTATATGCCCCATGGGCATAACTTACAACCCTTGTCCTGAGGGCTGTGGGGTGGGGGGGGGGGGGTTGTCATCCTCAAAGACTCAACTTCCAGAACTTTCAACTACGCTGAATAAAATGGCTATCTTAAAATTTTGATTGGATGTGTTTGGGGAAAAGGTCGGCATGAGAGGGGGGTTAGTTGCCCTCCAATCACTATCGACTATTAAAAAGGGCACTAGCCCTTTGAATTTCCAATCGAGTGAGCCTTTTTTGAAGTTTCTACGACAACGGTTTCTATAAAAACCTTATATGCCCCCAGGGTATAATTTACAACCTTTGCCCTGGGGGTTCGGGGGGTTTGTCATCCTTAAATACATAATTGCCCGAACTTTCAAATATGTTGAACAAAATGGCTATCTCTAAACTTTGATCAAATGTGTTTGGGGAAATGGTGGGCGTGAGAGGGGGGTTGATTACTCGCCACTCACTTTTGACTATTAAAAAGGGCAATTCCAATTTCCAATCAAATGAGCCCTTTTTGAAATTTTTACAACAACTTTCTATGTAAACCTTATATGCCCAGGGCTTAACTTACAACCCTTGCCCTGAGGGCTGTGGGGGGGGGGTTGTCATCCTCAAAGACCTAATTTCCAGAACTTTCAACTACGTTGAACAAAATGGCTATCTTAAAATTTTGATTGGATGTGTTTGGGGAATAAGGTCTGCGTGAGAGGGACGTTAGTTGCCCTCCAATCACTATCGACTATTAAAAAGGGCACTATCCCTTTGAATTTCCAATCGAATGAGCCTTTTTTGAAGTTTCTACGACAACGCTCTCTACAAAAACCTTATATGCCCCCAGGGCATAACTTACAACCCTTGCCCTGAGGGCTATGGGGGAGTTTCCTCCTCAAAAACATAATTTCTATCGGGAAATCAACTACGCTGAACAAAATGGCTATCTCAAAATTCTTATTGGATGTTTTTCGGGAAATGGTGGGCGTAGAAGGGGTGTTAGTTGCCTTCCAATCACTTTCGACTATTATAAAGGGCACAAGCCACGCTAATTTCCAATTGAATGAACCCTTTTCGAAGTTTTTACGACAACTTCTTCGATACGAAGTGCACTACTCTAAAGGAAAAAAATAATAAATAATACATTGTGCCAACATCGTTCTTATATGCCCCCAGGGCATAACTTAAAACTTTTGCCCTGAGGGTTGTGGGGGAGTGTCTTCCTCAAAAACCTATTTTCTATCTGGAAATCAACTACGCTGAAGAAAATGCCTATCTCAAAATTTTGATTGGATGTGTTTGGGGAAATGGTGGGCGTGGGGGGGGGGGGTAGTTGCCCTCCAATCACTTTCGACTATTAAAAAGAGCACTAGCCATTCCGATGTCCAATCGAATGAGCAAAAAAAAATATAATAATAATAATACATTGTGCCAAAATCGTTCTTCACTTAGGCAGCGCGATTGCGCTGCCTATGATATTTGCTTTTTTAATACTTAAGAATTTTTTTTTTACTGCTTTTTGGGTCTCATTACAAAAAAGACGTTCACCGCAAAAACATAAGTTGTTCCCACAAAAGGATTTTCGTTATTAATTAGAAAAAATTGAATTCAGAAAGCAATATATTTTCAGTGTTAGTACTGTTAAGATTAGGGTAGCATCTTAAAAAAATGTTCTACCTACAGAAACTCACAAAAAATGTATTTAAAAAAAGTGATTGTAAAAGTTAAAAGATGATTCTTGGACATAAATTTCTACCTGTTCATTTTGTAGTCAAGAAAGCTCAACTTATTTCAAAGTACAAATATATCTTCTTATTTTTATAATTATCTTTTTATACTCAAAATTCAATTAGCATTCCCCTTTTTCTGCGATAATTCAAATATTTGAATTGAACTTATACTGAACATATTACTTTCAATCGTCCTATAGTCGAATTTAAAACGATATTCAAGAAGCTTCAAACTACTGTTGAAGAAGAAGCTTCAAACCAAGTTCAAACCGTGTTGATTGATATAACCTATTTACGGTTAAAATTGCATTTTTTTTTCTACTGAAAAGTACAGAAATCTTAATGATTTCAATAATTTGTTGGAATTCAATAACGAAGTCACAATTCCAAAAGAAAAATTGGATTTTTTTGTGACTTGTTTGAATTCAATAAGCAAGTCACAATTCCAACAAAAAAAATTGGATTTTTGTTTACTTGTTTGAATTCGAGCAAAACATTTTGTAGGAAATCATTTTTTTTTTTTTTTTACAGTCATTTTTTCCACTTGAGAAACGACACCAAAAGTGCCGTTTTTAGTGCCATTTGAACCTGATGATGGTGGAATTTATATGAAAGACGTAGATATGTGCAATATCTTTTATATGAGCTATGTTCTGGTAGCTTGCTTTAGCCACCCTTTAAAAAATAGCACAAAAAGTGCCATTTTAGGGCCATATGGAACTTGCAGATGGCAGAATTTATAAAAAGCACGTAGATATGAGAAATAGCTTTTGAATGAGCCATTAAGAATCTCTCTGTGATGTTCTGGTAGCCCGCTAGACCTGTTGAAAAAAAAGAAGAAAAAAAAAAAAAAAAAACGGGAGACAGATCAGTGCTACCGATGCAAAAAAGTAATTTTCCTTGTTGTTCAGGGAGGGGGACTGTAACAACCCTGTTCAAGGTTTTCACCATTTTTATTCCAATGGTACATTTTTCATTTTGATCTGACGCCATTTTCAAGGGGTTTCAGGCTTTTTTTCGAAATCACTATAAATTTCTTTTCGCAATAAACTTTTACTTTTAAGACGAACCGAAATAATAGTTAACGTTTCTGAGTCAGTGTCAGATGGGAATTTTTCCACTCAGCAGTTTTTTTTTCAAAACGTGTTTTTTAAATTTTTTTTTACTATGGGCTGTGGTTCGCTCTTTACTAGGTTGCAGCTGCCGCTGCATCCATGACACCTTGCCGGGACAATGCTTTAAAAAATGAGCCTAGAAAATGACTGAAAAAAAAACAACAGCGGATACTGATACCGATATTCTCAATACGATACATGCGATACCAATACGCATGATACCGATACGCGCGATATCGATACGCCCGATACCACATACAGCCCTTCCCCAGGGACTATGGAGGGCCATATCATCATCAAAACCATATATATTGAACCTTTGAACTATGTTAAACAAAATAGCCATCTTAAATTTTCATGGAACTAGTTTGGGGGGAGAGGGCCTGTAGGAAAGGGGGGGGCTATGTGCCCTCCAATCTTTTTGGTCACTTAAAAAGGGCACTTACAAATTTAATTCTATTTCGAATGAGCTATTACACGCCTGTCTATGATGCTCTGGCCACCCCCTAGCCCTGCTAGAAAAAAAAGAAAAAAAAGGGAGACAGATCCGTGTTACCCGTGCAAAAAAGTCATTTTCCTTGGTGTTCAAGGTGGGGGACTGGGGACTGTAATTATCCTACAAAAAGTTTTGGACCATGCTGATTCCAATGGTGCACTTTTTATTTTGATTTGACGACATTTTCAAGGGGTTTCAGGCTCTTTTTCGAAATCACCGTAAATTTCTTTTTGCAATAAACTTTTACTTCTAAGATTAACCAAAGCAATAGTTACCATTCCTGATTCATTGTCAGAGGGAATTTTTTCTCAATAGACACTTTTTTGGAAAACACATTTGTCAACTTTTGATTACTATGAGCTTTGGTTCGTTCTTTACTAGGTTGCAGCTGCCGCTGCAACCATGATATTCCAAAGAACTTATAACAACGCCTTTAAGGTTGACTTAAACCCCCAGAACCCTGGGACAAGGGTTGTAAATTATGCCTTGGGGGCATGAAAGCTTTTATGGAATGTGTCGTTGTATAAACTTCAGATGGGGCTCATTTGATTGGAAATTGGAAGTTACAATACCCCTCTCAAGAGTCAAGAGTGATATGAGGACAACCAGCCCCCCCCCCCACCCATCATTTCCAAAAACAAACATCTTATCAAAACATTTGGACACCTATATCATTCACCATTGTTGAAAGGTCCAGTAATTATACTCTTGGGGATGTCACCCCTACCCCCCCTTCCAACAGCCCTTAGGGCAAGAGCTGTAAGTTAAGCATTTCGTTCATTGTTTACATAATGTATATATCAGAGGCGACGCTATAGCCTTCCTATAGTAATGCCATATGGCTCCAATAGTTTTTTTTCCCAGGAGCACTTCATATGGAAGGGGTCGTCGTAGGAACTTCAAAGGGAGCTCATTCGATTGGTAATCGAGAGTTCTAGTGCCGTTTTTAAGGGTCAAAAATGATTAGAAGGCAACTAACACCCCTTCTACGCCCACCATTTCCCCAAACACATCCAATTAAAATTTTGAGATAGCCTTTTTGTTCTACGTAGTTGATTTCTAATCATAAATTATGTTTTCGAGGAGAAGACTCCCCCCACAGCCCTCAGGGCAAGGGTTGTAAGTTATGCCCTGGGGGCATATAAGATTTTTATAGAAAGCTTTGTGATAGAAACCTCAAAAATGGGTCATTCGATTGGATATTCAAAGGGCTAGTGCCCTTTTTAATAGGTAAAAGTGATTGGAGGGCAACTAACCACCCTATCATGCCCACCTTTTCCCCAAACACATCCAATCAAAACTTTGAGATAGCCATTATGTTCAACGTAGTTTACAATTCTGGAAATTAGGTCTTTGAGGATGAAAACCCTTCCAGAGCCCTGAGAGCAAGGGTTGAAAGTTATGCCCAGGGGGCAAATAAGGTTTTTATAGAAAGCGTTGTCGTAGAAACTTCAAAAAAGGATCATTCGATTGGATATTTTAATGACTAGTGTCCTTTTTAATAGTCGAAAGTGATTAAAAGGCAACTAACACACCTTCCACGCCCACAATTTCCCCAAACACATCCAATCAAAATTTTGAGATAGCCATTTTGTTCAACGTAGCTGTAAGCTCTGGAAGTTATATCTTTGAGTAGGACTATCCCCCCTCCTCAGTCTTAAGGGGAAAGGGTTATAAGGTATGCCCTGTGGGCATATATGGCTCTTATGGAAGGAATACTCGCATAAACTTCAGAGAGGGCTCATTTGATTGGAAATGGAAATTTCTAGTTCACTTTTTAAGTGTCAAAAGATATTGGAAGGTAACCAGCCCCCCCCCTCCCCCCATGCCCTTTTTTCCCTAATGCACCCGATAAAAATTTTGAGATAGCTATTGTGTTAAAAATAGTTCAAAGATCATACAACAAAAACTCTGGTGTCGACACAACCTCCCAGAGCCCGGGGGCAGGCTTTGCAAGCTATGCCGTGGGGGCATATATGGTTCTTATGGAAGGAATGCTCGTACAAGCTTCAAAGAGGGCTGATTTGATTGGAAATTGAAAGTTCTATTTAACTTTTTAAGAGTCAAAAGAGATTGGATAGCATCTAGCCCCCCCCCCCCTCCCACCATGCCATTTTTTCTCTAACTCATCTGATAAGAACTTTGAGATAGCCGTTTTTTTTAAAATAGTTCAAAGACCATATAACGAAAACTCTGGGGTCAACACATCCCCCCATAGCCCGAGGGCAGGCGCTGTAAGTTATGCCCTGGGGGAGTATATAGTTCTTATGGAAGGGAAGCTCGTAAAAACTTCAGAGAGGGCTCATTTGATTGGAAATTGAAAGTTCTAGTTCAGTTTTTGAGAGGCAAAATAGATTGGAGGGCTACTAGCCCACCCATGCCTCTTTTTTCCCGACTGCTCCAATAAAAATTTTGAGATAGCCATTAGGTTACAAATTGTTCAAAAGTCAAATAACAAAAACTCAGGCATCGACACAACTCCAAAGGGCCCGGGGCAGGCGTTGTAAGTTATGCCCTGGGGGAAATCGGGTTCTTATGAAAGAGATGCTCGTATAAACTTCAGAGAGGGCTCATTTGATTGGAAATTGAAAGTCCCATTTATATTTTTAAGAGTCAAAAGAGATCGGAGGGCTACTAGCCCCCCCCCATGCCTCTTTTTTCCCGACTGCTCTGATAAAAATTTTGAGATAGCCATTAAGTTAAAAATTGTTCAAAAGTAGGATAACAAAAACTCAGACATCGACACAACCCCAAAGGGCCCGGGGGCAGGCGTTGTAAGTTATGCCCTGGGAGAGTATATAGTTCTTATGGAAGGGAAGCTCCTAAAAACTTCGGAGAGGGCTCATTTGATTGGAAATTGAAAGTTCTAGTTCAGCTCTTGAGAGTCAAAAGAGATTGGAGGGCTACTAGCCCCCCCACGCCTCTTTTTTCCCGACTGCTCCGATAAAAATTTTGAGATAGCCATTAAGTTAAAACTTGTTCAAAAGTCAAATAACAAAAACTCAGGCATAGACACAACCCCAAAGGGCCCGGGGGCAGGCTTTGCAAGTTATGCCCTGGGGGAAATCGGGTTCTTATGAAAGAGATGCTCGTATAAACTTCAGAGAGGGCTCATTTGATTGGAAATTGAAAGTTCCAGTTCAATTTTTAAGAGTCAAAAGAGATCAGAGGGCTACTAGCCCCCCCCATGCCTCTTTTTTCCCGACTGCTCCAATAAAAATTTTGAGATAGCCATTAAGTTAAAAATTGTTCAAAAGTCAGATAACAAAAACTCAGGCATCGACACAATCCCAAAGGGTCCGGGGGCGGGCGTTGTAAGTTATGCCCTGGAGGAGTGTATAGTTCTTATGGAAGGGAAGCTCGTAAAAACTTCAGAGAGGGCTCATTTGTTTGGAAAATGAAAGTTCCAGTTCAATTTTTAAGAGTCAAAAGAGATCGGAGGGCTACTAGCCCCCCCCCCCATGCCTCTTTTTTCCCGACTGCTCCAATAAAATTTTGAGATAGCCATTAAGTTAAAAATTGTTCAAAAGTCAGATAACAAAAACTCAGGCATCGACACAACCCTAAAGGGTCCGGGGGCGGGCGTTGTAAGTTATGCCATGGAGGAGTGTATAGTTCTTATGGAAGGGAAGCTCGTAACAACTTCAGAGAGGGCTCATTTGTTTGGAAATTGAAAGTTCTAGTTCAGTTCTTTAGAGTCAAAAGAGATTGAAGGGATACTAGCCCCCCCACACCTCTTTTTCTCTGACTGCTCCGATAAAAATTTTGAGATAGCCATTAAGTTAAAAATTGTTCAAAAGTAAGATAACAAAAACTCAGGCATCGACACAACCCCAAGGGCCCAGGGGCAGGCGTTGTAAGTGTTGTCCTGGGGGAGTATATAGTTCTTATGGAAGGGAAGCTCGTATAAACTTCAGAGAGGGTTTATTTGATTGGAAATTGAAAGTTCCAGTTTCTGTTTTAAGAGTCGAAAGATATCCGAGGGCAACTAGCCCCAACCCCCCACTCCCGCACACACCCCTTTTTCCCAACCCTATTCGATAAAACTTCCAAAATAGCCATTTCATTAAAAATTGTTCAAAAGTCAGATAAGAAAATCTCCTGTGTCGAAGCAATCCCCCAGGGCCCGGAGGCAGGCGTTGTAAGTGATGCTCTGGGGGCATATATGGTTTTTATAGAGGGAATGCTCGTATAAACTTTGGAGAGGGTTCATTTTATTGGATATTGAAAGTTCTTGTTCACTTTTTAAGACTTAAAAGAGATCAGAGGGCAAATAGCCACCCCTCTCCATGCCCTAAATGCATAAGATAAAAACTTTGAGATAGACATTTTGTTAAAAATAGTTCAAAGTTCAGATAACAAAAACCCCAGTGTCGACACAGCCCCCCAGAGCTCGGGTTTAGCTGTTGTAAGTTATGCCCTGGGGGTGTATATGGTTGTTGTGGAAGGGATACTCCTATAAACTTCATAGAGGGCTGATTTGCTTGGAAATTGAAAGTTTTAATTCACTTTTTAAGAGTTAAAAGTGATCAGAGGGTAGCTAGCCTTCCCCCACACTCCATTTGTTTTTTTCCCAGAGGCACTTCACATAGAAGAGGTCGTCGTATAAACTTCAAAGGGGGCTTATTCGACTGGAAATCGAGAGTTCTAGTGCCATTTTTTATAGTCAAAGGTGATCGGAGGGCAACTAGCCCTCCCAAGGCCCTTTTTCAACAAATATATCTGCTAGAAAATTTGAGATAGAAATTGCATCAGATAAAAATTTTGAGATAGCCATTTTGTTAAAAATAGTTCAAATGTCAGATAACAAAGCTCTGAGGTCGACACAATCCTCCAGAGCCCGGGGACAGGCGTTGTAATTTATACCCTGGGGGCATATAAGGCTCTTATGGAAGGGATGCTCGTATAAACTTCAAAAATGACTTGTTTAATTGCAAATTGAAAGTTCTAGTTCACTTTTTATAAATCAAAAGTGATCTAAGGGCAGCTAGCCCCCTTTCCCAACCTTTTTCGCCAAATGCATCCGATAAAATTTTGAGATAAACATTTTCTTTAAAATACTTCAAAGTTCAGATGACAAAACTCTGTTGTCAACACAGCCCCACAGGGCCCGGGGGCAGGCTTTGTAAGTTATGCCATGGGGGCATACAAGGTTCTTATAGAAGGTATGCTCGTATAAACTTCAATGAGGGCTCATTTGATTGGAAATTGAAAGTTCTAGTTCACTTTTTATAATTCAAAAGTGATCGGAGGGAAGCTAGCCTCTTCCCCCCACCCCTTTTCCCCCAAATTCGTCAGATAAAATTTTGAGATGGACATTTTGTTAGAAATGGTTCAACGTTTAGATTAAAAAAAAAACGGTGTTGAGACAGCCCCACATGGCCTGGGGGCAGGCGTTGTAAATTATGCCCTGGGGGTATATGGTTGTTATGGAAGGGATGCTCGTATAAACTTCACAGAGGGCTCATTTGGTTGGAAATTGAAAGTTGTCGTTCACTTTTCAAGAGTCAAAAGTGATCGGAGGGCACATAGTCCCCCCCCCAGGTCCTTTTCCCCCCAAATGCATGAGGTAAAAATTTTGAGATAGCCATTTTATTAATGGCTAGTAGGAGAAGGCGTTCTAAGCTATACCCTAAAGGCATGTATGGTTCTTATGAAAGGGATGCTCCTATAAACTTCATAGAGAGCTCATTTGATTAGAAATTGAAAGTTCTAGTTCTGACACAAACCCATTTTTTCATTTTGATATTGTTACTTTGATACCCGTTTTAATACTTTGATGAACATTTGATTTTTTTTTTATAAAGTTTGATTTTGAATTAAGGAATTTTTAAAAACTTGAAACTTTCTGCAATCAAAAACGAACGAAAATTAATTAAGAAAAAACTTTCCGAAAACTAAGTTTTTCAAAGAAAAGTAAAGGCCATTGTAAACTTAAGCTCAGCAAATACAAATACCTGGTCAAATTCAAATCAAAACGACCAGAAATTACTCTTAAAGAATAAACGAAACCCAAAACGAACAGAAATTAAATAAACAATCATAGCAAAAAAACATGCAACAAGTAATAATATAAATGAATAAATAGATCTTAAAGCGAGTAATACTTAGTTTGAATATGAAAATCAAACTTAAAACGAAAACAAATATTTTGCTATTGAAGTATAAATGAAACTTAAAAAAAAAACAGAAAATAAAAAAAACAATCAATGCAAACAAACATACAGTAGATATTAATGTAAATAAATAAATCAATTTTTAAAACGAGTAAAACTTATATTGAATATGCAAATCAAGCTTGAAACGATCGAAAAATCACTACACACAAGAATTTGGGCATCGCCTCCTTCTCTCACACTATAAGTCTAAGACCTAATGTGTCATTGGCGCTTTACTGAAAACTGAATGTTTCTTGAACAGTCTTGGAAAGTATAAACAATATCAAATTGAATATTAATTAATGATAATATAATGATATTAATTGTTGAAAGATCCATCAGTTCAAGAATTTATTTCACTGTAATTTTATTTTTATTTTCAATACTGCAGGAACTGGAAAAAAAAATATTTGTAACATAATTCGTTTTCTGTTAAGCACTAATGACGTAGTAGGCTATAGGTTTTTATCATAGGCAGCGCAACAACGCTGCCTAAGTATAACGATGTTGGCACAATGTATTATTTATTTTGGATTCTTGGTCTTAGACCAGGGCATTTCGTATCGAAGGAGTTGTTGTAAAAACTTCGAAAAAAGCTCATTCGATTGGAAATTCGAGTGGCTTGTGCCCTTTTTAATAGTCAAAAGTGATTGGAAGGCAACTAACACCCCTTCCACTCCAGCCATTTCCCCAAACACATCCCATCAAAATTTTGAGATGGCCATTTTGTTCAGTGTAGTTGATTTCCAGATAGAAATAATGTTTTTGAGGAGGACACTCCCCAACAGCCCTCAGGGCAAGGGTTGTAAGTTATGCCCTGGGGGCATAAAAGGTTCTTATAGAAATTGTTGTCGTAAAAACTTCAAAAAAGGCTTGTTCGATTGGAAATTCAAAGGGCTAGTGCCCATTTTAATAGTCGAAAGTGACTGGAGGGCAACTAACCCCCACCTTTCACGGCCACCTTTTCCCCAAACACATCCAATCCAAATTTTGAGATAGCCATTTGTTCAACGTAGTTGAGAGTTCTGGAAATTATATCTTGCAGCAGGACGCTCCCCCACAGTCTTTAGGGCAATGGTTATAAGTAATGCCCTGGCGGCATATATGGTCTTTATTGAAGGAATGCTCGTATAAACTTCAGAGAGGGCTCATTAGATTGGAAATTGAAAGTTTTATTTCACTTTTTATGCGTCAAAAGATATTGGGGGGTAACAAGCCCCCCCCATGCCCTTTTGTCCCAAATGCGTGTGATAAAAGTTTTGAGACAGCTATTTTGTTAGAAATTGTTCAAAGATCATATAACAAAAAAATCCGGTGTCGACACAACCATCCAGGCCCCAGGGGCAGGCGCTGTAAGTTATGCCCTGGGGGCATATATGGTTCTTATGAAAGGGATGCTCGTATAAACTTCAAAGAGGGCTCATTTGATTGGAAATTGGAAGTTCTAGTTCACTTTTTAGAAGTAAAAAGAGATTGAAGGGCACCTGGCCCCCCTCCTCCACGCCTTTTTCTCTCAAACCCATGTGATAAGAAATTGAGATAGCCATTTTTTAAAGAATAGTTCAAAGACCATATAACAAAAGCTCCAGGGTCGAGACATCCCCCCTGGGCCCGAGGGCGGGCGTTTTAAGTTATGCCCTGGGGGAATATATAGTTCTTAAGGAAGGGATGCTCGTAAAAACTTCAGAGAGGGCTCATTTGATTGGAAATCGAAAGTTCTAGTTCAGTTTTTGAGATTTAAAGGAGATTGGAGCGCAAATACCCCCCCCCCTTACGCTAATTAAAAAAACTTTTTCCACAAAATAAGTTTTTCAAAGAAAAGTAAAGAGCCCCATTAAACCAAAAATTAGTAAAATAAAATCAAATAATCTACCAAGCGTGAAGCTACCACAAATTAGCATCGATAAATAAATGAAACTCAAAACGAACAGAAATTACAATAAATAGCCGAGTTGTTTATTGTAATTTCTGTTCGTTTTGGGTTTCATTTATTTATCGATGCTGATTTGTGGTAGTTTCACGCTTGGTAGATTATTTGATTTTATTTTTGCTCATTTTGGTTTAATGGGGTTCATTACCTTTTGAAAAACTTATATTGTGGAAAAAGTTTTTCTAATTAATTTACAGTTCAGGAAGGGGGCAGTATCCAAACTCTTGTTTGTAGTGAAACTATATTCCTCTTCAACAACTTTAGAAACAACTAATAAATTATACTGAATATTTAATGTATAATGATATTAATTGCTGAAAGCTCATCAGTTCAAAATTTTACTCTAATTTTAATGTTTATTTTCAATATTAAGTACAAAAGAAAATATTTGTAATAAAATTGGTTTTCAGTAAAGCGGCAATGATGCAGTAGGTCTTAGACTTTTGGTGTGAGAGAAGGAGGTGATACCCAAACTCTTGTTTGTAATGATTTTTGTTCGTTTCAAGCTTGATTTGCATATTCAATTTAAGTTTCATTCGTTTTAAGATTTATTTATTTATTTACATTATTATCTATTGTATGTTTGTTTGCATTGATTGTTTTTTTTTTAATTTCTGTTCGTTTTAAGTTTCATTTATACTTCAATAGCAAAATGTTTTTTGTTTTTTTTTTTAAGCTTGATTTTCATATTCAATCTAAGCATTACTTGCTTTAATATCTATTTATTCATTTATATTATTACTTGTTGTATGTTTTTTGCTATGATTGTTTATTTAATTTGTGTTCGTTTTGGGTTTCATTTATTCTTTAAATGAAAGATTTTTTTTTTAATTTCTGGTCATTTTGAGTTTGGATTCTAACAGGTATTTGTATCTGCTGAGTTTAAGTTTAAAATGGCCTTTACTTTTCTTTGAAAAACTTATTTTTCGGAAAGTTTTTTTTAATTAATTATTGAGAAAGGTATGCATGATCGACCCTTTACTCACCCAGAGTACGGAGGACATTCAAGCAAGACTCTAAAGGAATGTTGAAGGGGAGTGTTGAATTAAATCAAATCACGTTATGTTTATATGAGCTGTCAAAAGGGCGTAACTCAGAAATGACTGTTTCTAGAAAGGATAAGGGAGATGATAAATTGACCAAAAGGGCATTATCTGCACGCTATTACTACCGTTACTACAACTAAAAATGCATTATCTGCACGCTATTACTACCGCTACTACAACAGCCACTGCTTCTACTGCTACCACAACTGTTACTACTACTACTACTACTATTACTACTACTACTACTACTACTACTACTACTACTGCTGCTTCTACTACTACTCCTACTACTTCTACTACTACTACCACTACTACTACAACTACTACTACTACTACTACTACCATTGCTAAAACTACTGCTTCTGTGGCGAGAACTACCAACACTGAGGATATTGAAATAAACATCCGAGAAAACATACAGGGAAAAATTGAACTAAATCAAAACATACGGTGGGCATAGAGAATACTGATACGGGCATAGCAGCAATATTTTCGGAACCGCTTACCGTATCAAGAGAAAACTTCTTGGGAATCATTAGTGGGATGTTTAATTAACCAAAAGCCAACATATACCTGCTACTACTGCTATTAATACTGCTGCAACTGCTGTTCCTGTTATTACGAATAATACACAATAAAGGCTATGCTTATGAAGCTGAAAATTTGACAAAACATTGAGGGTGACTTCGAGCTAAATCAAGACAAACTATGTGTATACAAATTGTCAAAAGGGTGTAGCTCAAGAATGGATTCGGGTATTAAGTTGGAACTTAATTAGGGCATATTTTAATAAGGGCACGTAATAAGGGCATAATTAAGCGCACGTAAGCGCATATGGTATGCCCTTACAAACAGTACTACCACTGTTACTTCTACTAAAGCTACTACTACTATTACTGCTACTAAGCTACTCAAACTAATGCATCAATTGCAAAAACTTGTAAGGCTTAGAGTATTAAGACGAAAAAGGCGTTAAAAAGGGGTCAAAGTACATCAGCAATATTTCTGGAACAGCTTTCCGTATCAAGCTGAAACTGCCGGAGCATCATAAGGGGGATGTTCAACTGACCAAAAGGCAAGATGCTCCGACTGTTATTAGTACTGCTGCTACCACTGTTACTACTATTACTAATACAACACTTATTCTGCTATTACTTCTCCTACTACCACCGAAACTACGGTAACACTATAACTATTAAGGATAAGCCCTTGAAGGTAAAGTTTGAGGGAATATTGAGGACAAATTTGAACTAAATCAAAAGACGTTATGTGCGTTCAGATTGTCAAAAGAGCGTATCTTAAGAATTGTTATGTGTATTTAGTTGAAAATCTCAGAGAGTTTTTAAAGGGGAAGATCAATTGACCAAAAGGCATTACGTGCATGCTACTACTAATACTACTACCACGCCACATTTTGTAGTTCTACTACTACTATTACTACTACTTCAACTACTACTTTTATTGCATATACTTTTAAGACCAAGAGCATTAAGATGAAAATTTCCAGAAATGTATGAATATACAGGTTATCCAAAGGGCTTCTCGGCAATGTCATAGCAATGTCTGGTTTTATTAAATTGAAAGTTCCAGGAATTGACGAGGGGGATTTTGAACTGACTAAAGGACAATATGTTAATACTACTGCTGCTAGTAGTACTGTTACTGTTAGTACCACTCTTAGTACTAACAGTACTAATACTACTACTGTGACTACTATTATATCTATGCCTAAGGGTATGAAGGTGAAAATAGCAGGAAATTGTTACGAGGGAAGGGGTACTGAATCACAACATACCGTCCACCTGCAAGTTGTCAAAAAGACATGTCAGCAATATCTTTGGAACAGTTTTGTGAGTGAAGTTGAAACTTACAGGGCTTGTTGTTGCAAATGTTCAACTAACCAAAAGACAATATTTGCATCATAATGCTACTGCTTCTGCTCCCTCTATTACTGCTACTAAAACTAAGGGTATTAAGGCGAACATTTAGGGCAATATTCAAACTCTATTGAACTAAATTGAAACGCACCATGTCAATACAGGTTGTCAAGAGGACGTATCAGTAATGTTTCAGGAATGGGTGGTAGCATTAAGTTGAAACTTTTATCGTGTATTGAAGGGGATGTCGAAGAATACCAAAGGTGATACTTGCATACTGCTACAAATTTTACTACTGCTACCACACAAGCTAAGGGTATTACGGTGAAGCTTTCAAGGAATATTTAGGTGGATGTTGAACTAAATCAAGACAAACTATGATCATGTATATTGTCAAAAGGGTGGCAAAGCATTATCTGAAGAACGGCTTAAATTATTAAGTTGGACCTTCAGGGTAAGCTGTGGCAAGATTTTTACCCGCCAGTAGATTTTATTTCTGATCATGCTTGGTTGAATGGAGTTCTTTACTTTTCGTTGAAAAGCGTATTTTGTGGAAATAGCATGATTAGAGCTGGTCCTGTTTATGGCACTGACCTATATTTTGGACTCGGAAGATGGGTGCTTCTCAGCTATAAACATAACAAAAAATGTGTAAGTCAGTGTGATATCCAGTTGCGGGCTGCTGGGAAGCGGGAATTCATCTTTTTCCAGAATATGACCTTGATAATGTGGAACTTAAAGTTTTACTTTTCTAAAGTAAAGTCATATCTTCTTCACCCCTGATGCTTTTCTAACATTAATATTGTCATTTTATAGAGACTCTGGTGGACCGTTAAATTACGACAGCGGGGATGGCGTTTGGAAATCTTTGGGGATAACATCATTTGGCTCCTCTTTTGGCTGCGAAGCTGGTTTCCCCGATGCATTTACAAGAGTCACCTCTTACCTTGCTTGGATATCCGAAAAAACAGGAATCATTATCAGCTAAACAATAACCAAATTGAATAAATATTAATTGTTGGGATATTATTAAACCCCATTGATTACACTGTTATACTAAAATCACATTGGTTTTCGTCACAAGACAGCTCAAACATACTTCAAAAAGCTTCAATGATCACCAGTTGATACTGAATTAGTTTGATACGACCGTCACAGCGCAAGTGACCAAAAGGGAACCATTAGAAAAGAAAATCAAAGTGGTTTACTTTGCAAAATTTAAGGGGGAACAGAATAGAAACATTCCCGGCTATCTCTTCCATTTTAAATATTTTTAGCTTGTCTGGTGACAACAGACGCATAAAGGCATCGATTTCGGCTTCTATCTGGTCCCCTGAACTAGCGATATAATCTGAGTTTGCTATTTTTTTAATATTTTTTACTTGGCTTTCTAAATTAGACTTTTTCGTGCAAATTTCATTTCAATTTGTCTAAGAAAACGGCAAATACAAGTTCAATAAATTTAACACGGACTTGTAGAAGATTTTGAAAGGAACAACTTGACTTTTAAGTTTTTTCCTAATTAGTTCAAAAAAGACATTTTCATCAGTTTATTTGAAAGTTGTTACCATCAGTTTTATGTTAGAAACTCCTGAACTGCTACATATTTAGTTTCAATAGGTGGGCATAAATACCGGTTTTCAGGTGATAAACTTTCAGGGTTTCAACTTGTTTCGACTGACATCAAAAGTGAATGTTTCAACATATTATGCAAATAGGAATGCTCCGTCAAATTAGGTTGCGGTCAAAGATTTTGAAAAAAGAGAAAGGCAATTAAAGAAGAACTTGGCCTTGTTAGTTCACAAAAGTGCTTTGTGAAAGAGGATAAAGAAGCTTAATAAAAGAGGCATTGGCTTGGTTACTGTACAGAAGCACAGGGAAAACTAAAGCAAAAATACAAAAAGCTTGGAAGACCACGACTTCCAAAACATTTACTCGACTTGAACGAAACATCTCTTCAAGAAGAGCCTGCAGCAGAAATCCCAAGACTGAAAGTAATAACTGCTGGTCGCAATTTAGAATCGGATATTTAAAAAAAAATCTCGCTGGATGGTTAATGTGCCATATTATCTAAAGAGCTACGAGGAATTAGTAGTCATGTAAGTACCATTTGATTAATTTTGTAGTATGAACCTTTGAAAGACCTTAGACTTATTATAGGTTTGTGAGCTTTTAGGGACTTAGATCTGAATTCTCATACTTCTCTTAGGAAGTTATTAGTAGAAGTGACCCTAAAGGTCCGACGAGAACACCCTGCTGCCATCTACAATTTAGTTTAATGCTGACGGGACATAATTTATTCAAGGATTATCGATCGAGTCTAATGGGGGTGTCAAGGTCAATCGATCTGTTGTTGTTTGGCCACGTGTAATGACATGAGGGTTGATTTACATAATCGATGGGGGAATTATTGATTCACGAAGGGGGAATTATGAAACAATATGGTCATAGAGTCCCTAGGGAGAAAGATTACGTAATCGCTCAATGACCTCTTTTTCCAAGGTCGATTTATTTGATGTTTTTCTCGGATGTCAATATCAAATTATGGATGTTTTATGGTTTTTGTCAGTGAGAATTTGAAAAGCAGGAACTTTCTCACATTTATGTCTGTTTTCATGGTTTTTGTCAGTGAGAATGAAAAAACAGGAATTTTGTCACATTTAAGGATGACAACAGCAATTTATGTTCCTGTTTTATGTCTGTTCGTTGTCAGTGAGAATGGACATGCTTGACGCGAATGCTATGAGATTGTTTTTCTCGGCTAGCCAGGCCTGAGAACTTGATTTACATAATCGCTAGGGGAAATTATTGATTCACGAAGGGGAAATTAAGAAACAAACATGGCTTCATTGTTGTTTGGTTAGCTTAACCTGAGAACTTGATTTACATAATCGCTATGGGGGAATTATTGATTCACGAAGGGGGGAATTAAGAAACATTAAGGTTTCTTTAATCTTTAGGCCTGAGGGATTTATTTATTATTGTTGTTTTGGACAAGTGCATGCTAGGGGTGAATGTCAAGGTGTCCTGGAACAGGAAACAGTTAGATCACATGTTTCCTTCTCAGCCAATCAGCGAGTCAGATACATCCTCCTTCTCAGCCAATCAGAGGGCTGGTTACATATGATTTCCCCGTTACATAACAATTCACCCTTGAGATTTCGTATATAACGGGCATGCAATGTGATTAAATTATCAGAAAGTTCCAGAACACAATGAATAGAACACAAGAAATTATTGATGAACTTGAAGCCTTGGCAGCCACAATTAGCAATGTAAGTTCTGTTTTCATTTTTATTTTCAAATAAAATTGTTTTCCGTGGTCACCCTCTACTATATTCGGGTAACCCCCCCCCCCTATACAAACGCCACTATATGATGTTTATACTCGATAAAAAGCGTAAAATACGCTCTTTTTTCGTTACGTAAACCCCATCCTTCCTTCCCCCTCTGTTTACGACCTTAATTCTGTTTTTGATAAATTCCGTATCTTATCTAAAAGCAACTGTCAACTTTCTGTCATTCCCTTAATATACTGTTTTCACCGCTATGGCTTGACTTACAGATTTCTCGCAACGATTTAAATAGCTGATAATTACTGACACCCTTTAAAGTACATCCGGCTTTGGTAAATATACAAGAATTTGGATAGCGGCTTAGCCAAAAGGTTTCTCTGAGAAGGATAGTTTTTCCCATCGAATTTAAAAAAAAACTGTTTCGCGTGAAAAGAGAGATTATTGTTAATTAACATTGTGTGGTTACAGGTTTTGCGTAATTCTATGTGGTATGGAAGCATGGAAATGAGTTATTTCCAAAATTAATGCCTAACAATATTTTTAGGACATTGGTGGAAGGTGGGGGGGGGGGGTTTGACAATGCCTCAAGTCTAACACCTCCATTGTAAGGTGAAAACAAACTCTTTCTTCGCGTGAAAAGTAAGGGGAGTGAGTTTAAGAAAAAGATACATTGTTTTATTATGCGTAAATTGAATAGCATTTTTACCTATGATCGCAAATTATAGGCCTACAGGTCGATGGGTTAACGATCTAATTTAAAGCCTATAGACCGGAAAATTTAATATTTTTCTAAATGGTAAAAAATAGAAACAATGATTCCTATCCTATGGCTATAGACTACTGATTGTCTAATAAAAACGTTTGATTTCTAAGCCTAATATATTTCTCGCGAAATTTTTACTTTTTGCTTTACTGAAAATAGATAAAATGCTTTGTCTAAACAAAATTACATGGATGAGGGTACTAACTTTCTTTCTGTAAAAAAGGGGCAAATTATTTTGATACTAATTTTTTCTCTTCTTTTTAAGGCAAATTATGAAGAATGTATGGCGCCGCCGCCCGCTAAGAAACTGAGAGTGGACGAGACAAGACCATCCATTATTAAGTACGCTGGCTCGACCCCAAAACAAGTGCAATCATCTGGTCAAGAATGTAACGCCGCCGGCCCGTCCACCTTCCATCATACGTTGCCTGGGCCTTCAAGAGCTGCCCCACTTATGCAAGGTCAGGAAGTGGCCCTCCAGCATGCACTACCTGGTCCTTCGGATGCCCAAGTGCAGCCGGGATATGCAAATGTAAGCATTTTTTCCTACCTTTCTATTTCTTCCAATGTTTTTTTAGTCTTTTTTCTTCACTATTTTTCAACACTGCGTAAAAGTATATCTCAGCGGGAATATTGAAAGATTTTTTCTCCCCAAAGGAAATATAATGTTCTCCCTTTTGAATCATGTCAAGGGCATGCATTCACCTTTTGCTAAATTAGATTAGTGAAGCCAAAAAAGGCACTATATTCTGGTCATAGTAAGGTTTGGTAATTTCTATTGCGATATAAACGAATGGTTCACCTTGCCTCTACAAATATTATAAAAAAAAACTTTATATCTGAATGAGTTGTGTATCATGAGAGGAGATGGCTATCTATTTCAAATCATGTTTTTTTCCCCAGAGCAGATAAAGAGTATTAATATGAAATTTTATTTGGAGGAATTGTTTGAACAAAATCAAAACATACTATGTCATGTTTTCGCCCTTTTGCTAAATTAGATTAGTGAAGCCAAAAAAAGGCACTATATTCTGGTCATAGTAAGGTTTGGTAATTTCTATTGCGATATAAACGAATGGTTCACCTTGCCTCTACAAATATTATAAAAAAAACTTTATATCTGAATGAGTTGTGTATCATGAGAGGAGATGGCTATCCTTTTCAAATCATGTTTTTTTCCCAGAGCAGATAAAGAGTATTAATATGAAATTTTATTTGGAGGAATTGTTTGAACAAAGTCAAAACCTACTATGTCATGTTTTAGATTGTAAATATCTTATACTAATATAAGATATGCCGCGGGTCCGAGAAGTGCTGTGGGGCGGGGAAGCGTTGCGGGAAGCGCTGCGGGCCCGAGAAGCGCCACGGGTCAGGGAAGCGCCATAGGGATGCGCCACGGGTCAGGGAAGCACCATAGGGATGTGCCACGGACCAGGGAAGCGCCACAGAGATGCGCCACGGGCCAGGGAAGCGCCACAGAGATGCGCCACGGGCCAGGGAAGCGCCACAGGATGCGTTGCGGGCCCGAGAAGCGCCACGGGAAGCGCTGGGGGAAGCACTGAAAAAAAAAAAATTTGAACACTTTGAAAACAAACGAACAAATTGTCGCCTTCTATGTCATATCTTAGATTATCTTCAGTTGTATTAACCAAATGTTATTAAGCAATAATAATCCAAATTTTAACAGTAGGGGTGATTTGAACACTTTGAAAATAAGCTATTTTTTCATCTATAGGTTGTCCTGGTTCCATACTCCCCATCTCCCCCCTGCTCGTCAGTTGGAGAAGGAGAAGAAGATGTACATGTGGAGCTCCCCAACAATTCACTATGGGATGATTTACATCAAATTCCAGATAATATTGATGAGTTTTTAGATGATTTTTTAACTAATTTAGATAATAGCACAGTTGAACAGGGGGACTTACCTTTGCTGAGTCCAAAAACATTGCAAATTTTAGAAGATTTTACCCGGGAATTAACAGGGAACCCTCCAACCTCCGATACCATAACAACTCCACTTCGAACAACGGAAGTGGAGCATTCGCCAGATATTGTTGAACAGCTTGGAGGAGGGGGTAATATACAAGAGGGGGAGGGGGGTACAACTCTCCCAGACTTTCAGCTGTCCAACAGAATTTTAAATAATATAGTTGTTTTCACTGCAACGTTTGGGGATCCTTTTAATTCGCTTTTGTGTGGTAATTTTTTTTATAACCCTGTAGAAATTGTACACAACTATGTAGACAAAATTCGTGCACTTCTGGAGAATCAAATTCAGTTGTGGGGAGGTAGGGATTCAATTAAGGTTTCTATTGTTTTAAAGGTGTTTTATTTGAATGAGGGGAAAAGCGAAGTGTACTATCATTTTATACATTCCGAGATGCGTTTGGTTTATCCAAATTTAGAAAATTTTGAGGGAGCCTTCATAGATTGGGTGGATCAAATTATAACGCATCTCGAGAACTTTAATGAAAATGGTAGTGGCTCTCTAGTTCTTTTTGTTGAAAATTTAAGTGTTAATATTTGTAAATTTAAGAAAGATTTTATTTTAAGAGGGGGGCAGGTCTGAGGGGTCAGTAGTTTTAAAATATAATCCTGATCTAGTAGGTTGTCAAGGTGTCCAGCGGATTTGTTTTGAAACAGATCAAAAGTGTTTCAGATATGCTTTCCTCATATCAGCCTTTCAGCCTCTAGCAGATGACGCTACCAAGAAGAATTTGGACAATTGGGCTATACATGGGAAGGAAGGGTCCGATTTCCCCATTGTAGATTTTTCTTGTTTAGAGGGGAAATACCCAGTAACGCTTCGATCCATTGATATTTTTGAAAGGGCTAATGCCCACTTAAATATCGGCGTTACTGTGGTACAATACGAAACTGAATTTGAAGATGGAACTCGTTCTAAAAAGAAGGGGGTGGTCTTCCCTGTAAGGGGTCCCTCAGTTGATTTGGTTAAACACTGGGTTTGGTTGCTTTACACACCACCTAGTCAACCGAACACAATCGGTCATTTTAACCCTATCACTGACATTAGTAGAGTTCTGGGGGAGGGTAAGAAAAGGGGGACTCGTTTCTACTGTCCAACATGCCTCTCTAGATTTTGGACTGAACTAAAGTTACAAAATCACATGAGGCATTGTAGCCGCCATGGTTACCAGACAGTGGAAACGGTTTCAGGGGATAGGGCAATTCTACGATTCGAAAATTTCCAAAACACCCTTCTCCAGTGCAAAAAAATATCTTTAGACTGTGAAGCTAAGCTGGTGGAGGTGAATGACCCCCAATTTCCAAACCGAGTCAAAGAACATCAGGCTATTGCAGTGTCCTACGCCCACGCGCAAAGAGATAGTTCTAACACCATGCGGTTGTTAGAAATAGTTGAAACATTGGATGAGCGGGAGTGCATGGTCAAGGCATTGACTAAACTGATTGGCACGGCTAATGGTGCTATTTCTCGTTTGAGAAATACGCATTATCCAATGGTGTTGTCTGCAGAGGATCGTCTCGCGATTAAAAATCAAAAAATATGTTGGGTTTGTAAGGGGGAGTTTGCAGAGGTGGATAAGGGGACTAAAGGGAAACGTGGGGGGAGGGGGAAAGTCAGAGACCATGACCAATTGTGGCAGGAAATATCCTCGGGGGGTAGTAATTTTAGGGGGGTTGCGCATCAATCGTGTAATTTAAATGTTAGCCAGCAGTTTTTTATCCCTGTTTTTATTCATAATTCCAATTATGATTTAAAATTTATTTTACCGGCACTGGCACGTATGCATAGGGAGGGAGGGGGAGTAGATTGTCCATTGGTAAATAGTTCATTTACCTACAACATAATTCCCAAATCAGCTGAGAAGTTGCTGCTTCTCGAACTGAAATGGCAGGCAGTGGATAATGGGCATATGTGCTGGAATAAAATCAGGTTTTTAGATTCCTTTAGTTTTTTCCCCAAGGCATTGAGTCAATTGATTCAAGTGCAAAAAAGCGACAATTTTGATAGCTTTCCCTTGCTTAAACAGCACTTTCCAGACAGTGAAATGTATGACCTGTTGACCTGCAAAGGTATATACGCATACGATTATTACTGTTCTGGCACACGCTTAAGTGAGGAGAAACTACCTCCAATTGAAGCTTTTTACAATTCACTGACCAACAGTGAATGCACAGCCGAGGAGTATGAGTTTGCCAAGAAGGTGTGGTCCAAGGGGGATTGTAAAAATGGGTGGGATTATTGTAGACTGTACTTGGCCAGTGACGTTCTAACTCTGTTGGATATAGTCTGTAAGAATACAGACCAGATCTATTCAGAGTTCGGGTTAGATATAGGTTATTATTTTTCTACACCCCATTTAGTGATGGATTTAATTTTAAAAATTAGCAGGGAGGAAATAGGCCTAATCACCGATGTAGATCAGCACCTTTTTGTAGAGCGTTCAATGAGGGGTGGGTACGTTTTTCATGGGGACCGCGTCTTATCAACCGATCCGAGCGGACAAAGCACCGGTGCAAAGTCAAATGCAGTGTTCTTGGACATGAACTCATTGTACCCCTCGGCAATGTCCAACTACTCTTTGCCGTGTGGGAACTATCAATGGCTTGAGAATCCTTGTGAGTTCCCCGACATTACCACCGTCGAGGACAATGGGCCACAAGGATGGTTCTTTGAAGTTGATGGTCACATTCCGCTGGCGCTTCACGACTCAGTCAAAGATTTTGTCTTTCCCTGTATCAATCGGCCCGTGAGCAGGGACTCTCTGAGCCCCTACAATCGTTCATTGGTTGAGGATATGGGGATGCACTGGACTCCCTCTAAACAGAAACTGATTGCTGATTTGGACCCTAAAGAGAATATCGTTGTTCACCATGTGCTTTTGCACTGGATGGTGAGCAACGGCTTCAAGATCACCAAAATACACAGGGTCCTGCAGTTCAATCAGCGACCCTACTTGAAAACGTTTATCGACACCTTTGTCGATAAACGCTCTAAGGCAAATTCAAAGGTGGAGAAGGAAATGTATAAGCTCATTCTAAATTCAGCGTTTGGCAAAATGTGTGAAAGCGTTCGTAATAGATCTCGCTGCGACGTCGTGACTGACCCTCTAGAGTGTGCACGAATTATTGCCGACCCCAATTTTACATCGTTCACGAGCATAGAGACTGGCATGGTTCTTCTACACAGGCGAAAGCGAAATGTAGAACTGAACAAGAATATTGCAGGCGGCAGTTCAGTACTAGAAATTTCAAAAAAGCTCATGTTGTCGTTTTTTTACAATGTGTGCAAGGTGCAATGGCCACGGGAGGGGGAGGTTCAAGTTTACTATGGGGATACAGATTCTCTGCTGTTAAAGGTAAATGAGACTGAATTGGATTTATTGGGTGATTTGCAAACTGGGGTGCACATCAGCTCGCGGATGGATTTCACCAACTGGAATCCATCACTCTACCCCGAGCTGGTGAAACGTCAAGCCCCCAACCAACTATTAATGTTAAAATCAGAGACGGGGAGTGATTTGATATCCAGGGGGGTGTTCCCGGTTCCCAAAGTTTATTGCGTGGAAACTCATAGTGGGGAAGAAAAGAAGGCGTGTAAAGGGGTGCCTACACATTTTGTAAAGAGCAATTTCAACATGAGCGTGTACAGAGACTGTGTAGAAAGTAGCCTAGTGCCGAGAGCACAAGTGCTTGCAATTCGCTCTCTACAGTATAGAAATTATACTGTGAGAGTGGAAAAGAATGCAATGTCGTGTATATCCGACAAAATCTATGTGCTCGAGAATGGTGTGACTGTCCTACCCCACGGCCACTACCGTATTTCAGATCGAGTTGAATGCGTAGACTATCGCAATCAACTTGGTCTGGATAAATTAACCTAATCTGACTAACCACCACTCAACCTGTACATAAATTAACTAACCTGACCCAATCTAACCACCTTAACTCAACCTCATCTAACCCAAGCACTAACCACCACCACCACCACTAACCCAACCTCAACTAACCTAACCCATAGCAGTGACAACAACTATTCTTTTTCGCCCCGCGGTTCCCGGGGGGGGGGGGGTCCCTTCCCGCGGCCACCCTGGGGGGGGGGGGGGGGTCCCGCCCACGGCCAGCCGGCCTTCGGCCCCGCGGCCCCCGGGGGGAGGGGGGAACCCACACCTTTAAATTCACCGTAATCAAGTTCAACTGTGCTACTACTAGCGTTTCCCTGAGTGTGTGTATTTTCTGTTGTACAAAAAGTGTTGTATAGAAAAGTGTTTAAGTTGACAAAAAGTGTTGTACAGAAAAGTGTTGTTGATGATGGACAAAAAGTGTTTTTTATTGTACATAAAGTGTTGTACAGAAAAGTGTTTTTAAAGACAATAAGTGCTTATTTATAAAGTGTTATCATTGCCCTGTGTTCATGTTGAACAAATAGAGTTTTCATTTTGACCACCATGAAATTTTGTCACGTTGAACAAGTGTTATTATTTTTATCGTTGTGCAGTTCATGTTGACTGCAAATATTTGTTTTCATGCAGTGTCGAAATAAATGCTGCCATGAAATATTGTTTTTGTTGTTCTTGAATAGATAGATCCATGGGGAAAATTATTGCTACTTATTCATTGAGCACATATGATTTACAGTTAGTTGTAGTCCGACTGTTGTCCCCAACAGCAGCATGTATCAATTTAAAACACCCTTCAGATCGTTTCTGTGTGGTCCCTCAATGTCGGGGAAAACAACACTTTTAACTAGAATAATTCAAAATTGCGATAAAATGTTTTTGAAGAAGCCGAAAAAAATCTACTATTGCTATAGTATTTGGCAGGAGTCCTATGATAAAATAAAAGCTATTGCCACAACCATACCAATACAATTCATACGAGGACTTGATGTTTTCAATAGTATTGAATCGAACTCGTGGTTGATTATTGATGATTTGGCTGAATCCATTGAACAGTTCTCACAGGAAATGCTACAACTGTTCACCGTTCGCTCCCATCATGAACACATTTCCGTTACTCTGGTTCTCCACAATCTGTTTCATCAGAGCAAATGTATGCGAACCCTTGCTTTGAATTGCACCGTCTATATTATCTATCGAGTCGTTCGTGATTCTAGCTCGCTCATAACTCTCAATAAGCAGATATACCCCGGCGCCCCTAAATTTCTGTTGTCAGCGTACACTCAGGCGACTAGCAAGCCCTACGGTTACATTTTGCTGGATCTTAATCAGAGCACGCCCGAGGATCTACGTGTAGTCACCGACATTTTCAACAATGAAATTACAGTATATCTTCCGGTGAACAGTAGAAAAGACTATTAGTCGCCATTATGACACTGAAGAAACTACACGAACAACGGCATCTGTTTTCCGTTTTAAGCACTTCAAAACCATTGCTTAGGAAGGCTATACTCAAACATGGGGTTGACAATGATTTCATTAATCTAATATCTGAACTTTGTTTAAATTTAACTGAGGGCAATGTTCAACTGCCAGAAGGTGTTAGACAACAGACAAAGCAACATCGTTCCACTGTACGCGCCTTGGCTTGTAAAAACAAGGGAAAAAAAATTAAAAGAAAACAGCTCCTTCAGGCGGGCGGTAGCTTTTTCACACTTTTACTACCGATAATTGCAGGACTTGTAAACAGTTTTCTCTAGTGAGAATGGCAAAACCCTATAAATTGACACCATTTGAACTTGTCCTCTCGCCCATCGAACATTTGGAAGACAATCTAAGCAAATTCATTAACGATGAGAATATTGCCGATGACAAAAAACTGCTTTTACTTCAAGATGCATTGCGACGTGTGGACAAACATAAACCTTTTCGTGAGAGACCCGTCACTGACCCCTCTAAACAGGAAACATCTCAAGATTCTGCACAATCAAAGGAGAAGGAATTGAATTCAATTGTATTGAAAATTGGAAACCTATTGCCATTGACCTATCGAGAACAGAGTAAAAGAGTATTATCTTATCTCATATTGGAAACTGGCGATCATGTTCAAGTCGAGAGCACAGGGAAACGAATTATAATTCAGGGGAAAAGTTATAATCTAGTTGATTTAATTTGTGATATGGTGACGAATCGTAAAGGACTCTTATCCTTTGACGATAATCTATACACCTTTCTGTGTGTATCAAACTTTCCCAAAAGTCTTATTGGCAATAAGCAAATTCTAAAGAAACTAAGAGAATATAGTCCACCAACAACACCACTTAAAAAAGAAGAAGAAGATTCAATATTTGAAGATACTAGCAGCGTCACTGATTTTACAACACCTGTGGCTGCTAGTCAAAAGCGAAGACGAATTGATTCGCCCGCCAGTGTGCAAAAGGGGAGTGGACATTACACTACGTGTTTACGCTCAAAATGGATGAAGTTTTGAAAGGTGTTTATAAAAATATTGGTGAAGCGGGAAGTTTAAGTTCTCCCAAAACGCTTTCCAAAGCTGTCTCCGGCACCACCACATTGAAAAAAGCAAAAGAGTATCTAGAAAATGAACCGAGTTACACACTACATCGGAATCACAGGCTTCGCAGTAAACAATATCGACAAACTAAAGCCTTTTTCCCTCTGCATATAATGCAAATGGATCTTTTAACTTTAGACGCAGTTCAACAACGTCACAATGCCCCTACAAATATATTCTGGTGGCAATCAGTGTCTTTAGTCGCTATGCATATGCCATTCCACTGCGGTCAAAGAGAGGTGTTGAAGTTGCTCGGGCCATTGAAAGTATTCTAGAACAGGATTCATATAGAAAAATTCAATCGGATCGTGGCAGTGAATTTGTTAATCCCCATGTGCAAAAGGTTCTTTTGAAATATAATACAATACTTTATCATAGTCACAGTCCGATAAAGGCTGCATTGGCTGAACGATTAATAAGAACGATTCGTCTATTAATTTCAAGATATTGCACATTGAAAAATACACCGGCTTTTATTCATGATTTAGATAAAATCATGCAGATATACAACCATCGACCCCATCGATCTCTGTCCAACTCAAGCCCTCGGGATGTTCACTACAATGAAAATACATTTGATACTTTTCTAAAGCAATACTCCAAGGGTGAAAAAGAGAAAAAGAAGAAGAAATTCAATGTTGGTGATACTGTTCGAATTAATAGAACCACCAATATTTTTGAAAAGGGGAATTATTTATGGAGCACTGAACTTTTTAAAGTGTCCAAAATCCTGGACACCATACCCATAACTTATCGACTGCGAGACACCAAAGATGATGAGATTCTCGGCGGTTTTTATGAATATGAACTGCAAAAAGTTAGAAACACTAGTGAAATTTATCAAATTGAAAAGATATTAAAGAGTCGTACACGCCATGGTAAGAAACAGTTGCTTGTTCGCTGGCTAGGATACAACTCAGATTTTGATTCTTGGGTCAGTGCTGAAGATATTAACAATGCCCAATGATTTCTATGTGACTTTCATGTCCAATGTTTCTGATCCTCTCTACAATGATCTGAATAGAACAAGTGATTTTTGGACGAAACTCTCCCCCACCATCAAATTTGACGGAAAGTATGAAGTGGCTCTTGTCGACTGTATTCTCAAAAATACCTATGACATCCTGAGAAAGGATCGTAAATATGAAATAAAAATTAGACCCTATGATTGGCCGCCGCCACCAACAGGTGATCAAGAACAAATTCAAAAAATCAATTGGTTGGATTATCCATATATTGAATTACCCTACGAGGAACTCACCTGTATGAACGATTTATGTCGTACTATCAATAAAAGAATTTTCGCTCGTAAAAAAGGAGCTTTTCATTTCAACTATTCAAAGGAGGAGGGCAAGATCTACATTAGTTCACCTATTGCCAGTGAAAAGGTTATTCTCAATGATAATCTAAAGGATGTTCTTGGCTTTAAGCTCAATATAATCAATGGTAAAAGTGCCGGAAACACTAATTTCATTTTCGCTGACTATCCGCCTGCCTTCTCCACGGACACCTGTATATTTCTCTACGCTTCATTTGTGGAAACATCTCGGGTTGGTAATTCAAATGTTCCCCTCCTACGAGTTCTTGAACGAAAAACCAATCAAGAACATATTCATCACTACAATATAAAGCATCTTCAGTATATTCCCGTAAACACTTCCTATTTGGAACTCTGTCAGTTAACACTAAGAACCGAATTGGGTGATCCAATAGCAATTTCAAAAGGTTTGGCTGTGATTACATGCCATTTTCGACCCATCGTTCAAAAGCAAGATGTCTAATAAAAGAGTGGTATTCACTTGTCCTGATATTGACTGCTATGTTAATACTCTTGGCCCAAGACAACAGGGCAATGGAATGGACTATTACAAGGGTCGCTCCTCAATGTCTGGCTACGGTCTTGGCAGTTGGTTTGCTAAGCTGTTTCGCTCTTCACTACCACTGGCTAGAAAATATCTTGTACCGGCTGCGACAGATTTTGCATCCTCTACACTATACGATTGGGGCTCTGGCAAGGATTTTAAAAAAAGTGCTTCGGAAAATCTTAGGTCCAGTGCGCGAACCCTTGGCGAGAAACTAAAACAAAATGGTAAAGGCTTAAAAAGGTCAAGAAACAACGCATCACTCATCAGTCTCTACTCAGGACGGAAACGTAAGACATCCCTTTTGTCAAAGAAAAGAAGGAAAAAGCCGACACGTAGTGTAACCAGAAGCCCCAGGAAGAAAATTGTTAGATCGAAACTAGATTTCTTCTCCTAAAATGTCCTACCTACCACATAAGGATTCTCAACCTTCAATCACCGCCTCATTGAATCTATTCAATGCCGAAAATGTTGATGTGAGTGTCAAGCATGGATACTATGAACAATTTTATCCACAACAACCCCTCTCCGACAATATCCACTTTCAAATTTATTCCAATGAAGACTACTTCATAGATTTATCGTCCAAATTTATAGATTTGCAAATGAAAGTCCGGAAATCCGATAATACAATGCCAATTCGGGCCGATGGGATATCCTATGAAAATTGTATACTACATAATTTATTTCGTCAAATTAGTGTCTACATCAATGGCACGCTGGTGAGCACAAGCAACAATCTCTCCAACTATGCAAGCTATATGCAATTCATGCTGATGACACCCAAGTCATACAAGGAATTGAGAGGCACCTCCAATGGATATGAATATATTACTAATACTGATAGTACAGATGCACTTAAAAATGCTACAACTAGTGAATTACATCTAGTTGGAAAAATATATCATGAAATATTTAATATACCCCAATGGCTGCCGCCCAATGTTAAAGTGGGTATAAAATTGACGCTTGCACCCTCCAATTTCATATTGAGAAAAGAACTTGCTGGTAATCCCGATGTAAGTCTCTCCCTCACTTCAGCAATACTACATGTACGCAAACAGCAGGTCATGAGTTCTGTTGCTTTGGCCGTGGATAAACTGAGAGCCAATGGCAACAATATTAAACTACTTGTTCCTCATACAATCACCAATCAACGTCATATTGCAATGGGCTCACGCACCTTCACCGATTCATCCTTTATCAATGGCGAAATCCCCTCGAAATTGGCTTTGGCCTTTGTAAAAAGCGCCAGTGCAATAGGATCATGGACTGAATGCCCACATAAATTCGAGATGTTTGGACTTTCATCTCTTGTGTGCAAAGTAAACGGCATCCCACTCTACAATCTATCTTTTGATAGATCCTATAGAACATTGTACGAGTTGACCATGCAAACCCTAGATCATGATTCGCAACTATTTGAAAATGGTATAACCGAAGATATGTTTGCTAAAACACATGGTATCATTGTACTGGATTTGTCGGGTACACAGGATATGAGTATAGTACGTACGGGGAGTGTGCGTTTAGAGTGTACATTTACCGACCCATTGGCTGAGAGTATTGCACTAATCTCACTAAACCAATATGAAACCTATTGGGAAATCACTCCCGAAGGCAGTGTTCTACTAGACTTGGCGCCATGAACACCAGTCAAATAATCAATGTATTTAATATGGACCCCTACATGTCCCAGTACAAATCCTATTGTCTGCCCTCGGACTTTCTTGGAAAAATTCAAAGTGTCAACAATACCTTGATTATTGTTAATAGCAGTCCGTCGACTGTGCTGACGGGTCATTGGCTGTGCATCTTTCAAACAATGAAGACGATTGAATTTTTTGATCCTCTTGGGCTACCCTATACATTCTACACACCCCACATCAGCAACTATATTGAGAGCAGTGGGAAAACTATTATTCAAAATCGGAAGAGGGTGCAGGATCTAACGACTAAAAGCTGCGGCTTCCATGCACTACTATATTTTGTGTTCCGATGTCTTGGCTATACTTACAAGCAGTTTCTCCACATTTATAGTGACAATCCCCGTCTGAACGACTTTCTAGTGGAAAATATCCTCTCAGACCTATATAGCATTGATTTCAGTGTCCTAAGAGTAAAGTGCTTAAAAAATGTTTGTGAATTTGTTTATTAATAAAATGCATATATATATATATACAACAATGTCTTTAAATCTTCACTTTAGATTTCTTCATCTTCGATGTATAGGCAACTTTCGTGAACCACTAATGCTGGTAAATCATTTGGATTCACTGTATATTGATCTTGATTGACTGCAAAGTCAGGGTCACATTTTCTACAGTACAATGTAACTTCACTCTTGTCATATCTCTTTGTATAGTCAATGATACTATTTACATTCATATTATGAAATTCATGAGTTTCAATCTGTCTATTTGAAGCAACATCACATACAATGTTTTCCAATGGTGAATCACATTCGGTAACTGCCAAATAAAAATCACTTGGTTTATAGTCATAGTAGGTGGTGTCATCACAACGATGACGTAGAAACCAGATTGTCTTGTTACCCCAACAGTTGAATCGTAGACCAGATTCCTCTTCCCGGAATAATTTAAATCCGCGACGATACCAATCTCGTAGAAATAAACTAAAATCACGTTTAGGATTCTTTCCAATCATAGCGGGGTAAGTATTCTCCCACTGATCACATTTATCATAGTGACAATTGGAGCACAGGTGCCCTCTAGGATGAGAGTCACACACCTCCTCAAGACATGAATTACATCCTTTAGTTTGTACTGCATAGCCTCTATGTAATTTACAAGGATTACATAATTTACACTTTTCACTATAGTCATCAATAATTGTACAATTCTCACATTGATTCCAACTGCCAAGAGTGTACATGCACAATGGACATATATAGAACATTTTTCGGTTTCCGATGTCAACTCACTCACAGCTAAAACGAAACTGATCATCCTCGCTCCATAAATTCAACGAGAGGGAAATGGGGGAGAGAGGAGTAGCTCTGTGACGTTACCTCTTTCGAATGATGGGGGAGCCATCTACATTGAATCCATTGGCAATATTTTCAAAAGTATATCCACAATATGATTCTGCCTTGTTCCAATTAATATATCAATAAATTGACTATAAGCATTTGAATCATATTTTAAAAGTTTCATACAATAGTCCAATGGGGGAGAATCACTCCTCATTATATTGTCAAGTGTTCCCTGACAAGAGAATATCCTGCGTTTAAGAGATAACTCGAGAAAATCATCATCCAAAATCAAATGTTTTTCCATAAACACTAGATTTGATCTAATTCTCTCTTTCTCAAATTTGTTCATTTTTCAATCCTTTCACTCTGACTGCTGACTCTAGACTGACCCCGATTCGTTAGCCCTAACCAGAAAAGAAAGGGAACATTTTCCATTTCGAAACAATTTTATTGAATAATTACAACAACAACATCAATAATACTGAGCATGTACAATTAACGATACTGTTTATTGTCTTCAATATGTTTCACCAATGCACTTAAAGCACATTGAATTCTATTCACATGTGCTATATCAACTTTAGCGGCGAAACATAATTGATCCTCCATTTTAAATTTGCTCAAGGATATCACATATCTTGCATATACTGCATCCCATTCCAGACAAAGCCGCGATCCTTTCGTAATTTCCACCGCAATGTTTGGTGCTCTTGTACTATTATCATCAACTCCACTATCAACTTCTAATAGTGTAAACATTCCACTCATCGCCATCTCAAATATATATCCAAATGAGTAAAGTCAAAACTGTTCTTCTTCTCACTCCTTTGAATTCTATTCACAGACTAATAAAACTATAGCAAAAAACCCGTTCCTTATATTCCCACCGCCGCTAATATGTAACCAGCCCTCTGATTGACTGAGAAGGAGGATGTATCCGACTCGCTGATTGGCTGAGAAGGAAACACGTGATCTAACTGTTTCCGGGAAACTCATAACATTGGCGAGAGTAACAACAACAAATACTATTTCTGGATACAATGACATTCACGAACGATTACGCAATCAAGTTCTCGGAAATTCACTTCCCCCTCGAGTCCTAGATCAATAACATTGTTCCCGCTAGAATTCAATGCGCATGTACAACCTTCGTTTGGAGTTATTACACATAGAAACATCAAATAAATCGACCTTGGAAAAAGAGGTCATTGAGCGATTACGTAATCTTTCTCCCTAGGGACTCTATGACCATATTGTTTCATAATTCCCCCTTCGTGAATCAATAATTCCCCCATCGATTATGTAAATCACCCCTCATGTCATTACACGTGGCCAAACAAAAACAGATCGATTGACCTTGACACCCCCATTAGACTCGATCGATAATCCTTGAATAAATTATGTCCCGTCAGCATTAAACTAAATTGTAGATGGCAGCAGGGTGTTCTCGTCGGACCTTTAGGGTCACTTCTACTGTTACTCGGATGAATTAAATAGATTTAGACTGATAAACAAAGCAACACGGGCGAGGGAGGGTTGGAACCCCCAATAATTCGTATACCATTTTTTCTGACAAATTTCTCTCCTTTTAATTTCATTCAAATGATAACCTTTTGAGCAAACATGTCTAAAAATGAACAGAGACGGGAAAATTAAAACAAAAAACATCTTTTTTGTCGGAATATAAAAGAAACACAAATAATATTACGTAGGAATAGCCCTGGAACTTACAATTCTTTCGCTTTTTCATTAGGTCCCTAGTCATCATGTGTTTTTCAGTTTTTCAGCATGTGCATCAATTAATTCGTTGGTGATAGACTTTTGGCGAGAAGTGGAATTTGAGATTGGATAATTACTGATTGGATAGTTCACTAACGCTGGTCGGAGAAACGTCAAATTTGGATTTCCCAAACACTGCATTTTCTGAAAGCGGGCCCCGAGTGATAGTTTGTTCTATTACCATACAGGGGCCCTTGCGAGTAAGTATCACTCCATGTTTTTTTGAAAATTTTTGAAGGCATAATGGCATTATAGTCGAGAATTATGGCACTCACGAAACAACATTTTGATGACCGAATGGACAAAGTCCTGCAGAAAATCGCAAAGCTCCAGCAGGAAAATAAACTTCTACGGTCGGAAAATAGGTCGCTCAGATCCAAGCTTTTAAGAGTTAAATCGACCGCTCTTCGGTCAGAACTATACTCGAGAAGAAACAATCTTGTTATCCACGGTCTAGAATCTTCAGATGGCGAAGATCTCCGTCAGAAAGTAGTTGGTTTCTTCGAATCAAAACTCGGAATAGCTACCGCGAATGAGATACGGATGAATATGGTATACAGAATTTCGAAGAAACCGTCAAATGCCGAGTCGTCTGGCTCTAGCGGTCCAACACTGAGAAACAGCGCGCAACGAAAAAATTCCGCTGATCCGATTTTCGCTAGCCTTGAAAATCTTGATCGGTCAGAAATAATGAAAGTGTGGTAAATTGAAAAAAAAAAACGGTTTTAGCGCATCTGTTGACTTGCCAGTTGATCTCGGGAAACGACGCAAAGAACTTTTATCACTTGGTTATAAGCTACGAAATTCAAAAGTAGCGAGTGAGAAAATAGCGGAAACGCGTCTGATTCAAAAAGGGATCAAACTTTGGTTAGAAACCAAGAAACCAAAGACGGCTCAGTGGATGAAGTTTCCAGACAAATGCTACGATCCGCTCAAGCTTCCCCGCGCTGGCTCGGACGATGCAAATGATTCTAATTCGGACGCTTAGAATTTTTCTTTTTTTTGTTAATATTTTGTGAGGTTTGTGGGGCAGCTATAATTCTGAAGTAATTAGGAGTGAATATTGGTAAAACTAGAGCAGTAAAATTGATGAAAAATTTAAATTTAAAAAGTATTATAACTGCGCCATGAGAGAGTGTTTATGGGTAATTTGCCGCTTGCATATTCTTGATTTCTGTTTATCCAATGAGATGTTTTTCCTTTTCGTGTGTTCTTGCTTTGTTTTTCTTTTCCAGAGTTATAAGAAAAGTTCGGGTTTACAAACTTCAGAGTGGTCTACTGCTCTTCTGAAAGGTACAGCCATTGCCTCTCTTCAGTATGTTGGTAAGTAATGAATTCCTGTTCTAATCCTCCCGGGGGTGCCTCCTCGTCAACAAGCCAAAGTAATGCTAGATTAATAGAGCTGGAAGAAATTTTTTTGGATTTAGAAAATATTTTTGATTTAGAAATTAATAATGAATCAGATACCCCGTTATTTGATAAAAGTAAATTTCCTAGAAGCCGTTATGAAGAAGTGTGTAATTTAAGTACGGGACGCTCTGACTCTCAGCTCACTGTTCTTCAACTGAACTGTCAAGGGTTATGCTCATCGTTCGCGGATCTAACGACTCTTTGTCAACAGTTGCAGCCAGATGTAGTCGGACTTTGCGAAACCTTTTTAACAAGACAAACAGATACCCTTCTGGAAATACCTGGATATACTTCCCATTTTTTGCACAGAACAGCATTGAAGAGAGGAGGTTTATCTATTTACACACGGCAAGAGTACTCGGTATGCATTAACAAAGAATTAACCCGGAATATAGAAGGAATTTATGAATCACTTTTCCTGGAAATATATTTACCTTCACAGAAGAAATTAACAGTTGGAGAAGTATACCGCCCACCGGCAGGATCTGTTTCTTCATTCTTGGAAAACTTAAGCCAAATATCGGATCATCTAGAGAAACAAGGTAATGAAGCTATCTTAATGGGGGACTTCAACATCAATCTTACTCTTCCTCTATCTTCTGGTGCGACAGATCTGCTTAGTATAATGTCTGCTTTGAATATGTACCCCTCGCCGACGATTCCAACCCGAGTAACTGCCACTTCCCACTCACTGATTGACGAAATTTTTTTGACTCTGCCTCCAACATCAGCCTCAGTTCTGCTATCCGACACTTCAGATCACTTCCCTCTGCTTACAAATTTCAACATAAAGCATAAATATCCAAAGCCTAATGCTTCGATTAAGCAGGGGCTCACTACCTGGAAACTGAATGACGAGAACTTGAAAACTCTTAATCAAAATCTTGAGAGCACATCCTGGGAAAGTGTTATGAATACAGATGATGTTAATTCAGGATTTGAGGAATTTCATAACATTTTCATGAGAATATATACGGATTGCTGTTTTGAAAAGCGTTCAAGGAAGACGGGACGGAAAAATCAACCCATAAGCCCTTGGATTAGTCATGGACTGCTCCAGTGTATTAACAGGAAAAATAAACTGTGGATTGATTACACAAATGACCCATGCATTGCAACGCTGGAGAAATATGAAAAATATAAAAAATGTCATCGGTCAGTTTTACGTAAAGCTAAACGAGATTATTTTAGTGGGAAAATAGCTGAAAGTGGCAAAAATTCTTGGAAAATATGGAAGGTTGTTAACTCTATACTGCGTTCCTGCAGCCCCCACCTTAGCTTCCATCTAAATTATCTGTCAATGGGGAGACAGTAACAGGACCTGATAACGTTGCAAATGCATTGGGAACATTTTTTGCAGAAGTGGGCAGAAAAACAGCAGATTCTGTTGGGAATTCCGCGAAGAGTTTTAAAGATTACCTTGGCCAGGCATGCACTAAGTCCATGGCAATAGCACCTGTCTCTCCATCTGAAATTCTGCTAATCGTACTAAATCTAAGAGGCAATTCGGCTTCTGGGTTCGACCGAGTACATACCAAAGTGTTAAAAGCAGTTGCCCCTTCAATCATAGAGCCCCTTACTTACCTCATAAATTTGTCTCTGCACAAGAGCACTTTCCCAGAACTGCTAAAGAAAGCTAGAATAATTCCACTGCACAAAGGGGGTTCTCGAGTTGACCCGGCTAATTACAGACCTAATTCTATCCTCTCAGTTTTTTCAAAAGTTTTTGAAAAACCTATGCAACAGCAGCTACTCCAGTTTCTGGGGAAGAAAGGGTTTCTTAATAATCGCCAGTTTGGGTTCAGACCAGGGCACTCCACAGGGGATGCACTACCGGTGTTAAGTTTATGGATAAACAAAACTTTGGATTCTGGTCTACTACCTGCAGCGGTTCTGCTTGATATCAGGAAAGCATTTGATAGCATGTACCATTCAATTCTCCTCGGGAAACTGGAACATATAGGAATAAGAGGTGAAGCTCTGGATTGGTTCAGATCATATCTGAGGGACCGCAGGATTTATTTGGGAGAAGATCCTGGAAACGATGTGCTCGTTAACTGCGGTGTCCCCCAGGGCTCAATATTAGGACCATTAATTTTCCTGATCCATGTTAACGATCTGAGTCGAGTGCTGAACCCGGCACGAACAAATCTTCGCTGCTGTAACTTGTGCCAGGATGAAAACTCCCTCCGGTCCGAAGGTGAAGATGATGAGCTCGTGGCCTTTGCCGATGACACCACGCTTGGTTGCTGTGAAACGGGTAAGACAGCGCTCATGTCTAAACTGAGGGAGATTCTGGAGGGGACGTATCTCTGGATGGATGTTAACCGACTTGTTATTAATGTTGAGAAATCTTGCGTTCTATTTTTTTCCCGGGTTGGAAGTGTCAATCCGGAAATATGTGGTATCCAGATATCCAGAGGTGTGATTAGTCGGCCAGAAAAGCATTTTGCAAAATACCTAGGAATCCTCCTCGATGAGAACCTATCATTCGTGCATCATATTCAAGCAGTAGAGTTGAAGCTATCCCGGAATTTTGGAATAATAAAAAAACTGAAAAGCGCTTTGCCGCAGAAAACACCGGTCCTCCTGTACAACGCTCTTATAAAACCCCCTTTACAGTATTGTGCAATGATCTGGCAATCAACTTTTAAATCCCACCTGCGAAAACTGAATTCGATTCATCAACGATGCCTGATATTAATTGGAAAAAATTAAGAGTACTGGTCATTAGGGTCCCTGCATCAATTATCATGCTTGACCTTTGTGTTCAAGTTTTTAGCTGGAGAGCTGCCATCTGCGTTTAAAAGATTATTTCGACCTATATCAGACCAGCATAATTTGCATACCCGATCATCATCAAACCTGCAAATACCCCTCACCCCGACCGTGCGATCAGATTTCGCTCCTAACGTAGCTTGTGCAAAGATATGGAACCTGATCCCAGAAGAGCTGAGAGGTAGGAGCTCCCTCACATCATTTAAAAAAAGAATAAAAAATCATTTAATAGCATTACAAATGAATAGTTAATAATAAAAAAAAAAAAAAAAAAAAATTAGAATTAAATGTAAGTAGTAAATTTAAATTACAAATGTATGATTTTTAAATATGACGAGATGGTTTCCCCTGAGGGTAAGGAACGGGGAGGTAATGGTTTTAGTTATTTGGTAAATGAGGGGTATGGCTGTGTCTGAGATTAGGAGCGGTGACCATTCTGCGTATTATGTTAAATTGTAATGGTTTTGGTTCTCGGCGTCCAGGAATGGACTGAGTATTTTGATTATGTGTGATTTATTATTTTCATTTATTAATAAACCCATTGAACTTGACTTGAAAATCAAAACAAGCTTTAAAGTATATTAAATCTAGGTTAAATAAATCTTTTATTTATCGAAAGTAGGGGGAGATGATATTGTATGACCTTAAAATAGAGTGTAGTTCATGTGAATATAAGGATTTTTAACTCAATTGATTTTGCAGGGCAAATATTTGACAAATATTACGCTTTATTTTTAGTTTTTTACTTAAATGATCGTTGATGTGCTTATGGAATATTACTTATTATTTCCATAAAAATAAAAAAAACTATATAGAATTAAAAAGGAACAGCTATGATTGTCTTCAATCACTTTTGACTTGTAAAAAAAGGTTAAGAACTCTCACTTTCTGATCGAAGGAACACCCTCCGAAGTTTCTGCGACCATGAGATAGAGGTGGGGATGAGAAAGGGGTAGTCCCCTTCCTATACAGAATAAATTTTGCTCATTTTGGGGTTTAATGCTACTCTTTACTTTCATAATAATAGCATAGACCAGAAATCAAGAGGGATTGAATATTAATATCATATTTTTGATGCGTTTTTAAGGTTTTTTTTTACCCCCCCCCTGAAAAAGTAACCCCCCAAAAAAGTCCTGGATATGGCCCTGGGAACTATATATCCATTTTTACCTCCATCCTCCCCACGTCTCTCCCCTAGAACTAATTCTGTTTATCTGAAGGGTAAGGAGAGCTGAGGATGTTTTGGTTTTAAAATTCACCCTTCGAGAGATTTCCCTCCCTTGCTAGCTATAAAACAATCAGAAAACCCCACTGTAGTGATTTAAAGCCCTTATATGCAAATGCTTGGAATTGTAAAACAACAGAGAATTTACCTAAGACGGTGAAATTTGTTTAGACCTAAGAATATTTTGGCTAGTTAGGGATGGAGGGAGATGCCTCAAAGGATGCATTCTGATGCCAAAAGATCCCAACTCGCATTGAGCCTTAAAATAAATACAGAATTAGTTCTAAGAACGAGACAAGGGGAGGGTGGGGTAGAAATTCATGTATAATCCCTTGGGCCGTATTCAGGAATTTTATTTGGGGATTTTTTTTTGGGGGGGGGAAGAGTCCCCCCCCCCCAAAAAAAAAAAAAACTTTCACGTCAAAAATGTGAAACTGATATTACATCCCTCTTGATTTCTTGGGATATCTCAGTCTACGCTGTTATTATGACAGTGACCACAGACACTGTTATTATGAAAATGACCACAGACAGTGTCCATCTTGTTGTCAGTTATCCGAAAAAATCGTGGAACTGGAAACTGAAAAAATCCCAAGCAGTGCGTTCATTAGCTATATATATGAAGCGTTTGACACCCTCATTAGACGAGCTCGCTTACTGATCGAAAACGGCACAAGTAATTTGGCGGAGTATTTTATGAGCATTGTTGCTAGGTTTATAGGCGGAAAAAATTTACTTGGTAAGCAAAAGGGGGCGTTATAACACCTGTGTTACAGCTGCAGGAATACAATATGTAAAGGGGCATTTAGGTTGCCGAGAAATTTTTAGGAAAGGCATAGGAGCAACCCCAACTCGTCAATAGAAAAAACTTACACGTGAAAGAATTATGGCTAGCTTAAGTAAAAAAATGTAAAGCCAAAAAGCACCTATTTGGCAGTGTTTCAGGAAAGATTGCTAGCCGAGGAGATAAAAACTCTGGTCCCAATGCAATTGCTCTAGATCTTGACGCAGAATCTTTTGAAAATGCAAAAGTGGCTGTTTTGCAGCGCTTACAGCGTTTAGAGTCAGAGATTTGCCAGATTGGATTAGCCACACACCTTCGGGGACTCTGTATCGACAATAGTTGGCAGCTGCAGAGAATAAATAGAATTACTTCTTCAGTAGCAGGGCTTATTTGCAAGCGGCGTGTTAAGACAGTAGCTCCAGTAGTGAAACAACTTCTGTATCCTAAACAATACAGAATTAAAGCAATGGAATACGGTCATATCCATGAACCGAAGGCGAAGTCGTCTATTGAAATAAAGTTTGACTGCAAAATTGGTCCTGCTGGCTTATATATCCACAAAAGTTTTAAATTTTTGGCTGCTAGTCCTGACGGTATAGTACTGTTCCCATCTGGTGAAAAAGCCATAATAGAGGTTAAATGTCCCATAACAGCCAAAGAGCTGTGTATCACTGAATGGTTGGAATCACAAAAGCCCAGTTGTATTGAAATCATTGACAGCAGTGAAATGACACTAAAGAGAAACCACAATTATTATTACCAGATTCAGATGCAACTTTAGTGCTCAGACATCGAAAGTGCATATTTTGTGTTATATTTTGTTAAAGGTTCAATATATACGGAGTGAATAGTTCGTGACAAGGAGTTTTGGTCACAGAAAGTGCTACCAAAGCTAGAAAAATTCTTCTTTGAAGCACTTATGCCAGAAATAGTCGATGGTAGAGTTCAAAGAAGCATGTACATTTGGGAACCATTCCTTTGAAGCAATTAACTTAGTTTCGTATAGATAAATGATTTTTTGTTCAATGAATTCAGCTTGAATCAATTTTTATTATCATATAAAGCATTTATACTATCAGCTTGAATTAATATTTACTTTCATATGATAGTACCAAGTACCATCATATAAAAAAATTTAATAGGCGTACCTCCACAATTTTTACTGTTTGATCATTAACTAAGGTTTCAACATAAGTGAGAAAGCAGCTGTTTTGTCGATTTTTTTTATTGCTTTATTAAGATTATTGTTACAAGATGTTGTCGTTTACAAAAATGAGTTCCTTATCTTTTCTTTTCTCTTAGTATTTGTCATGTTCATTATTATTTTGCAGAATTTGGAAGCTTTTTAAAATCAATAGATCGATTCTATAGTTGGACTTTTACGTTATCATTGGGATAATAGGGAGACAGTAGTTGTCTTGGACAGCATTTTCTGCTCTTTTGGAGGAAGAAGGAATGCATCTGAAAAAATAGACTCTGTCTGGCCTTTCCAGTAATTTATTTCACCTCTTTGTATGTTTCTTAGCAATGCTTTACGCTGCAGTTCAGTACACTTTTTCTAATGATTAATATAACTATTAAAAGGGAATATCATATGCATATACATTTTACGGATCTGTCTTTCACACAAATAGAGGGCTCCTGAAAGGGGGAGAGGGTACAAGGAGGTCATGTACAAGATCAGGAGACGTTGACAGTAGTAGTAGAAGAGTTGGTATTTGTAATAGTAATAACAGTAGTAGCAATAGCACTAGTAGTATCAGCAGAAGAAGCAGTTGCAGCATATACATAGTGCTCTTGAGTAAGTCAAACCTCCCCCTCAACATATCCCATAAGTCTTCAATTAAGTACACGACATCGATCTTGTGATATAACTGATAGGCTCCTTTGAGAGCTTGCATGCAAATAGTGTGTTTTGATTTAGTTCAATCTTTTTTCTCAATATTCCCTGAAACTTTCACCGTAATACCTTTATACCACCATAATACCGTAATAGCCTAATTAGTAGTAGTCGGAGTAGCGGCAGTAGGAGTGGTAGTACACTCTAAAAAATAAATTTTATTTCCAACTAATTTTTTGCTGGAAATTAAACCGGTCAATTTTTTCGTAGAAATTTTGATTTGTGTTTGGGGTCCATCAAATTTTTGAAATTACTAAGACTTATGTAGTTTTCAGCAGAAAAAATGTAATTCCCAACGAAAATATGCTTTATTAATCCATATTGTTTGGATTTGTATGCTAGATCAAATTTTTCAGAATATCATATTGAATTTGATTAAGGTGACATTTAAATTAGTGTGATATATAGTAATTCGAATCGAAGGTTGGAATTACGACAGAAAAAAGAAGATAATTGTCTTTTTGAATAAAAAAGAGAGTACAAATTTAGGTTGATCTGAGTTGAAAAAAGTTTAATTTAAACGTCTAGAAAGTGCTTTCACAAAAATTTGTCTACAAATATTATATTTGCATAAAACTTTTATAGGCGATTTTGTTTCGTAGTACATTTGTTTTGTGATTTTTCTTAACTAGAAAATTTGTGAAGCTGCTACCCTGTTCTTAAAAATACCAATTCTCAACATATTTTACACTCTGAATCCAATGTTTTTTAACTAATATCGAGAACCCTTGTGTGATTTTTGCTGATAAACATAACAAAAAATTTTTGTCGAATCTCAAACATTTTTTTTTTAAAGTGCAGTTGCATGTAAGTATTGCCTTTATATCAGTTGAACATCCCCCTCATCATGCCCTGAAAGTTTCAACCTAAAAGCCTAATAACTAAGCAAACTTCAGAGCCAACTTTGACATTTTAGTTTTTATCCTGATTCTCAGTATGAAAAGAGGATAAACATAATAGCTAGGTCCCACTTGAGAACGTTAACAGAATTTTACCTCAGGATACACTAACATTTCATGGGAGGCAAAGATTTCAAGAAGGCCAAGAATCGGAAAGAACTTGTGACCTTGGAGAGCAACGATTCTTCTAATTCATCATCATTCATAAAGCATGTTTTTTGCTGAATACTTATATTTACTTGTTATACTGGTAACCACCGCTGGCACCAGTGTTATACTGGTAGGTTACAATGCCACCAGTATTGGTGTGGTAAGGTACGGGTGTCACCACTTATTGGTGCAAAAATGGTGCTAAACCATTTACTGTAGGGAAAAGCCCTGGTGGTGCCAAATTTTATGGGATGGGGGGTGGTGGGTGGGGGTGGGGGGGTGGTGGGTGGTGTGTGGGGGGGGGGTGTGGGGGTGGGTGGGGGTGGTGGGGGGGTGGTGGGGGTTGGGGGGTGGTGTGGGTGGGGGTGGTGGGTGGGTGGGGGGTGTGGGGGGTGGGGTGGGTGGGGTGGTGGGTGGGGGTGTGGTGGTGGGGGGGTGGGGTGGTGGTGTGGGTGTGGGTGGGTGGGGTGGTGGGTGTGGTGGGTGGGTGGGTGGGGGTGTGGGGGGTGGGGTGGTGGGTGGTGTGGGGGGTGGTGGGGTGGTGGGGGGTGGTGGGGGTGGGGTGTGGGTGGGGGTGGGTGGTGGGTGTGGGTGTGTGGGGTGTGGGGGTGGGGGGTGGTGGGTGGTGGTGTGGGGGGTGTGGGGGGGTGTGGGTGGGTGGGGGGGTGGGTGTGGGGGGTGGGTGGTGGTGGGTGGTGGGGGGGTGTGGGGGGTGGGGTGGGGTGGGTGTGTGGGTGGTGGGTGTGGTGGGTGGGGGGTGGTGTGGGTGGTGGTGGGTGTGTGGGGTGGGGGGTGTGGTGGTGGGTGGGTGGTGGGTGGGGGGTGGTGGGTGGGGGGGTGGTGTGGGGGGGTGGGTGGGGGTGGGGTGTGTGGTGGGGGGGTGTGTGGGTGGTGGGGGTGGTGGGGGTGTGGGTGGTGTGGGGGGGGTGGTGTGTGGGGGTGGGTGGGTGGTGTGGTGGGGTGGGTGGGGGGGTGGTGGGTGGGGGGTGGGGGTGGGGTGGTGGGGGGTGTGTGTGGGTGTGGTGGGGGGTGGGGGGTGGGGGGTGTGGGTGGGGTGGGGGGGGTGGTGTGGTGGGTGGTGGGGGGGTGGGTGGGGGGTGGGGGTGGGGGTGGGTGGGTGGGGTGGGGGTGGGGTGTGGGGGTGGGTGGTGGGGGGGGTGGTGGGGTGGTGTGGGGGTGTGGTGGGGGGTGTGGTGGGTGGGTGGGGGGTGTGGGGGTGGGTGGGGGTGGTGGTGGGGGGTGTGTGTGGGGTGGGGGTGGTGGTGGGTGGGGGGTGGGTGGGGGTGTGGGGGTGGTGGGGGTGGGGTGGGTGGGTGGTGGGGGGGTGGTGGTGGGGGGTGGGGTGGTGGGTGGGGGGGGTGGGGTGGGTGGGGGGGGTGGGTGTGTGTGGGGGGTGGGGGGGTGGTGTGGGTGGTGGGTGTGGGGTGGTGGGGGTGGTGGGTGTGGGTGGGTGGTGGGTGGGTGGTGGGGGTGGGGGGGGTGTGGGTGGGTGGTGGGGGTGTGGGGTTGGTGGGTGGGGGGGGTGGGGTGGGTGGGTGGGGGGTGGTGGTGTGGGGTGGGGGTGGGGGGTGTGGGGTGGGTGGGTGGGGTGTGGGTGTGTGTGGGGGGTGTGGGGGTGGTGGGGGTGGTGGGGGGTGGTGGGTGGTGGGGGGTGTGGGTGGGGTGGGGGTGGGGGTGGGGGCCCGCGTCTACCAAACCGGCTCTGTAAATATCGGGTTTGGGTATACCCAATTTACAGTATACCCTGCCCCAGGGTATGATAACGTGATCGAGCGGTTTAATGGCCGAATTCTAAGGCCCAAGGATGTACCAAAACCCGGGTCACCCCTAAAAATCTCTAACTATCTCCTTGGAGGTAACGAACCCCCTGTCTATATAATAATAACGGTATCTCGTAACTCTGTTCCTACCCTGCCTGGTTTCGGGGAAAATGAGTACAAAGTTTGTAGAAAATATCTTACTTGTATTCTTTGAAACGGTCACAATACGCATATCTATAAATTCCCATTACAGACTCCCTATACGGGGTCTCAAAGTAGACTACTCAAAAATAATATTCTGTACAGAAACTTTTCATAGGGGTGGACCTTCACTTGGCCCAGCCAATCCTCTCAATCCCCATTCAAAACCCATTCTACCTTTCCTTATTTTACCTTTCAATGACTCAGACCGGGAAGTCCAAAATAGAATTTAGTTCAAAGCTTACTTATTGCGAAAGCATCTAACTTAGCAACCAGAATTCAACTAAGGATTAAAAATTATTCTATAGGCAAATGTAATTACAGAAAAGAAAATGGGTCATTTATCTGAAAAGAAAAGAAACAGGGGTGGAACCCCAACACCTCCCCCCGTAAGATAAATAACCACCCACGCGCCACGCTGGTCCATCCTTAAAAATATAACACTTAACTTCAAGTTTAAAGAATCCCTTTGTCTTCGTTCTTCCACCAGTGCCTGTACTTCCACCGCTTGGCTCAGGATCTATCGTTATCCAAACGTCTCTACCGTAGAACCACCATGGTCTCTATCGTATAGCATCTGCATTAGGTTTTGAAAGTTGAAGTCCCCAAGATTCATAGAAAATGATCTTGCGCAGCACAATCACAACACAAATTTTATCTCTCTCACGAGTTTATATCTGAGAGGAGCAGAGAATCAATTTCTGGCACATTTGATGATGCCAGCCATCATGAAAAATTGGCTGCCCTAGCCTCTTAATTTCCATCTGTGGAAACAACCCCACATCTTAATAAAAAATAAAATTGCCCCTTGACATAATTTCAAATAATCTAAGGCCAAACATGCAAAGGCCTGTGAAAACGATAAGGGTACTGGGAATGAAGTAAAATTTTGAGCGAACCATGAATTGCCTTTTTTCTGAGTTCCCTCCCCTGGGATAATCAAATGCAGAATATGCGTTGATGCTAATTGAAGATGAAACTTGGATACTAAATATGGTTTGCCGAAAATAATTGTTGATTCCCATGAAGAATAACAACTATGAATAGGGTTACTGGACACAGGTTCGGGTGGAATGTGAAGTGAATGGAAGAGAGTATCCCCCAAGGACTCCAGATCAGAGAGGCAAAGCCTCGGTAAAGGGATCACAACTTGTCCGCCAGTTGTGCGTTGAGGAAAAGGGCTATATTTCACGACTTCCCGCAGGGGATCTTCCCAAAAGGATTCCTCCCCTTCATAAAGGACCGACATATCTTTTGAGTTGATAGTACTAATCTCAGATTCCTTCCCAAGTAATTCCAATCCGACTCGACATTCAATATCTCCCAACTTTCCCCCAACCCGTTGTAGGTCATTCATCTCTATTTTGTAATCATCTTATTTTATTCCCCATGGGTCTTTGACCTCTTTTTTCCCCATATTATCTATGTTATCAAGGCACAGCCCATCCAACATTTGTTATTTTTTGCCACTGCAGGCTGAATCTCCAAATGTTGTCTCTTTTTTTGCATTTATTTGTTCTTTTTCACTGTTCTCAATTTTTTCCATGGCGCAAAATAATAAATCATCGTTAAATCTGAATTTGGACTCCAGTGTCCACCGTCTTTGACTGCATTACTTCATTGTAGCTCCGTTTAATATCTCTTTTCTCCCTCTTAGTTTTCTTTACTTTTACCACCGAAACAAATAGTTCGTTATCAAATGGGAACTGAATTCTGACATTTGGTTTTTCATATGTACTAAAATTTCACGAACTTTGCGAAGAAAAGCGTGTGCAATAAATTTCGTCTCCTTTTTCTCTCGTACAATCAGCGTTTCATTTTGGCAAACATTTTTCGGCGTCTCACACTCGTTAAAAGTGTTCTCAAATTTTCCATTTTCTGAAAAAATTTGGATTTCCGATTTCAGATATCTCCAAAGTCTCCTCCTACTAAAACATCCACTGCCAGAGTAGGTACTAAGCCTACTTTTATCATTTTTCTCTGGACCGTACCGTCTTTCTTCGCAATTTCTATTCTTACCCAAGCAGGTGGGCATTGGTGTTTATCTCCATAATAACACACTGTTGCAATATTATTTTTATGGTCTATTTCCGTCTTTATAATTAGGTCAATTCGCACAAAAGTTTGCTCACTCCATGAGTCAATTACCATTTCGGTCAATTTTCCGTTTAATTTTCCTTCTATTTTTTGTGATTTCACAAACTTGTCAATGTTTCCTTCATTATGGGCTATAGTCCAATTTGTTCTTTTATAGGTTACTTTCTCATCTCTATTACGGTAATTTTTAGAAAAAGGCACCGAGGAATCAAATTTTACCAGATTATCAACATTTTGAGCATCAAGCATTTCATTTTTCCGACAGGGCGGTGCAGCCTCCTAATTTGTTTTATGGGCCGGTCCACCTCCCCCCGTAGTCAATAAAGTTGTATATTTTTTGGTTACAGCATTTACTATCTAATAACTCTCTGATAATCTCTCACTGATTGGCCTTCCCTTACGGGCTTCACAAGCTTTAGTAAGGGTTTCCATACGAGCCTGATGATATATTTCATTGGCTTGTCTGTCTTTTTCAATTTTGTTCACACGGGCCTGATGAAGTATTTCATTGGCTTGACTATCTTTTTCAATTTTATCCATACGGGCCTGATGAAGTATTTCATTGGCTTGACTATCTTTTTCAATTTGATCTATCTCATCCTGTAACTTTTTCATATACTCTAGGTGCTATCTTTCGTCCACCTCTTTTCTTTGTTTCCTTTCTTTCTCTGTTTATTTTCTATCATTCTCCTCTTTTTGCTCTTTGGCTATTCTTTCTTCCTTTCTCTCTTTCATGTAGTTTAATAAATATTGTGTCATATCTACAAGAGTACTTTTTCGTGAACCCCTGCTGGACTTTGAGCTTCTGCTACTCCTGCTATTCGGACTACTTTGATTCCTTCTGTCATTATATCTTCCTAATTAATTATCTGAATTTATTCGTTCCACATCTGTATTATCTCTAACATGCAACTCCCCTTCATTTGGCACAGCCTCTGAGGGGTGAATTTGTATTGTTTTTTCACATATTATTTTTTCCTTGTCTCTTTCTTTATATTCTTGATGCTCTCTCTCAAAGGCCTCCAAATCAGCCTTTCTTTCTATTTTCCTATTTTTTCTATGGGCTTCACTCGCCCTTCTCGGTCTTGAGTTAATCTTATCTCTGTCTGACATTATTTCATAATTCCGTTAACTTCAAAATAGTTCTTCAGTCTAAATAAAAATTCTTTCACCCATGTTACTTCCGGTCTCTCGCGAAAAACTGCTGCGTGTCAATTAGCCTGTTATTTTTTCACACTAATTAGTCGCGCGATATATTGATTCGTATTGATTTTTTTTACTGTCTGATAAGGCACAGCCTATTCGAATCTACATAATTTTATTAATTGATTCCGTATTTTTCTTCTCTTTATGTGTAATCACAATAGGCTAGTCTGTAAGCTAAACTAGCTTGTCTCTTCGAAAACAAAAATTCTTTTACTACCAGTGCTGTTGGTAGCTCTTTTTCTTGCTGCTACCAATATTATACCGGTAACCACCGCTGGCACCAGTGTTATTCTGGTAGGTTACAATGCCACCAGTATTGTTGTGGTAAGGTACGGCTGTCGCCACTTATTGGTGCAAAAATGGTGCTAAACCATTTACTGTAGGAAAAACCCCTGGCGGTGCCAAATTTTATGGGATGCCCGCGTCTACCACACTGGTTCTGTAAATATCGGGTTTGGTAATACCCAATTTACAGTATACCCTGCCCCAGGGTATGATAACGTTATCGAGCGGTCTAATGGCCAAATTCTAAGGCCCAAGGGTGTACCCAAACCCGGGTCACCACTAAAAATCTCTAACTATCTCCATTGAGGTAACGAACCCCCCTGTCAATATAATAATAACGGTATCTCGTAACTCTGTTCCTAACCTGCCTGGGTTCCGGGAAAATGAGTACACAATTTGTAGAAAATATATTACTTGTATTTTTCGAAACGGTCACAATAAGCACATCTATAAATTCCCATTACAGACTCCCTATACGGGGTCTCAAAGTAGAATACTCAAAAATAATATTCTGTACAGCAACTTTTCATAAGGGTGGACCTTCACTTGGCCCAGCCAATCCTCTCAATCCACATTCAGAACCTATTCTACTTTTTCTTACTTTACCTTTCAATGATTCGGACCAGGAAGTTCAAAACAGACTTCAGTTCAAAGCTTACTTATTGCGAAAGCATCTAACTTAGCAACCAGAATTCAACTTAGGATTAAAAATTATCCTATAGTCAAATGTAATTACAGAGAAGAAAATGGGTCATTTATCTGAAAAGAAAAGAAATAGGGGTGGAACCCAAACATTACTTATATGTTTTCCCGAAGCTAACTCTGATGGGATACTTTCAACTGTAGAATCTTTGCGTACCCCCATTTTCACATTATTTTGGATAGAGCTAAGTTGGAAGCAACTCTAGAAACTCAATATATATAAATTTTCGAAGTGTAATAAGAAGTTTCCTGGTAAAGTGTTTAAATTAGAAGAAAAGATGAATTGCACTGTTCCTATATCTTTTTTTCATGCCATACCGAATAATTAATAATAACAAAGTATTTTTTTCTTTTAAGTTATTAACATTTTTTTCTACTTGATCAAGCAGGGATAGAGGTATAAAATGTATGTTGCGCAGTATGTTTTATTACGACCTAATGATATACGTATTTTTATTTCTATAGGCTGGGTCGTTTCTCTCCACTCACTCTGCTCAATTTTTGCGTACCAGAATAAATCCTTTTATTACCATTTAATTAGCCCTCTTTAAATTTTGTGTTGAAATGATGAAATTGTTGGTTGTTTTCAATCAGAATTTCTGAAACGCAGTATAAGAAGAGAGCAATAGGGTTTCAATTTATTAATCTTTTTCGGCATGGAAGGAGTTGTCGTAGAAATTTTGGAAGGTGCTCATTCAGCTGAAAATTGAAAGTTTTAGCGCTTTTTATAAGAGTCAAAGGGATTGATGCCAACCCATTTCCATCCCAAGCCCTTTTTTGCTACCCTTCTTCCAAAGACATTTGATCAAAATTAGGCATTTTGTTCAAAATGGTAAAAAAAGTCATGAAGTTTCACCGTAATAACCTCATCCTTTTTTGTTATACCCAGGATATAGCCCTCCCCCTTCTCAATCATAAAAACTACACGAAAAAAATCGATAAATCGTGTAAATTTTCAATCTTGCCTCAGGGTCTGTTGGGGACGAGGTGCCAAAGATATATGAATCTGAGTTGTCAGATTTGTAGCCCCCCCCCCTCAATTACTTTCCAACATCCATTTCAACAAGCCATGAAAGTTTCAACTTAATACTCTCGGCTGTTCTAAAGCTATTAATGATAGAAATTTTTAACAACCTGCATGCAAATAATATGCTCTGATGTTGATCTATAACCCTTTTAAAATTACCTGAAAGCAGTCCCAATTAGAAGTTGTCACAGTCGCAAGTAGTTTCAAGCAAATTAATGAATGGTCGCAGCTGTTGCAGAAGTGGCAACAGTAAGGGGCCTGAAAGTTTCAAGTTAAAACCCTTAGCTATTCCTGAGGTATTACAGATACGCCTTTTTTATGAGCCATTTGTCCATAGTGTCCTTTGACTTAGTTAAATAATACCCATCAATATTCACTAACGCTTCACATTGACACCCTTACTCTTTTGGATCACATGTGGGCTGAAACATCCCCCCCCTTTTTTCTCAGTGATAAATTCTGTGTGTAAACAATCGAAAAATTGCTTAATTATTAAATTGCCAAATAATTTGCCCCAAAATAACCATATTTTTTATTGTCGATATTTTATCAAGTATCCTTATGTTTTTTTTCTCTAAATAATTATTTTCAAATTTTATTCCTCCTTCCATATAACCAGGATGCACACAGTGGTTTTTTATTTAGTTAGAAATACCCCTTAGCATCCACTGAAGTTTCACATTTAGACTCGTGCTCTTTTGTGACACAACCAGGTTAGAATATTTTTCCCTTTCCTAGTGACACATCCTGCGTAAACAATCAAAAATTGCATAATCTATAAATTGTCAAATAGTTTACCCTAAATAAGCGTATTCTTTCTTGTAAATATTTGATCAATCGTCCTTAAGTTTTTCTTTAATTGATTCTTCTTCCTTTTTTAAATTACTAGTCTTTCCTCAACTTTACTAAAGGCTTGTGCTGAGAGCGAATAAAATTCTTCAAATCTGTCCACTTTTTTGCGATTTTGTCTTTTAAAATCAGGTGACAGCTTGAAACCCTGCTATTCCAATTTTGCTGAGTTAAGATAAGGACCGCCTTCCCGTTCATCATAGGCAGCGCGCTAGCGCTGCCTAAGTAAAGAACGATGTGGGCACAATGTGTTTTTTTTCTTCTTCTTCTTCTTCTTTCTTCAACAGGCACGTCGTATCGAAGGAGTTGTCGTAGAAACTTCGAAAAGGGCTCATTCGATTGGAAATCGGGGTGGCTTGTGCCCTTTTTAATCAGATTGTCATACAGATTGTCAAAAAGACATATCAGCAATATCTTTGGAACGGCTTACCGTATCAAGCTGAAGCTTCCAGGGCACCGTGAGAGGGATGTTCTACTAGTCAACTGCAATATGTTTATGCAACTATTGCTATTAATACTGTGGATACTACTGTTATTACTACTACTGATACAACATTACTACTGCTACTACTGCTCATATTATTATCACTACTGGCATGAAGTCAAAAGGGCGAATATAGAGAATATAGGATACTACAAAAAGACTCTTAAAAAGTGAACGAGAACTTTCAATTTCCAATCGAATGAGATCTCTATGAAGTTTATACGAGCATCCCTTTCATAAGAACCATACATGCCCTAAGGGCATAACTTAGAACGCCTTCTCCCGGGCCCTGGGGGGTTGTGTTGACATCGGAATTTTTCTTGTCCAACCTTTGAACTATTTTATTTTTAACAAAATGTCTATCTCAAAATTTTCATCAGATGGGTTTGGAGAAAGAAGGGGTGGGGGGGCTAGTTGTCCTTGGATCTCTTTTGACTATTAAAAGGTGAACTCAAACTTTCAATTTCCAGTCAAATGAGTCCTCTCTGAAGTTTATACGAGTATCCCTTTCATAAGAACCATATATGCCCCAGGGCATAACTTACAACGCCTGCCCCCGGGCCCTTGGGCGTTGTGTCGACACCTGAGCTTTTGTTATCTGATTTTTGAACAATTTTTAACTTAATGGCTATCTCAAAATTTTATCGGATGCATTCGGAAAAAAGGGGCATGGGGGGGGTCTAGTTGCCCTCCAATCTCTTTTGATTCTAAAAAAAAACTGAACTAAAACTTTCAATTTTCAATCAAATTAGCCCTCTCTGAAGTTTTTACGTGCAACCCTTCCATAAGAACCATATATTCCCCCAGGGCATAACTTACAACGCCTGCCTTCGGGCCCGGGGGGATTGTTTCAACCCCGGAGTTTTCGTTATATGGTCTTTGAACTAATTTTGTAAAAATAGCTATCTCAAAGTTCTTATCAGATGGGATTGAGAAGAAAAGGGCGTGGAGGGGGGATAGGTGCCCTCCAATATCTTTTGACTCTTAAAAATTGAACTAGAGCTTTCAATTTCCAATCGAATGAGCCTTCTTTGAAGTTTATACGAGCCTCCTTCCATAAGAACCATATATACCCCCAGGGCATAACTTATAACGCCTGCCTCCGGGCCCTGGGGGTTTGTGTCGACACTGGAGTTTTTGTTATATGATCTTTGAACTATTTTTAACAAAATAGCTATCTCAAAATTTTTATCGGATATATTTGGGAAAAAAGGGCATGGTTACCCTCCAATGTCTTTTTACGCTTAAAAGTGAACTAGAGCTTTCAATTTCCAATCAAATGAGCCCTCTCTGAAGTTTATACGAGCATTGCTTCCATAAGAACCCTATATGCCCCCAGGGCATAACTAATAACCCTTGCCCTGAAGACCTTGGGAGGGAGTGTCATGCTCAAAGATATAATTTCCAGAGCTTTCAACTACGTTGAACAAAATGGCTATCTCAAAATTTTGATTGGATGTGCTTGGGGAAATGGTGGGCGTGGAAGGGGTGTTAGTTGCCTTCCAATCACTTTCGATCATTAAAAAGGGCACTAGCCATTTAAATTTCCAATCGAAAGAGCCCTTTTTGAAGTTTCTACGACAACGCCTTCTATAAAAACCTTATATGCCCCCAGGGCATAACTTACAACCCTTGCCCTGAGAGCTGTCGGGGGGGGGGGGTGGTTGTCATCTTCAAAGATCTATTTTCCAGAATTTTCAAAAACGTAGGTTAGTTGCCCTCCAATCACTTTCAAGTATTAAAAAAGGCACTAGCCCTTTGAATTTCCGATCGAATGAGCCCTTTTTGAAGTTTCTACGACAAAGCCTTCTATATAAAGCTTATATTCCCCCAGGGTATAACTTAAAACCCTTGCCCTGAGGGCTGTGGGGGAGTTTCCTCCTCAATAACATAATTTCTATCTGGAAATCAACTACGTAGAACAAAATGGCTATCTAAAAATTTTGATTGGATGTGTTTGGGGTAATGGATCGGCGTAGAAGTGGTATTCGTTGCCTTCCAATCACTTTTGACCCTAAAAAAGGGCACTAGAACTCCCGATTTACAATTAAATGAGCCCCTTTGAAGTTTTTACGACGTCCCCTTCCATATGAAGTGCCTTTTTGAAGTTTCTACGACAAAGCTTTCTATAAAAACCTTATGTGCCCCCAGGGCATAACTTACAACCCTTGCCCTGAGGGCTGTGGGGGAGTGTCCTCCTCAAAAACATAATTTCTATCCGTAAATCAACTACGCTTAACAAAATGGCTATCTCAAAATTTTGATCGGACGTGTTTGGGGAACTGGTGGGCCTGGAAGGGGTGTTAGTTGCCTTCCAATCACTTTTGACCCTTAAAAAGGGCACTAGAACTCTCAATTTCCAATCGAATAAGCTCCCTTTGGAGTTTCTACAACGACCCCTTCCATATGAAGTGCCTCTGGGAAAAAAAATAAATAATAACACATTGAAGCCGTATGGCCTTTACTATAGCCAACGCAATAGCGTTGCCTCTCGAAAGTGTTCGGAGATACTACAACAGCTGCTACCACTACTTTTACTACCTCTACTGTCCCTACAGCTCCAGCTTTTCTAGCGAGTACTTCCAAGGCTAAAAATATTGAAGCTAAAATTCGAGGAAGTGTCGAGGGGAAGAGGAACTAAATCAGAACACACTATGTGCATACAGATTGTCAAAAAGACATATCAGCAATATCTGTGGAATAGCTTACCGTATCAACCTGAAACTTCCAGGGTATCGTGAGAGGGATGTTCTACTAGCCAACTGCAACATGTTTATGCAAATATTGCTATTAATACTGCGGATACTACTACTTATACAAAATTACTACTGCTACTACTGCTCCTATTATTATCACTACTGTCATGAAGTCAAAAGGGCCAATATAGAGGAGAAATTTGAACTAAATCCAACACACATTATGTGCGTGTAGATTATCAAAAGGGCGTATCTCGTGAATGAATTAGGGAATTAAGTTGGAACTTCCAGGGAAAGCTTAAGTGGGAAGATCTCTTGATCAAAAAGCAGTATGCGCACGCAACTCCCAATATTACTATCATTACTACGATTACCAATACAACAACATCAACTACTACTTCTATTACAACTGCTACTAATTCTATGTGTACTAAAATGAAAATTTTAGGAAATGTTGAGGGGGAGTTATACAAAATTAAAACACACTATGGATATACAGGCTATCAAAAGGGTATTGCTGTTTCACCCTTTTGACTATATACGTGCTCATAGCTCGTTTTGATTTAGTTCATCTCCGCCTAAACCTTCGTCGAAAGCTTCACCTTAATACCCTTAGCTTGCGTAGTAGCAATAGCTGTAGCAGTAGCATTAGTAGTAGTACATATCCCCTCAAAATCTTCAAAGTCCCCCTCAACACAGGTAGAAATTTTCAACTTAATATCATAAACCATTCCTGAAGCATTGCTGATACGTCTTCTTGGCAACTTGTATGCACATAGTGTGTTTTAATTTAGTTCACCACTGTTTCAACATTCTCCAAAATTTTCGCCTTAATTAGTAGCAGTGATAGTAGTAATAGTAGTAGCAGCTGTAGCAGTCGCAGTAAAACTAATAGTAGTCGCTTTAGCTCTAGTAGTAGTAGTAGTAGTAATAATAGTAGTAGTAATAGTAGCAGCAGTATCAGGAGCAGTAGTAGTAGTAGTAGCAGTAATATTAGGATATAATTATTGTCGTTTGGTTTGTTCAACGTCCCCCACAACAAGCCCTGTAAGCTTCAACTTGAAATACCAAAGCGCTCCTAAGATACTGTTGTTAGATTCTTTTGAAAACCTCCATACAGACGGCATGTTGTGGTTCAGTTCAACTTCCCCCTAAATATTCCCTACGAATTTCACTCTCATACCCTTAGGCATAGTTGTAATAGTGGTCACAGTAGTATACTAGCTGTAGGACTAGTTGTAGTAGCAGCAATAGCACTGGTACTAGTGGCAGCAGTAGTATTAACATATTATCTTTAATCAGTAAGCCGTTCCAAAAATATTACTGATACAACGTTTTGGCCATTTTTTTGACGCCCTTTTCTTTTTAATACTCTTAGCCTTACAAGTAGTTGTAAGAGATGTAGTAGTTGGAGTAGCAATACTGCAGTAGTAGTGGTAAAAGTAGTAAAGGTAGTTGCATTAGTAGTAGGAAGCACATACTACCTTTTGGTCAATTGATCTTCCGCTTTAAGCATTTTCTGAAAGTTTCAGCTTAAAACCCAAATATATTCTTGAGATACACCCTTTAGACAATCTGAAAGCACATAGTGTGTTTTGATTTAGTCTAAATTCCTCCTTAATATTCTTCAAATTTTCGCCTTAATGTCCTTAGCGTTAATAGTACTAGTATCATAGTAATTGCGGTAGTAGTAGGAGCAGTAGTAGCAGTAGTAGTATTGTTTTAATAAAAGTAGTAGCATGTAAATTTTGAGCTTTTGGTCAGTTGAACCTCCCCTTCACGATGCCCGTGAAATTTCATCTTGATACGGTAAGCAGTTCCATAAACATTGCTGATAAGCTTTTTGGAAAATCTGTACGCATACAGTATGTTTTCATTTAGTTTAACTTTCTTCTTGAGATTATTTTACTTAACAAGCGCTATTTCACTACCTACGATTACAAATAGCGCTATTGCGTTGTATCTGATATTCAAATGGCTAGACAATGGCTCATTTATTGAAGATTATAGCTAGACAGTATAATACATCAACCATACTGCATTACCTATAAGAGTTTTTTCTACTTTCCTAAAACAGTCAACTTTTTTAGTTATGTCACCGGTAAAACTTCTGTGGCAGTAAACCAAAAAACTTGTGCAGGAAGCGAATCTAAAAGAGCATAAAATTGACTATAATAAATAAAAACTTTACCAACATGATACATTATTGCCTTTGAAATGGGAAAACTTTGTCATAGGTAGGATTCGAACCCACGCTCGGAAGACCGGACTTCGACCTGAACACGGCGCCTCGGACCACTCAGCCATCCTGACCTGCAAAATGCAAGCAATGGAATACCAATTATCCAGTAAATGATTCGGGCTATTTTTTTCAATGCTCATAATTCTCTACTCTCGAGATAAAAAGAACTTTATAATTTTGGTGCAAGATTCTCTGTCTAACATAACTACAATAAAATTTTCATTTCATTCTGATCAAACAAACTATTCCATAGTTGTTTACAAAATTACTTGCCCATATGAAGCATCAATAGCTAATATATGGAATAAATACAGAAAAAAAAATTAGAATCTTTTTTGGGACTAGATTTTTAATTCTTCGCATCACTCCAAGGTCTATGCTTAATTTTTCAGCTATTGCACTTGAATGGCTTTTGCACGACATGTTTTCATCAATTAAAAACCCCAAGCACTACGTTGTTGTTACTCTTTTTATCACATTTCCTGGAACCGTGATTTGACCATTTCTAGCACTTGACGAAAGTGTAGAAAATATCACAAAAAAGTGTTTTAGAAAAGTTTACGGTTAATAGATTTTGTTATAAATTCAAAAACTGCATTATGAATGTGGGCACTACAAAAGAGATTATGGAAAGCAGGCCGTCCAGAGCGCATAATATTAAATACCTAACTTAATCAATTCAATATATTAAATATTTAATTAAAATATACTTGCATAGTAGTTTATCTCACTCAGGCTAAGTTAATTATCTCCGAGTGCAAACAGAGAAACCCGTACAACAGATCAAGAACAACAGTGTGGTCACTATAATACGTAATTAGCAATATTTATTGTGCAATATTTAGCAATATTTTTTTATATATTAGCAATATTGCAATAATTAGCAATATTTAATATCATTTTTATTGTGCTTATTTTTCGTCCAGCAGTTGATCCACAATGGCAATTACAAAAGAATTCTCAAATAAATCAGCAAATTTGGTGTTCAGCCTAAGACTGTAACTAGAAGGTCAGAGGAATAAAATTTTAACATCCTCTTCCCCCTATTTCTTGGTTTCTTTCTTTAGTAAAGCTCTAGGTTAGGGGCTATTGAGAAGGAAACATGTTAAGAAAACAATTCTTACTTCATAATATGCAGAAAACCCCGCTATAGATTAACATCCCCCCCCCCACCTAATGTGCAAATATATAGCCCAAGCTATACATTTCCAATGCATTTCACCACCTGGCACTAGTGTTACCAACGCTTTGAGATAAATTATACCAGTTTTACGACAAAAGTTGTACCACAAAAGATTAATTTGTACCATCTGAACATTAGGTTAAAAATTCGCCGCTTGCGTCGCTTTGCGACGCTTGCTGGTAGTTATGTCTTATTGATTTCGCTGCAAACTGAGAAAGGGTTTTAGGGTAAGAGCAGGAAAAAAACCCAAGGCAGCAGCAACCTCATAGCTTGAAATATGAAGAATGCTTCTATAGACTTTCTCAGATTAACAAAATAGCAAACCCAAACCACTAAAAGCATTTTAGAAGAAGGTTTCAGTAAAATTTTCTGAAAGTGCTCCCGAATCTGATTGTCAGGGTTAATCCTTTCTTTCAAAATTTTGGGTATCAAGGCGAATAAAAGATAAAGTAAAAAGCCCAATAGCGTAATGTCAACAACTTATAATCCACTTATAGGGCGATTAACGAGCACCAGAAGCTACAAACAAAACATATCAGCAATCACGTCATGAAAGTGACAAACACCATAGATTACCATGGGTCCACAGACTATGCTACCCACCGGCGAGTTACGCGTTGACCACATAATTCACTGGTCATCCTACAAAAGTTCTTGGTCGATTTTACTAATCAGAACTAAATTAATTTAACAGAATTATTTCGACTATATTGCACAAGAAATCAGGTTGAACAGTACAAAGGTAATAAAATTGTAAAATTAAAAAAAAGAGGAACATTTGTGCTAATTGGTCATTTTTTCTGCTGTTTCTTCTTGTAGCCCATTTTTTTCATATCCCTCTCCACAGTTAATTCACTTGTGACGCAGAACCGTTTTCAAGGATGGTTTTCAATTCTTTGAGACGATCATTTTTCCACTGAGAAGCCCATTCAAGGTGATGAAACCGAGACGATTTCTAATGCTGGTTTTGTTCTGATTGACAGCTGAGAAAGTTAGCTCAGCAGCAGCGGAAGCGTGTGGGAGAACAATAGGCTTAAAGTGAAACGCCCGAGCAGAGGAAACCACTTTGACCCATAAACGTCTTTTTGCCGGCTGGATCTGAGTCAATCGAAGTACCAAGCTCAGAGCAAAATGGTTATCTCTTCTCCTCTCGGAAGATATCTTCCAGATCATTGTCAATCATTAAATTCAGAAACTGAGCCAGAAGCGGTGCCAGGTTTGGCTGATTTTACTCTACTCCCATAGCATAGCCTGGATGAAGCCTATCGAAGTTTCTTACTGATGAATACCTGAAGTTGAAAAAGAGTTTTCTCATCTCATCACAGAGCACCATCAAAAATTTCCTAAACTTTTTTAAAACTCAACTGCAGCAGATAGAGATACCTTTGGTTTAGCAAAAATCACTTCCACTCGTTCCCCACATTCCACGTCCTTGACATCGACGTAGTAGTTGGTGTCATGTGGATTTATGAGGCGGGAATAACTTTCTTTGGTAATCACTTTCTAGGCAACAAAAATAGGGATGCTATTGTCTTGTACACTTCAGAAAAATGATTTTAGACAAGATGAATCTAGGTGTCTTCTGAATGAAATTGCTTGTTTAGGTCTTCGATACACTTCAAAATTTAGACCAGGAAGCCAAAGTAAGCCTTGAAAACCACTCAAAGCAGTTTTTTTAGCATCGCAGTGGCCTTCCCCGGCTTGTTGGCCTATTTAAGACTTTCCGCACGGAAGAATAAAGTCAAGCAATCCCACTGCTCCAAATATCGAGTTAAAACGGCTTGTCTAGAGAACCATCAAGTTGCTATATGTCTCAAAGTTCGATGTTCCTCCAATTCCATTTACTTTTGCAATTCTAAAATCTGACTGGCCCGTTTTGGGCTGCGACAAAAATATAGCCGTATACATCCTGACAAAAATCTTCAATTTCTTTTGGCAATTGTTTGTGGCAGCACTAGTACGTATGTGAATGGAATGGCATGAACAACCAAGTACAAATAAACTTGAGCAGTCTTCTGACATCTTCGCCTAAACACCACCTTGCTCCCCCATCATAACCGATGCATTGTCTGAGGCAAATCCTATTATGTTTACCTTTGGAGCTCCAATTTCTTAAAAAAGTAGCATAGTAATGGCCCGGCAAATATTTTCGGCTGTACATTGCTGAACTTCCATAAGTCATAAGAGGGAGTCTCTTACAGGAAAACTGTCTTCTCGATCAACACCATTCAGATCAAGATGGCGAATAACAATAACCAGGCTCTTTTTGCTACTCAAGTCTGTGATTTTATCAAATATTATCGAGAATTTCTGCTTCTTGATGATTTTGCACAGATCTTCGAAACCATATTCGCCAACAACATCGTTCACGAGGTGTGAACGACGTTAAAATTTGGATTGTACCGAAAATTTTTCAAATGTACCGTATTGTGCCTGGACCTCGAAATTGAACCAAAAACAAACAATTGTACAACAATTGTAAACAAACAATTGTACCGTGTTGGCAACGCTGAAATTCACCAGGTCTAGTAAAATCAGGGTTGCCACCAGACCAAAAAGTTTCGTAACGTCCAACTCTTAAAAACGTAACTTTTTCGTAAATTTTGATAGGAAAGTCTCTTTTCAAGGCAGGGTGCCTTAATTTTGCTATTCAGAGCGGCACTTAAAGGGGGGAGGGGACATTTGTTGCCTGTATAATTTGAAAAATATATTTTTATGTAATCTCATTAAAAATACTCCCTCCAACTTTTAAAAGGTGCCTAAAAAGTAAGTAGAATGGCCCCTATTGATACAGAACGAACCACGTGGTTTATGGTCCTAATATGGGCATAGAGTCCCTAGGGGAGATGGATTTCTGAGAAATTGATTGCGTAATCAAAGTGTGTCAATGACCTAAATTTCCAAAGGTGTTGATGTTGTTGTTGTTGTAAGTGCACGCTCTCAGCGAATGTCAAGGTCGATGTTGTTGTTGTTGTTTTGTGCAGAGTCATTAGGGAGAACACGTTGTTAATGGGGTCAATGTTGTTGTTGTTGTTTTGGGCACGCAATTGAGTCATTTGGGAGAACACGGGTTAATTAAAGCGATTGGGAATTTGGAACACCTGTGCTGTCGACCTCAATTCACCTATCGTGAATCAATAATTCCCCTTAGAAACAACAAATTAATTCCCCTTTCATGACAGATCAATCAACCAATGACATCATCTGTCAGACTTTAAAAATTTTCGCCTAGAAACAATTCTCCAGGAATAGATCCAAGTCATTAATGTCTTTGCCTCGGAAACAACTCTTTTGGTCGAACTCCAAAGGATATTAATAACCAAACGCCATGGAAAACAATTCTCCAAGAAACATCTTAGCGATGAATTGTTTTAGCGCGGGAATCAGGTTTCTTATTAATTTGAAATGCATTAGCGCAGAGATGCCAAAAACAAAAGGTACACGCTGAATTACGTTTAGGGATTATTTGGGCGAAACTGTTTTAGACAGGTTATGGAATTATTTCGGCGAAACATTTAGAGACATTTTAAAAGATGATTTATGAAGAATTTGCGGTTGAGGTTTTGAGTGTGGTCGTTATAATACACAAGTTTCATTGAACAGTGTTGTGAGGTCCTCTACCCCAACCCCAAAGGGTTCCAATCCCTCTACCCCAACCCCGAAGGAAGCCACCGGTCCTCAAAGGTCCACTGGGCTCTCAAAGGGCCCCCCGGCCCTCAAGGTTCCCCCAAACCCCCCCCCCGGGGCCCAAAAGGGCCCCTCTCCCCTTTGGCCCCCCAAAGGGGCCCCTCTCCCTCCATCTCCTCCCTCCTCCTCCCCTTCCCATCCCCTTCCCCCCCTCCCCTCCCCTCCTCCTCCTCCCCTCCTCCTCCTCCCTCCTCCTCCTCCCCTCCTCCTCCTCCCTCCTCCTCCTCCTCCCCTCCTCCCCTCCCCTTCCCTCCCCCATTTTTTACACTTTTTTTTGCATTGAGACACAGAACGACCCCCTCCCCCCGGCCCCTCTCCCCTCAAAAGGTCTGATTTTTCAAAGTTCATTTTGAATTTCCTTCGTTGAAATGCAAGAGTTGGAATGTTTCAGTAGTGTTTGGTTGTGGTTTACCTTGTCACAGTTACATTTTCTTGATTTTTCAAAGTTCATTTTGAATTTCTTTTGTTGAAAGGCAAGAGTTGGAATATTTCAGTAGTGTGTTTGGTTGTGGTTTACCTTGTCACAGTTACATTTTCTTGATTTTTCAAAGTTCATTTTGAATTTCTTTCATTGAAATGCAAGAGTTGGAATATTTTAGTAGTGTTTGGTTTACCTTGTCACAGTTACATTTTCTTGATTTTTCAAAGTTCATTTTGAATTTCTTTCATTGAAATGCAAGAGTTGTAATATTTCAGTAGTGTTTGGTTGTGGTTTACCTTGTCACAGTTACATTTTCTTGATTTTTCAAAGTTCATTTTGAATTTCATTCATTGAAATGCAAGAGTTGGAATATTTCAGTAGTGTTTGGTTGTGGTTTACCTTGTCACAGTTACATTTTCTTGATTTTTCAAAGTTCATTTTGAATTTCTTTCGTTGAAATGCAAGAGTTGGAATATTTCAGTAGTGTTTGGTTGTGGTTTACCTTGTCACAGTTACATTTTCTTAATTTTTCAAAGTTCATTTTGAATTTCTTTCGTTGAAATGCAAGAGTTGGAATATTTCAGTAGTGTTTCGTTGTGGTTTACCTTGTCACAGTTACATTTTCTTGATTTTTCAAAGTTCATTTTGAATTTCTTTCATTAAAATGTAAGAGTTGGAATATTTCAGTAGTGTTTGGTTGTGGTTTACCTTGTCACAGTTACATTTTCTTGATTTTTCAAAGTTCATTTGAATTTCTTTCGTTGAAATGCAAGAGTTGGAATATTTCAGTAGTGTTTGGTTGTGGTTTACATTGTCACACTTACATTTTCTTGATTTTTCAAAGTTCATTTTGAATTTCTTTCGTTGAAATGCAAGAGTTGGAATATTTTAGTAGTGTTTGGTTGTGGTTTACCTTGTCACAGTTACATTTTCTTGATTTTTCAAAGTTCATTTTGAATTTCTTTCGTTGAAATGCAAGAGTTGGAATATTTCACTAGTGTTTGGTAGTGGTTTACCCTGTCACAGTTACATTTTCTTGATTTTTCAAAGTTCATTTTGAATTTTTTTCGTTGAAATGCAAGAGTTGGAATATTTCAGTAGTGTTTGGTTGTGGTTTACCTTGTCACAGTTACATTTTCTTGATTTTTCAAAGTTCATTTTGAATTTCCTTCGTTGAAATGCAAGAGTTGGAATATTTCAGTAGTGTTTGGTTGTGGTTTACCGTGTCACAGTTACATTTTCTTGATTTTTCAAAGTTCATTTCGAATTTCTTTCGTTGAAATGCAAGAGTTGGAATATTTCAGTAGTGTTTGGTTGTGGTTTACCTTGTCACAGTTACATTTTCTGGATTTTTCAAAGTTCATTTTGAATTTCCTTCGTTGAAATGCAAGAGTTGGAATATTTCAGTAGTGTTTGGTTGTGGTTTACCGTGTCACAGTTACATTTTCTTGATTTTTCAAAGTTCATTTCGAATTCCTTTCGTTGAAGTGCAAGAGTTGGAATATTTCAGTAGTGTTTGGTTGTGGTTTACCTTGTCACAGTTACATTTTCCTGATTTTTCAAAGTTCATTTTGAATTTCTTTCATTGAAATGCAAGAGCTGGAATGTTTCAGTAGTGTTTGGTTGTGGTTTACCTTGTCACAGTTACATCTTCTTGATTTTTCAAAGTTCATTTTGAATTTCATTCATTGAAATGCAAGAGTTGGAATATTTCAGTAGTGTTTGGTTGTGGTTTACCTTGTCACAGTTACATTTTCTAGATTTTTCAAAGTTCATTTTGAATTTCTTTCGTTGAAATGCAAGAGTTGGAATATTTCAGTAGTGTGCTGTTGTAGTTTACCATGTCACAGTTACAGTCCCTTAATTTTTCAAAGTTCATTTTGAATTTCTTTCGTTGAAATGCAAGAGTTGGAATATTTCAGTAGTGTTTGATTGTGGTTTACCGTGTCACAGTTACATTTTCTTGATTTTTCAAAGTTCATTTTGAATTTCCTTCGTTGAAATGCAAGAGTTAGAATATTTCAGTAGTGTTTGGTTGTGGTTTACCGTGTCACAGTTACATTTTCTTGATTTTTCAAAGTTCATTTCGAATTTCTTTCGTTGAAATGCAAGAGTTGGAATATTTCAGTAGTGTTTGGTTGTGGTTTACCTTGTCACAGTTACATTTTCTTGATTTTTCAGAGTTCATTTTGAATTTCCTTCGTTGAAATGCAAGAGTTGGAATATTTAAGTAGTGTTTGGTTGTGGTTTACCATGTCACAGTTACATTTTCTTGATTTTTCAAAGTTCATTTCGAATTTCTTTCGTTGAAATGCAAGAGTTGGAATATTTCAGTAGTGTTTGGTTGTGGTTTACCTTGTCACAGTTACATTTTCTTGATTTTTCAAAGTTCATTTTGAATTTCCTTCGTTGAAATGCAAGAGTTGGAATATTTCAGTAGTGTTTGGTTGTGGTTTACCGTGTCACAGTTACATTTTCTTGATTTTTCAAAGTTCATTTCGAATTTCTTTCGTTGAAATGCAAGAGTTGGAATATTTCAGTAGTGTTTGGTTGTGGTTTACCTTGTCACAGTTACATTTTCTGGATTTTTCAAAGTTCATTTTGAATTTCCTTCGTTGAAATGCAAGAGTTGGAATATTTCAGTAGTGTTTGGTTGTGGTTTACCGTGTCACAGTTACATTTTCTTGATTTTTCAAAGTTCATTTCGAATTCCTTTCGTTGAAATGCAAGAGTTGGAATATTTCAGTAGTGTTTGGTTGTGGTTTACCTTGTCACAGTTACATTTTCCTGATTTTTCAAAGTTCATTTTGAATTTCTTTCATTGAAATGCAAGAGCTGGAATGTTTCAGTAGTGTTTGGTTGTGGTTTACCTTGTCACAGTTACATCTTCTTGATTTTTCAAAGTTCATTTTGAATTTCATTCATTGAAATGCAAGAGTTGGAATATTTCAGTAGTGTTTGGTTGTGGTTTAGCTTGTCACAGTTACATTTTCTAGATTTTTCAAAGTTCATTTTGAATTTCTTTCGTTGAAATGCAAGAGTTGGAATATTTCAGTAGTGTTTGATTGTGGTTTACCGTGTCACAGTTACATTTTCTTGATTTTTCAAAGTTCATTTTGAATTTCCTTCGTTGAAATGCAAGAGTTAGAATATTTCAGTAGTGTTTGGTTGTGGTTTACCGTGTCACAGTTACATTTTCTTGATTTTTCAAAGTTCATTTCGAATTTCTTTCGTTGAAATGCAAGAGTTGGAATATTTCAGTAGTGTTTGGTTGTGGTTTACCTTGTCACAGTTACATTTTCTTGATTTTTCAGAGTTCATTTTGAATTTCCTTCGTTGAAATGCAAGAGTTGGAATATTTAAGTAGTGTTTGGTTGTGGTTTACCATGTCACAGTTACATTTTCTTGATTTTTCAAAGTTCATTTCGAATTTCTTTCGTTGAAATGCAAGAGTTGGAATATTTTAGTAGTGTTTGGTTTACCTTGTCACAGTTACATTTTCTTGATTTTTCAAAGTTCATTTTGAATTTCTTTCATTGAAATGCAAGAGTTGGAATATTTCAGTAGTGTTTCGTTGTGGTTTACCTTGTCACAGTTACATTTTCTTGATTTTTCAAAGTTCATTTTGAATTTCTTTCATTGAAATGTAAGAGTTGGAATATTTCAGTAGTGTTTGGTTGTGGTTTACCTTGTCACAGTTACATTTTCTTGATTTTTCAAAGTTCATTTGAATTTCTTTCGTTGAAATGCAAGAGTTGGAATATTTCACTAGTGTTTGGTAGTGGTTTACCCTGTCACAGTTACATTTTCTTGATTTTTCAAAGTTCATTTTGAATTTTTTTAGTTGAAATGCAAGAGTTGGAATATTTCAGTAGTGTTTGGTTGTGGTTTACCTTGTCACAGTTACATTTTCTTGATTTTTCAAAGTTCATTTTGAATTTCCTTCGTTGAAATGCAAGAGTTGGAATATTTCATTAGTGTTTGGTTGTGGTTTACCGTGTCACAGTTACATTTTCTTGATTTTTCAAAGTTCATTTCGAATTTCTTTCGTTGAAATGCAAGAGTTGGAATATTTCAGTAGTGTTTGGTTGTGGTTTACCTTGTCACAGTTACATTTTCTGGATTTTTCAAAGTTCATTTTGAATTTCCTTCGTTGAAATGCAAGAGTTGGAATATTTCAGTAGTGTTTGGTTGTGGTTTACCGTGTCACAGTTACATTTTCTTGATTTTTCAAAGTTCATTTCGAATTTCTTTCGTTGAAATGCAAGAGTTGGAATATTTCAGTAGTGTTTGGTTGTGGTTTACCTTGTCACAGTTACATTTTCCTGATTTTTCAAAGTTCATTTTGAATTTCCTTCGTTGAAATGCAAGAGTTGGAATATTTCAGTAGTGTTTGGTTGTGGTTTACCGTGTCACAGTTACATTTTCTTGATTTTTCAAAGTTCATTTCGAATTTCTTTCGTTGAAATGCAAGAGTTGGAATATTTCAGTAGTGTTTGGTTGTGGTTTACCTTGTCACAGTTACATTTTCTTGATTTTTCAGAGTTCATTTTGAATTTCCTTCGTTGAAATGCAAGAGTTGGAATATTTCAGTAGTGTTTGGTTGTGGTTTACCATGTCACAGTTACATTTTTTTGATTTTTCAAAGTTCATTTCGAATTTCTTTCGTTGAAATGCAAGAGTTGGAATATTTTAGTAGTGTTTGGTTTACCTTTTCACAGTTACATTTTCTTGATTTTTCAAAGTTCATTTTAAATTTTTTTCATTGAAATGCAAGAGTTGGAATATTTCAGTAGTGTTTGGTTGTGGTTTACCTTGTCACAGTTACATTTTCTTGATTTTTCAAAGTTCATTTTGAATTTCTTTCGTTGAAATGCAAGAGTTGGAATATTTTAGTAGTGTTTCGTTGTGGTTTACCTTGTCACAGTTACATTTTCTTGATTTTTCAAAGTTCATTTTGAATTTCTTTCATTGAAATGTAAGAGTTGGAATATTTCAGTAGTGTTTGGCTGTGGTTTACCTTGTCACAGTTACATTTTCTTGATTTTTCAAAGTTCATTTGAATTTCTTTCGTTGAAATGCAAGAGTTGGAATATTTCAGTAGTGTTTGGTTGTGGTTTACATTGTCACACTTACATTTTCTTGATTTTTCAAAGTTCATTTTGAATTTCTTTCGTTGAAATGCAAGAATTGGAATATTTTAGTAGTGTTTGGTTGTGGTTTACCTTGTCACAGCTACATTTTCTTGATTTTTCAAAGTTCATTTGAATTTCTTTCGTTGAAATGCAAGAGTTGGAATATTTCACTAGTGTTTGGTAGTGGTTTACCCTGTCACAGTTACATTTTCTTGATTTTTCAAAGTTCATTTTGAATTTTTTTAGTTGAAATGCAAGAGTTGGAATATTTCAGTAGTGTTTGGTTGTGGTTTACCTTGTCACAGTTACATTTTCTTGATTTTTCAAAGTTCATTTTGAATTTCCTTCGTTGAAATGCAAGAGATGGAATATTTCAGTAGTGTTTGGTTGTGGTTTACCGTGTCACAGTTACATTTTCTTGATTTTTCAAAGTTCATTTCGAATTTCTTTCGTTGAAATGCAAGAGTTGGAATATTTCAGTAGTGTTTGGTTGTGGTTTACCTTGTCACAGTTACATTTTCTGGATTTTTCAAAGTTCATTTTGAATTTCCTTCGTTGAAATGCAAGAGTTGGAATATTTCAGTAGTGTTTGGTTGTGGTTTACCGTGTCACAGTTACATTTTCTTGATTTTTCAAAGTTCATTTCGAATTTCTTTCGTTGAAATGCAAGAGTTGGAATATTTCAGTAGTGTTTGGTTGTGGTTTACCTTGTCACAGTTACATTTTCCTGATTTTTCAAAGTTCATTTTGAATTTCTTTCATTGAAATGCAAGAGCTGGAATATTTCAGTAGTGTTTGGTTGTGGTTTACCTTGTCACAGTTACATCTTCTTGATTTTTCAAAGTTCTTTTTGAATTTCTTTCATTGAAATGCAAGAGTTGGAATATTTCAGTAGTGTTTGGTTGTGGTTTACCTTGTCACAGTTACATTTTCTTGATTTTTCAAAGTTCATTTTGAATTTCTTTCGTTGAAATGCAAGAGTTGGAATATTTCAGTAGTGTGCTGTTGTAGTTTACCATGTCACAGTTACAATCCCTTAATTTTTCAAAGTTCATTTTGAATTTCTTTCGTTGAAATGCAAGAGTTGGAATATTTCAGTAGTGTTTGATTGTGGTTTACCTTCTCACACTTACATTTTCTTGATTTTTCAAAGTTCATTTTGAATTTCCTTCGTTGAAATGCAAGAGTTGGAATATTTCAGTAGTGTTTGGTTGTGGTTTACCGTGTCACAGTTACATTTTCTTGATTTTTCAAAGTTCATTTTGAATTTCTTTCGTTGAAATGCAAGAGTTGGAATATTTCAGTAGTGTTTGGTTGTGGTTTACCTTGTCACAGTTACATTTTCTGGATTTTTCAAAGTTCATTTTGAATTTCCTTTGTTGAAATGCAAGAGTTGGAATATTTCAGTAGTGTTTGGTTGTGGTTTACCGTGTCACAGTTACATTTTCTTGATTTTTCAAAGTTCATTTCGAATTTCTTTCGTTGAAATGCAAGAGTTGGAATATTTCAGTAGTGTTTGGTTGTGGTTTACCGTGTCACAGTTACATTTTCCTGATTTTTCAAAGTTCATTTTGAATTTCTTTCATTGAAATGCAAGAGTTGGAATATTTCAGTAGTGTTTGGTTGTGGTTTACCTTGTCACAGTTACATCTTCTTGATTTTTCAAAGTTCATTTTGAATTTCTTTCATTGAAATGCAAGAGTTGGAATATTTCAGTAGTCTTTGGTTGTGGTTTACCTTGTCGCAGTTACATTTTCTTGATTTTTCAAAGTTCATTTTGAATTTCTTTCGTTGAAATGCAAGAGTTGGAATATTTCAGTAGTGTGCTGTTGTAGTTTACCATGTCACAGTTACAGTCCCTTAATTTTTCAAAGTTCATTTTGAATTTCTTTCGTTGAAATGCAAGAGTTGGAATATTTCAGTAGTGTTTGGTTGTGGTTTACCTTGTCACAGTTACATTTTCTTGATTTTTCAAAGTTCATTTTGAATTTCTTTCGTTGAAATGCAAGAGTTTGAATATTTCAGTAGTGTGCTGTTGTAGTTTACCATGTCACAGTTACAGTCCCTTAATTTTTCAAATTTCATTTTGAATTTCTTTCGTTGAAATGCAAGAGTTGGAATATTTCAGTAGTGTTTGGTTGTGGTTTACCTTGTCACAGTTACATTTTCTTAATTTTTCAAAGTTCATTTTGAATTTCTTTCGTTGAAATGCAAGAGTTGGAATATTTCAGTAGTGTTTCGTTGTGGTTTACCTTGTCACAGTTACATTTTCATGATTTTTCAAAGTTCATTTTGAATTTCTTTCATTGAAATGCAAGAGTTGGAATATTTCAGTAGTGTTTGGTTGTGGTTTACCTTGTTACAGTTACATTCTCTTGATTTTTCAAAGTTCATTTTGAATTTCTTTCGTTGAAATGCAAGAGTTGGATTATTTCAGTTGTGTTTCGTTGTGGTCTACCTTGTCACAGTTACATTTTCTTGATTTTTCAAAGTTCATTTTGAATTTCTTTCGTTGAAATGCAAGAGTTGGAATATTTCAGTAGTGTTTGGTTGTGGTTTACCTTGTCACAGTTACATTTTCTTGATTTTTCAAAGTTCATTTTGAATTTCTTTCGTTGAAATGCAAGAGTTGGAATATTTCAGTAGTGTTTGATTATGGTTTACCGTGTCACAGTTACATTTTCTTGATTTTTCAAAGTTCATTTTGAATTTCTTTCATTGAAATGCAAGAGTTGGAATATTTCAGTAGTGTTTGGTTGTGGTTTACCTTGTCACAGTTACATTTTCTTGATTTTTCAAAGTTTATTCTGAATTTTTTCGTTGAAATGCAAGAGTTGGAATATTTCAGTAGTGTTTGGTTATGGTTTACCTTGTCAGAGTTACATTCTCTTGATTTTTCAAAGTTCATTTTGAATTTCTTTCGTTGAAATGCAAGAGTTGGAATATTTCAGTAGTGTTTGGTTGTGGTTCACCTTGTCACAGTTACATTTTCTTGATTTTTCAAAGTTCATTTTGAACTTCTTTCGTTGAAATGCAAGAGTTGGAATATTTCAGTAGTGTTTGGTTGTGGTTTACCTTGTCATGGTTACATTTTCTTAATTTTTCAAAGTTCATTTTGAATTTCTTTCTTTGAAATGCAAGAGTTGGAATATTTCAGTTGTGTTTCGTTGTGGTTTACCTTGTCACAGTTACATTTTCTTGATTTTTCAAAGTTCATTTTGAATTTCTTTCGTTGAAATGCAAGAGTTGGAATATTTCACTAGTGTTTGGTTGTGGTTTACCTTGTCACATTTACACACATGTATACACATGTGCACACATGTGCTTATCAAGAGTGCTCATGATAAGTTAACCTAACCTTTTCCGGTGAGTATGCTTAGGTTCGACTAGATTAAGTTAGGTTAGATTAGGTTAGGTTAGGTTAGCCTACGTACGCTTCACTTAAGTTAGCTTAGGTTAGGTGAGAGACATGCGAAAAGTTAGGTGTATGATTAGGTTAGGTTAGATTAAGTTAGGTTAGGTTAAGTTAGGTTAGGCTAGGTTAGCCTACGTACGCGCGCGTACGTAGGCTAACCTAGCCTAACCTAACTTAACCTAACCTAACTTAATCTAACCTAACCTAACCTAATCATACACCTAACTTTTCGCATGTCTCTCACCTAACCTAAGCTAACCTAAGTGAAGCGTACGTAGGCTAACCTAACCTAACCTAATCTAACCTAACTTAATCTAGTCTAACCTAAGCATACTCACCGGAAAAGGTTAGGTTAACTTATCATGAGCACTCTTGATAAGCACATGTGTGTACATGTGTATACATGTGTGTAAATGTGACAAGGTAAACCACAACCAAACACTAGTGAAATATTCCAACTCTTGCATTTCAACGAAAGAAATTCAAAATGAATTTTGAAAAATCAAGAAAATGTAACTGTGACAAGGTAAACCACAACGAAACACAACTGAAATATTCCAACTCTTGCATTTCAACGAAAGAAATTCAAAATGAACTTTGAAAAATTAAGAAAATGTAACCATGACAAGGTAAACCACAACCAAACACTACTGAAATATTCCAACTCTTGCATTTCAACGAAAGAAGTTCAAAATGAACTTTGAAAAATCAAGAAAATGTAACTGTGACAAGGTGAACCACAACCAAACACTACTGAAATATTCCAACTCTTGCATTTCAACGAAAGAAATTCAAAATGAACTTTGAAAAATCAAGAGAATGTAACTCTGACAAGGTAAACCATAACCAAACACTACTGAAATATTCCAACTCTTGCATTTCAACGAAAAAAATTCAGAATAAACTTTGAAAAATCAAGAAAATGTAACTGTGACAAGGTAAACCACAACCAAACACTACTGACATATTCCAACTCTTGCATTTCAATGAAAGAAATTCAAAATGAACTTTGAAAAATCAGGAAAATGTAACTGTGACAAGGTAAACCACAACCAAACACTACTGAAATATTCCAACTCTTGCATTTCAACGAAAGAAATTCGAAATGAACTTTGAAAAATCAAGAAAATGTAACTATGACACGGTAAACCATAATCAAACACTACTGAAATATTCCAACTCTTGCATTTCAACGAAAGAAATTCAAAACGAACTTTGAAAAATCAAGAAAATGTAACTGTGACAAGGTAAACCACAACCAAACACTACTGAAATATTCCAACTCTTGCATTTCAACGAAAGAAATTCAAAATGAACTTTGAAAAATCAAGAAAATGTAACTTTGACAAGGTAGACCACAACGAAACACGACTGAAATAATCCAACTCTTGCATTTCAACGAAAGAAATTCAAAATGAACTTTGAAAAATCAAGAGAATGTAACTGTGACAAGGTAAACCACAACCAAACACTACTGAAATATTCCAACTCTTGCATTTCAATGAAAGAAATTCAAAATGAACTTTGAAAAATCATGAAAATGTAACTGTGACAAGGTAAACCACAACGAAACACTACTGAAATATTCCAACTCTTGCATTTCAACGAAAGAAATTCAAAATGAACTTTGAAAAATTAAGAAAATAAAACTGTGACAAGCTAAACCACAACCAAACACTACTGAAATATTCCAACTCTTGCATTTCAACGAAAGAAATTCAAAATGAACTTTGAAAAATTAAGGGACTGTAACTGTGACATGGTAAACTACAACAGCACACTACTGAAATATTCCAACTCTTGCATTTCAACGAAAGAAATTCAAAATGAACTTTGAAAAATTAAGGGATTGTAACTGTGACATGGTAAACTACAACAGCACACTACTGAAATATTCCAACTCTTGCATTTCAACGAAAGAAATTCAAAATGAACTTTGAAAAATCAAGAAAATGTAACTGTGACAAGGTAAACCACAACCAAACACTACTGAAATATTCCAACTCTTGCATTTCAATGAAAGAAATTCAAAAAGAACTTTGAAAAATCAAGAAGATGTAACTGTGACAAGGTAAACCACAACCAAACACTACTGAAATATTCCAGCTCTTGCATTTCAATGAAAGAAATTCAAAATGAACTTTGAAAAATCAGGAAAATGTAACTGTGACAAGGTAAACCACAACCAAACACTACTGAAATATTCCAACTCTTGCATTTCAACGAAAGAAATTCGAAATGAACTTTGAAAAATCAAGAAAATGTAACTGTGACGCGGTAAACCACAACCAAACACTACTGAAATATTCCAACTCTTGCATTTCAACGAAGGAAATTCAAAATGAACTTTGAAAAATCCAGAAAATGTAACTGTGACAAGGTAAACCACAACCAAACACTACTGAAATATTCCAACTCTTGCATTTCAACGAAAGAAATTTGAAATGAACTTTGAAAAATCAAGAAAATGTAGCTGCGACACAGTAAACCACAACCAAACACTACTGAAATATTCCAACTCTTGCATTTCAACGAAGGAAATTCAAAATGAACGTTGAAAAATCAAGAAAATGTAATTGTGACAAGGTAAACCACAACCAAACACTACTGAAATATTCCAACTCTTGCATTTCAACTAAAAAAATTCAAAATGAACTTTGAAAAATCAAGAAAATGTAACTGTGACAGGGTAAACCACTACCAAACACTAGTGAAATATTCCAACTCTTGCATTTCAACGAAAGAAATTCAAATGAACTTTGAAAAATCAAGAAAATGTAGCTGTGACAAGGTAAACCACAACCAAACACTACTAAAATATTCCAACTCTTGCATTTCAACGAAAGAAATTCAAAATGAACTTTGAAAAATCCAGAAAATGTAACTGTGACAAGGTAAACCACAACCAAACACTACTGAAATATTCCAACTCTTGCATTTCAACGAAAAAATTCAAAATGAACTTTGAAAAATCAAGAAAATGTAACTGTGACAAGGTAAACCAAACACTACTAAAATATTCCAACTCTTGCATTTCAACGAAAGAAATTCGAAATGAACTTTGAAAAATCAAGAAAATGTAACTGTGATATGGTAAACCACAACCAAACACTACTGAAATATTCCAACTCTTGCATTTCAACGAAGGAAATTCAAAATGAACTTTGAAAAATCAAGAAAATGTAACTGTGACAAGGTAAACCACAACCAAACACTACTGAAATATTCCAACTCTTGCTTTTCACCGAAAGAAATTCGAAATGAACTTTGAAAAATCAAGAAAATGTAACTGTGACACGGTAAACCACAACCAAACACTACTGAAATATTCCAACTCTTGCATTTCAACGAAGGAAATTCAAAATGAACTTTGAAAAATCAAGAAAATATAACTGTGACACGGTAAACCACAATCAAACACTACTGAAATATTCCAACTCTTGCATTTCAACGAAAGAAATTCAAAATGAACTTTGAAAAATTAAGGGACTGTAACTGTGACATGGTAAACTACAACAGCACACTACTGAAATATTCCAACTCTTGCATTTCAACGAAAGAAATTCAAAATGAACTTTGAAAAATCTAGAAAATGTAACTGTGACAAGGTAAACCACAACCAAACACTACTGAAATATTCCAACTCTTGCATTTCAATGAATGAAATTCAAAATGAACTTTGAAAAATCAAGAAGATGTAACTGTGACAAGGTAAACCACAACCAAACACTACTGAAATATTCCAGCTTTTGCATTTCAATGAAAGAAATTCAAAATGAACTTTGAAAAATCAGGAAAATGTAACTCTGACAAGGTAAACCACAACCAAACACTACTGAAATATTCCAACTCTTGCATTTCAACGAAGGAAATTCAAAATGAACTTTGAAAAATCCAGAAAATGTAACTGTGACACGGTAAACCACAACCAAACACTACTGAAATATTCCAACTCTTGCATTTCAACGAAGGAAATTCAAAATGAACTTTGAAAAATCCAGAAAATGTAACTGTGACAAGGTAAACCACAACCAAACACTACTGAAATATTCCAACTCTTGCATTTCAACGAAAGAAATTCGAAATGAACTTTGAAAAATCAAGAAAATGTAACTGTGACAAGGTAAACCACAAGCAAACACTACTGAAATATTCCAACTCTTGCATTTCAACAAAAAAAATTCAAAATGAACTTTGAAAAATCAAGAAAATGTAACTGTGACAGGGTAAACCACTACCAAACACTAGTGAAATATTCCAACTCTTGCATTTCAACGAAAGAAATTCAAAATGAACTTTGAAAAATCAAGAAAATGTAACTGTGACAAGGTAAACCACAACCAAACACTACTAAAATATTCCAACTCTTGCATTTCAACGAAAGAAACTCAAAATGAACTTTGAAAAATCAAGAAAATGTAAGTGTGACAATGTAAACCACAACCAAACACACCTGAAATATTCCAACTCTTGCATTTCAACGAAAGAAATTCAAATGAACTTTGAAAAATCAAGAAAATGTAACTGTGACAAGGTAAACCACAACGAAACACTACTGAAATATTCCAACTCTTGCATTTCAACGAAAGAAATTCAAAATGAACTTTGAAAAATTAAGAAAATGTAACTGTGACAAGGTAAACCACAACCAAACACTACTGAAATATTCCAACTCTTGCATTTCAACGACAGAAATTCAAAATGAACTTTGAAAAATCAAGAAAATGTAACTGTGACAAGGTAAACCACAACCAAACACTACTGAAATATTCCAACTCTTGCATTTCAATGAAAGAAATTCAAAATGAACTTTGAAAAATCAAGAAAATGTAACTGTGACAAGGTAAACCACAACCAAACACTACTGAAATATTCCAACTCTTGCATTTCAATGAAAGAAATTCAAAATGAACTTTGAAAAATCAAGAAAATGTAACTGTGACAAGGTAAACCAAACACTACTAAAATATTCCAACTCTTGCATTTCAATGAAAGAAATTCAAAATGAACTTTGAAAAATCAAGAAAATGTAACTGTGACAAGGTAAACCACAACCAAACACACTACTGAAATATTCCAACTCTTGCCTTTCAACAAAAGAAATTCAAAATGAACTTTGAAAAATCAAGAAAATGTAACTGTGACAAGGTAAACCACAACCAAACACTACTGAAATATTCCAACTCTTGCATTTCAATGAAAGAAATTCAAAATGAACTTTGAAAAATCAAGAAAATGTAACTGTGACAAGGTAAACCACAACCAAACACTACTGAAATATTCCAACTCTTGCATTTCAATGAAAGAAATTCAAAATGAACTTTGAAAAATCAAGAAAATGTAACTGTGACAAGGTAAACCAAACACTACTAAAATATTCCAACTCTTGCATTTCAATGAAAGAAATTCAAAATGAACTTTGAAAAATCAAGAAAATGTAACTGTGACAAGGTAAACCACAACCAAACACACTACTGAAATATTCCAACTCTTGCCTTTCAACAAAAGAAATTCAAAATGAACTTTGAAAAATCAAGAAAATGTAACTGTGACAAGGTAAACCACAACCAAACACTACTGAAACATTCCAACTCTTGCATTTCAACGAAGGAAATTCAAAATGAACTTCGAAAAATCAGACCTTTGGAGGGGGGAGGGGCCGGGGGGAGGGGGTCGTTCTGTGTCTCAATGCAAAAAAAGTATGAAAAATGGGGGAGGGAAGGGGAGGGGAGGAGGGGAGGAGGAGGAGGAGGGAGGAGGAGGAGGAGGGGAGGAGGGGAGGAGGAGGAGGGGAGGGGAGGGGGAGGAGGGGATGGGAAGGGGAGGAGGAGATGGAGGGAGAGGGGCCCCTTTGGGGGGCCAAAGGGAGGAGGGGCCCTTTTGGGCCCCGGGGGGGGGGGGGTTCTGGGGGAACCTTGAGGGCCGGGGGCCCTTTGGGAGCCCAGTGGACCTTTGAGGACCGGTGGCTTCCTTCGGGTTGGGGTAGAGGGATTGGAACCCTTTGGGGCTGGGGTAGAGGACCTCACAACACTGTTCAATGAAACTTGTGTATTATAACGACCACACTCAAAACCTCAACCGCAAATTCTTCATAAATCATCTTTTAAAATGTCTCTAAATGTTTCGCCGAAATAATTCCATAACCTGTCTAAAACAGTTTCGCCCAAATAATCCCTAAACGTAATTCAGCGTGTTCCTTTTGTTTTTGGCATCTCTGCGCTAATGCATTTCAAATTAATAAGAAACCTGATTCCCGCGCTAAAACAATTCATCGCTAAGATGTTTCTTGGAGAATTGTTTTCCATGGCGTTTGGTTATTAATATCCTTTGGAGTTCGACCAAAAGAGTTGTTTCCGAGGCAAAGACATTAATGACTTGGATCTATTCCTGGAGAATTGTTTCTAGGCGAAAATTTTTAAAGTCTGACAGATGATGTCATTGGTTGATTGATCTGTCATGAAAGAGGAATTAATTTGTTGTTTCTAAGGGGAATTATTGATTCACGATAGGTGAATTGAGGTCGACAGCACAGGTGTTCCAAATTCCCAATCGCTTTAATTAACCACGTGTTCTCCCAAATGACTCAATTGCGTGCCCAAAACAACAACAACAACATTGACCCCATTAACCACGTGTTCTCCCTAATGACTCTGCACAAAACAACAACAACAACATCGACCTTGACATTCGCTGAGAGCGTGCACTTACAACAACAACAACATCAACACCTTTGGAAATTTAGGTCATTGACACACTTTGATTATGCAATCAATTTCTCAGAAATCCATCTCCCCTAGGGACTCTATGCCCATATTAGGACCATAAACCACGTGGTTCGTTCTGTATCAATAGGGGCCATTCTACTAAAGTATACAATCAGGAAATTCCTATTTATTCAGCTATAAGTACTGCTTCCAGTTTACCTGCACAACAGAAAGACACCCCCCCCCAATGCGTGTATAAAACCCCAGGATACTATTTTGCTTATCTTGTTGCTGTTGTTTTTAATTGCCATTATTGGTGTTTTAAACCAAAAGTTGATGAGTAATACGTACAAAATAAAAGGCAACTCAATAACACAGGACACTTTAAAGTTTCGTAGAAAAGAAAAAAACCAACTAGATTTCTGTTTTATTTATTGTTATTTTTCAATAAAAAAACGATCTTAATAAATCCAGTTTCCTAAATAGACCCCCAAAACATTTTTAATCGCTCTCTTCCGGTCTAATATTTTAGATTGGATCGGTCTCAGTCTCACCTCCTCTAGCTTCAAATTTGCATCGCTCCAACATGATGATTTAAGCAATTCCGAGTTATAGAGTTTTTGTTTTGTTTTTATTTTATCGGACAAAAAATATTTCAATCGTTGTCTTCAGTTCCTATACGAAACAACAGTTATTTTGCATAATATGCATTTTTCCGTTTGTAATTTGAATCGTAACTCCCAACCAAAAGAAAGTAAGAAATAAAAGAAGAGTTCACACAATTCAATCCCAAGAATGTTACCCTAAAGCTGTTTTGATGGGTCTCACAAGTCCAGGCACGAACAAAAAATTTTTAGGGGAGGAGGTCAAACAATAAAAAAAATAAACTCATTTTCAAAATGAACCAAAAAGTACAGAATTTTTTTTTCTCAAGAATATATGAATATAAGCGAACATGAGGGGCACATTATGCATTGGGTTTTACATAAAATTAACACCAAATTTATATAGGTTTTAAATGCATAAACGGAAAAAGTCGATGAGTTGAGGAAAACAAATAAAAAAGATCAAATTATGCAAAAACGAATCGATTTTTTGCCCAGAATTTCACTTATATTTAATATTTTCAAATTTTTAATTTTCAAATTTAAAAGAAATATAATGTCTCATCCAAGATTACAACCTAAGTTAACACAACCTTGGGATGTGCTCTTACCGTCGTGCTATATTGATAAAAGTGGAAAGTAACTGAACATTCGGAAGTGGTTGAAAAATAGTTCACAAATTAAAAAAAAAATTGTGTGACAAGGAAATAAAGGGAAGATGGAAAAAAAAGATCAGTGAGTTAATAAAAAGAACTGGAAATGATTTAATTAAAAAAATTAAGGGGGATAGTAAAAAACCTATAATTTAATAAATAAATGCCGAGAAATTTACGTTTTCAGGGGTTTGGGGCCCCAGTCCAGCCTGCGTGGTCTCTATGAATGAGTTTTTAAGTAAACTGTAAGCCTACCCTATACAGATACAAGACTTTTTTATCTTTTTCAGAGAAATGGGCATTAGTCAAGTTGTCGTTTTCTAAAGCCAAATATTTAGTGATTGTCCTTTTCTAAAGAAAACGTGCTAAACACACAAGCAGTACCATTAAATTATTTATTTTATACTATTTCCAAATAGCATGGCTCCTTTTCTGAAAATACACCCATCCTCCTGATGATCCGGGATATAGCCCTAGGAATATATTAAAAAAAAATTAATCAATAAAATTCTTACTTTACAATATGAAAGAACACGAAAGAATGTAACAAGAGAACATGTCATCACAAGATTCGAAACAACGATGAAATGTATTTATACAGTTATGTATGGGACCTCAGAAGGGGAAGGGGGTATAATGTCAAAAAAGTGACCATGATATTTGGAAAAAGTTTAGCATAAAATTGAAAATTCCGGCTCAACTAGCCCACCCCCTCCTCAATGCTGTTCATAATCAAACAGTTCGTGGTAACGAACTGTAAGTAAGGAGCGACCCGGCTCAATGGTAACCGAAACTCTAGAAAACGGTATTTTGATACAAATAGATACATCAAAAGAATCAGATTTTAATGCTGATTTCAAATATATAAGTTTTATCAAGTTTAATTCTACCCATCAAAAGTTAGGCGCCTGAGAAAGTTTGGCTGATTTTCGAAAAAAGGAGGAAAGACCCCCTAAAAGCTATAGAACCTTAATGAAAATCACACCATCATATTCAGCGTATCAGAGAACCATACTGTAGAGGTTTCAAGCTCCCATCTACAAAAATGTAGAATTTTGCATTTTTTGCCAGAAGAAAGATCACGGGTGCGTGTTTATCTGGGTTTTTTTTCCCAGGGGTGATCGTATCAACCCAGTTGTCCTAGAATATCGTGGGAGGGCTCATTGGAATGGAAATTAAAAGTTCTAGTGCCCTTTTTAAGTGACCAAAAAAAATGGAGGGCAACTAGGCCCCCTCCCACGCTCATTTTTTCCCAAAGTCACCTGATCAAAATTTTGAGATAGCCATTTTGTTCAGCATGTTCGAAAATATAATAAGTTTGTCTTTTAGGATGACTTAATCCCCCGAAGCTCCCGGGGGGAGGGCTGAAAGTTATGAACTTTACCCAATGTTAACATATAGTATTGGTTATTTGGAAGTATACAGACGTTTTCAGGGGAGATTTTTCCTGGTAGTGGGGGGGGGTGTCGGGGGTTATGTGGGAGGATATTTCCATGAAGGAAGTTTTCATGGGGGAAGGGACATTGTTATGAAGGGGACGCCGGACTTCCCAGCATTATTTAAAAAAAGATCAGAAATTTAATATAAAAAAAACAAGTATTTCAACTGCAATAGCAGCAACATCGAAACTTTAAACGAACAGAAAATATTACATATATGATTGGGTTCACCCCGTAGTCAATACCTCGCTCTTTAAGCCAAAGATGTTTTAGTACTTTCATAAGAGCTATTTATTCTAATTAACGGCCTTTGTGATTAAGCGGTCATTTTTAAAGAATTGGAACAAAATTCGAACTTTCGCTTAAAGAGCAAGGTATTGACTAGGGGGCGAACCCCCTAATAAACAAATTAAAAAATATATCAATATAGAAGTTCGTTATGTAAGTTAATTCGTAAGTTACGTATATTTATTACTAATAAAAACGTTCGTAAATAAAATAAAACAAGTTTCGAGAAAGCCATTTAACTAAATAAAAGTAAATTAATATGAAAATTTTGTTTTAATTATTCATGTACGGTGAGCCAAGATCAAAACCTGCATTTATTCAAAAACGTTCAAAAATTTAATAAAAAAACAAGGTTTTTTAACTGAAAGTAAGGAGCGACATTAAAACTTAAAACGAACAGAAATTATTCCGTATATGAAAGGGACTGTCCCCTCCTCAACGCCTCGCTCTTTACGCTAAAGTTTGACTCTGTCTCACAACTTTATTTTTTAAAACAATAAAAACTTTAGTGTAAAGATCGAGGCGCTGAGGAGGGGACAGTCCCTTTCATATACGGAATAATTTCTGTTCGTTTTAAGTTTTAATGTCGCTCCTTACTTTCAGTTAAAAAAACTTGTTTTTTTTATTTAATCCCATATAAAAAGAGCAACTTTTGTATATTACCTGATATTTTGTCAAACCAATCAGAAGGGGGGGGGTGAGGTTGTTACGGAAAGAATAATAAATATATAATCGATACTTGTCAATTAGCTGATACACACGCAAGATAGATTTTAAAGAAAACTAGTAAAACGGGTATCAGTCAGTAGAGAATTGAATCGCAATGCGTGGTTTCTCATTGCGTTTTATATATTTAAACTATTACTTTTTGGAGTTAAGGGGAGAAAAGTACCTAGATTACGTTACGTATTTAATATATACTATGCTTTATCCCCACCCTACTGTGCAAATACATAGCCCAAATTTGGTTCTAAACTTTTATATTTTCATTATATTTTGTTTTATTTCATTAGCGTTAGCTAATGAAACTAGCTCCTTCTCGATATAATTTTAGTATGACTGTTGACGGGACAAGATTCAAAGTCAACTGATGAAACTGAAAGTTGGTGAGGTGACTAACTGACTATTGTCACTTGTCACTAAACAAATGATAATCGTATGCTCATGGGAGAGAATGTTATCTTAACTTACTATGCGAGTAAGCGAAGTATTTTCTCATCCTAATAACTGAGTGATTGTTTGATAAGATTAAATGACCGCGAGGTGAAAAAATGTCGATACTCACGTCAGTGTAATTAAAATGGGAACAGCGGATTTTTTTCACGGGGGAAAAAATAGATTACTCAAAAAATGTGAAACTTCCTCACTATTCAAAAGCGTAAAATGAATTCATATATATATATATATATATATATATATATATATATATATATATATATATATATATATATATATATATATATATATATATATATATATATATATATATATATATATATATATATATATATATATATATATATATAAGGAGTTAAGGAGCACAGGAAAGGCAATGGGAGACCACGGAATCAAATGGGGAGGAAAAAGTCTCCTGGACTTGGAATATGCTGATGATTTAAGCATCCTAGATGAAAGTGTGAGCAAAATGAATGAAGTTTTAGAGGTTTTGCGAGTTCAGGGTGCTAGAATTGGTTTGAAAATTAATGTTTGGAAGACTAAGTCTCTAAGGCTAGGAATAAGTGAAGATGAAAAGGTGACGTAGGGTAATGAAAAGATTGATCAGGTGGCAGGTTCACTTACCATGGTAGTATTATTAGTAAAGATGGTGGGAGCAGTGGAGATATTAAATATAGAATAGCCAAGGCTCAGGGTGTTCTTTCACAGTTAAAAAAAAGTCTGGAAGAATAGGAAGATAAGTCTGCAAACCAAGATTAGAATATTAGAAGCTACAGTCATGACAGTGGTCAAATATGGCTCTGAAGCATGGACGCTCCGAAAAGCGGATGAAGATTTGCTAGATGTTTTCCAGAGAAATTGCTTAAGGATGGTTCTGGGTACTCGGCTGACTGACCATATTTCAAACAATAGGCTATACGAAAAATGTGGTTCAGTACCGCTTTCTAGGGCTATAATGAAAGAAAGGTTGAGGTGGCTAGGACACGTTGTGCGGATGAAGGATGACAGATTACCGAAGATTGTTCTTTTTGGCCAACCATCTAGGGCTAAACGGAAAGCAGGTCGTTCCCGTCTGGGGTGGGAGGACGTCATAAAGAAAGATTTAAAGGAAATGGGAACTTCGTGGGCGGGTGTAAAAAGGGAGGCTTTGAATAGATTGGAGTGGAGGAGGAGCGTGCGTAGCTGTGTTGGCCTCAGGCGGCTTGGTGCTGTGGTGAGTTGTTAGTAGTATATATATATATATACACACACATATATATATATATATATATATATATATATATATATATATATATATATATATATTATATATATATATATATATATATATATATATATATATATATATATATATATATATATATATATATATATATATATATATATATATACGTGTTAAGAAACAGTTATCACTCCATAATATGCCAAAAAATTGTAGTTATCAAACTTTGAAAGCAGTGAAAGTTATCTTTTTTTCAGAATTGCATAAAATGATTCATTTTACTTCTAGATAGAAAGTTTATCATCCTTTCATCCTAGGGTAGAACTAACGTAAATAGTAATATTTGTGGGTTGGGGCAATTACGGGTCTGGCACTCGTAATTGAGTCAATGTCTAAAGCTATGATATAGGTTTGATACATTAATAAACATTTATTGTTGTCAGATATTAAATAATCGTCCCATTGTTTGTATTTGAGTCCCTTAACTAAAATGGCTGCTGACCACTGTGTTAGGTGAATGCCGTGAACTTGAGTGCTTCTTCTCTTCTGAATGAGATGATATATGGTTTCAGTCTGCACAGGGGCGGATCCAGGATTTTTTTAAGGGGGGGGGGGGCTCAAAAGAGGCTGATCCGGAAATTTTTTTAGGGGGGGGGGCAAAATAGGTTGATCCGATAAACTTGCGTTAATTAAACGGAGGAATACGGAGGGAAACGATCACGGAGGAAAACGATTCTCCGTCACGTTTCACAGTTGGACCTCGAAAATCCGTGCAAATTTCTGAAATCTTTGTCCCTTTTTAAAGACGGCGCTGGAAATGAACTGTTTCCATACTTGCCAAAGTTCTTTCTGACTCTCTGCAGCTTGCCCCATTAAAGTGCTGGAGCAGAGAGACAGTTCTCGATTTTGTCCGTCATAAAAAACAAAAATCGGAATAAGCTAAATGTCTCGACTGTTTCGGCCCTTATGAAAACAAAGCAACTTGTCCTCAGGTCGTCAAGTGGAGTCCATGACAGGGTGATCCCCAGTGATTTGACTCGGGCTACCAAGAAACGGAAACAGGTGGATCCCTTGAGTCAGAGTTCGACACTAGTCGATGCTTTAAATTCGGATGAGGACGAGGACGGATAAAGCCTTTTAAGTGCGACTTTTTTAATTATGACTACATGTTTTTCTTTTTACTATGAAATTTGTATGAATTACCTGACCTGAAGACTATTGACAAAATAGCTTTTTTTAAATTAACTATTGTATGTTATATAAGTTTTCTTTTTCTTGGCAGCCCTAGTCCAATTTGAGGTGTACTTTTTAACTTACATAATTTTACAACTAAACCGGTAGCCGATTACGTCGTTTCCGTTTTGAAGTGACATAGATTAAATTGGTATTTGATTCCCTAGAATACGAACGAGAAAGAATCTAGAAAAAATTAGTTAAAAAAAATCATATATTAATTGCTTTAAAATCTGCCAGACATCTTTGTAAGAAGCTTATCCCGAATTTAAAGACCAGCCCAATTAGTTTTTTAAAACTGGCAAATTTCCTCCTAAAAATGTACGGAAACTGTGAGACAAATTTCAAAAGTCGTCACTTTCAAACACACCTCAAATTCCTAGCACTTCATCGCCTGAATTGCTTCGTGATGAGTTGTAGCTGTTTGTCTTCGTTGATTGTTTTTTACTTTTTCAATATATCTGAATTTTATGACCTGAAGAACATTGACAAATTTAAAGCCGGGCTTGACCAGCAGAATTTCCAGAATCCAAGATTCCAGACTACTGTCTGACGTCTTGCATACACCGCATCTGGAATATGAAGCCTATCCAGCAGTACATCCAATTAATCCAAAAAAGGATTTATGAACTTGTAGGTTTCCGGAATTTTCAATCATACTATGAAAACGAAAGAGAAGAGGAAAAGAGAAAAAAAAGAAGAAAAAAGGAAAAAAATATTGTGAAAATCGTACTGATTATCCTCCTATAGCAAAAATCGATGCTTGATGGTGCAAACATTTTTTTTCAGCATTTAGTAAAAACAGATGCGATCTAGTTATTTTTTCCTCTCCGATCTAGTAAATTTTTACCAGGTCAGGGTGGCAACCCTGCAGACAGGGTGAATTTTGTTAGTTTGAAAAATTCAGTCACGGAGAAGGATCTTGGAGTCAGAGAGAAACTAGGAACAGGTAATTTTGCTTAATTGTAACTGTACACAGAGCTGTTCATACGGTTGGTGGTGTCTGGGGAAAATTAAATATCTTTAAAGTAATGATAAACAATAATGAAGAACACGTATATACAGTCAGAATGCTTCCGTCAGCAACAGTTACAACGAGTCAAAACCAAAAGTAAAGAACAAAGAAACATACGGTTCGAAGATAAGCTGCAGGAAAAATTAAAACTACTCAAAAACAAAAGGCAAAATCAAAGAAATATGCGACTGAAAGATATGGCACAACGAGAACAAGAGAGTATGCGGTTACAGAATGAGCGGCAATGAGAATTACCTGCAAATGCGAGATAGTGAGCATCAGAAGGTGTAGACAATAGTAATTTCATATACAGAATAATTTCTGTTCGTTTTAAGTTTTAATGTCGCTCCTTACTTTCAGTTAAAAAAAACTCGTTTTTTTAATTTAATTTCTAAACGTTTTTGAATTAATGCAACTTTGATTCTGGGTCACCGTACATGAATAATTAAAGCAAAATTTGCAGATTAATTTTACTTTTTTTGGGCTAAATGGCTTTCTCGAAATTTTGTTCAGACGTAACTTCTGAATTAACTTACGCAACGAACTTCTATATGTGTATGTTTTTATTACGTATATTAGGCAGTTCACCCCCTCGTCAATACCTCGCTCTTTACTCTAAAGTTCAAATTTTGTTTGGATCACTAAGCCTGAATCACAAAGGCTGGTTAATTAGAATAGATAGCTCTGTTGAAAGTACTAAAAAAAAAACTTTAACGTAAAGAGTGAGGTATTGACTAGGGGGCGAACCCCCTCATATACGTAATAATTATTGTTCGTTTTAAGTTTAAATGTTGCTCCTTACTTTCAGTTGAAAAAACTTGTTTTTTTTATTTAATTTCTGATCGTTTTTTAAATATTACTGGGAAATCCGGCCACCCTTCATCGAAATATTCCTTCCCAAAGGAAATATCCTCAACCGTAACCTCCTTCTCTGACTCCCCCCCCCCCACCAGAAAAAATCCCTCCTGAAAACGTCTGTATACTTCCCAATAACCAATGCTATATGTAAACAATGGGCAAAGTTCATTACTTGCAGCCCTTCCCCCGGGAACTGTGGAAGATTAAGTCATCCTCAAAGACATATTTATTAGATTTTCTAATATACTGAACAAAATGGCTATCTCAAAATTTGATTGGATAACTTCGGGAAAAAAGTGAGCGTGGGAGGGGGCCAAGTTGCCCTCCAATTTATTTGATCACTTAAAAAGGACCCTAGAATTTTTAATTTCCGTTCGAATGAGCCCTCTCACGATACTCTAGGACTACTGGATCGATACGATCACCCCTGGGCAAAATAAAAAACAAACAAAGACGCATCAGTGATCTTTATTCTGGCAAACAATAAAAAATTCCACATTTTGCAGATAGAAGCTTGAAACTTCTATAGTAAGGTTCTCTGATAAGCCGAATCGGATGGTTTGATTTTTATTAAAGTTCTATGAATTTTAGTGGTTGTTTTCCCGCTTTTTTCGAAAATACGTAACATTTTCTCAGGAGTACAAATGTGTAGGTAACTTTTGAGGGGTAAGACTAAACTTGATGAAACTTATATATTTGAAATTAACATGAAAATCTGATTCTTTTGATGTACCTATTGGTATCAAAATTCCGTTTTTTAGAGTTTCGGTTACTATTAAGCCGGGTCGCTCCTTATTTATTGTTCGTTACAACGAACTGTTTGATCGTGGTATGCATGCAATAAACCGAGTTTGTAAAGAACAATTTGCCTTTTTGGTTTTAAATATTTTTTGTTTTCAGTGAAGCACTTGTCAATTTTAGGACGGCATACGTGAAGGGTTTGCTATTTTTGTTCTTTCACAGAGCTCCTTTTTTTTACCTATACTTATGTGTAGGCTATCTGATATATCGATTGTATTTCTTCCTCGTTTTACCCTTAACAGCGCTATAATAGGGTTATAATAGCGTTCGCTATTTTTGGGCTAGTGATTGCTCCTGTTTGGGCTATACGTCATGCTAACACTGGGTACGAACGTAACCTCGGTGGCAAAATCCTACGGACGGTGGCAACCCTGGATCTGTGTCGCCACTTATACCGCATTTTGCGGTATAATATCGCAATTTGGAGAGAAATGCCGCACTTTTTCTGATTATACCGCATACCAAAATTATACCGCGAAATGGCTTAGATCAGCGTGTTTATATCTTGAAATGACTTTTATAACTGAATTTATCCTAATTAATGTCACCGTATGGGAAAAGGGACAAAAGTTCGCTCTCTACACATCACTACAAGTTTTATTACTCTTTACATTAATTTTTTGAGATATATTTTTAGAAAGTAAGTTGTGTAAAAAACGGCTTCTGTAGCGCAAAGTGTTCTCAAAATTAAAATGGGGAAAAATGAGCATCTGATTCAAGAATGTTGTTTGGCATATTTGCTGAGCCAGTAAAAACTTTTCAATCTAGCATTTTCATCATTTTGAAGTGCGCCAAACTGTCTAATTTCTTCAACAAAAAAAAAGAAAATGTGGCGGAAGACTGGAAATGTAGACTGGCATATTTGTTTATTTTTCGTTTTCAAGGCCAGCATATCAGAGTATCCAAAAATAGAAAAATGGGAAAAAACGACAGTATTCATAGTATTTCTGGAGATAGCGCCGAAAATGAAACAAATGTTGATAAAAAAAACTTTTAATCTACTTTAAAACAGAAAAGAGTAGATTATCCTGCTTCCAATTTCCTAGAGAATGGGTGGTCTGGACGAGCTATTAGTGATGAAGAACGGGTGAGAGTGCTAGAAAGTGGGAAAAAAGATATTAATTCATCATTGGGGACTATTTTCCCTTTTTTATATCGGGTGGACATCAGGGGGATGTCTCTTTTCATTTTATTCTACCTTTCCTGTTCAAAGTCCGTAGCAAAATCCACCACTTAAAAAAAAATATAAAGAATAGTATCCATTTGCTAGAAAAGTAAGAAGGAATTAATTGCTTTTAAAAAGTAAGTTGTTTGTTGAAACTAGTGACAACGTATTTGCATTACGGGTTTCAAAATATACTATAAATTATGCCATGTTTTGGTAGAAAGGATACCGCAAAAACACCGCTTTATTCATCGGCAGGGTTGCCACCCTGACCTGGAAGAATTTACTAAATCAGAGAGGAAAAATTTACTAGATCGCATCTGTCTTTACTAAATGCTCCAAAAAATGTTTGCGCGCACGGCTACGCTGCACGCGCACCATCAAGCATCGATTTTTACTATAGAAAGATAATTAATACGATTTTCACAATCTTTTTTCCTTTTTTCTTCTTTTTTTCTCTTTTCCTCTTTTCTTTCGTTTTCATAGTATGATTGAAAATTCCGGAAGCCTACAAGTTCAAAAATCCTTTTTTTTACATTTGTACTTACCTTTAATTTCTCTCAGCAGGCTCCTTTCTGCTCAATAAGGTTTGTCAAACTGTGGAGATTCACCTAATCACCTTGAGGGTTGGCTTTTGTTTTGTTTCCAATATATCCCCAATTATCACAAATCCAAGTGTCATTATAGCTTCATTTTTAGTTGGTAAGATTTGATACACATAAAGCTGATTTTGTCGACCTTTAGAGGCCGGAAGTGAAGTGTTTGTCTATGAAAATAGGTGACTGCTTGTCTGTCTCTGAGACAGACAAGCAAAATTGTAAATTGTAAAACAGACAAGCAAAAATTGTAAATTGTCATATGTTTACGATAATTTTGTTCCCTGAATTCATGGAAAATAAAAAAAAGTTTTGTTTACTATAAATCATGACTTTTTACTAGATTTCGGGAAATTTACTAGATCCTCTAAGTTTACTAGATTTTTTTTTTACTAGATCTAGTAAAATCCTACTGACCGTGGCAACCCTGTTCATCGGCCGACACCGCTTTTTGGTATCGGTCAAGTGACAACACTGCCCTAGATATACTAATCGAAGCCTCAATTTAGAGAGACCGGCGTTAACTGGATCTCACTATTGAGGCTATTCAAAAATTGTTGAGGCTATTCAAAATTGGCCTCGACCTCGTTATCTATCTACAACGTATGTTTGAAATATTTCGAAACTTTAACAGTATTTAAGACAATTTAATATTAAACTATTTCAATCGGTACATAGATTTTAAATTACATTTTTACTTGTAAAATTTCAATATAAACTCTTTTTTAGTTTTTCGTTTATCTATAAAATGTTTTTCAAATTATTTTTAACCAAGTATCAATTTGAGAATATGTTTTTAACACATGAGTCACATACACTGAAAATATGAACGCCGAAACAAGAAATTGCAATATGTATTAAGATGCTTCCCCACTAATTAAAACAAATAGTTAGGTACATAAGCGTCGGCTTATGTAAAAGCATGACAAATGCATTTGTGCATTTTATGGTAAAAGCATGAAATTTTGCAGACATGTGCAGAAAAATATGGAGAATCTGACTGGGGGCAGAAACACATTTTTTGACACGATTATCGCGCCGTTTTGCGTTTTTCCGCTTGGGAAGAAATAGCTGACTTTCAGAGTGAAAAGTGTTTCCGATCAGAGGATCCTTTAAGACTAAGTTGTCTCTCTTGATCCCAAAAATGTGCTTACTTTTTTCGTCCGACTCCTAGTCACTGAGTTATTATCATTTTCATCACTACGCTTCATGCACTTCTGAGTAATTTCCGCTTTCTGACTTTGTCTTTTTCATCGTAATCGCATAGAAACTGGTGAACATGTTACCGAAAATGTGAAGAGCGAAATTCAACGAAGTCGCAAATTCAAATTTGTTTCCATGGTTCTGCACTACTTTGCGTTTTTCCGCGCGAAAAAAAAACGCGAATTTTGAGAACGAACGATGACCGAGTTTAAGATCTCTTTTCTGACTGATTCGAGTCTCTCAATTCCAAAAATGCGGTTATTTTTGCAATCATATTTTTGGTTCAGGATTTACCCGTTTCATAACTACAGTTTCTATGCCATACTCTAACAAGAACTCGTACCTTCCCTATAACATTCCGAAGGAGATCATACATTTTTGACTGTAAGTAATTAATTACCATTTCAGATCTCCTCAATAAGCTTTCAGTAAAAAAAAAAAAAATCATTTATTCAACTCAAACAGCTTGACTTAAGGAACTTCGGACGTAAGAAGCATACTATTATGGTGATAAAATAAAGAGTACTACACTACTTCAGGTATTTCAAAATAGTTAAACAATCACATGGATCATAGGAATGAAATAGTCGATTTCGACCTGTTTCATCATAAAGATTGCTAAAAAAGAAAATGAGGTTCTCACGGACAGGATACAGGTCGACATCGACTTCCGACAATAAAAGCTACAAAAAGTGCATTACTGATTGTACTGATTATCACAACCTTTGCACGAACAGAGAACTGTGCATTTAAGGGAAGCTTTTGCACATTTGCAACTGTTTTTGCACTTTGTTTTACAGCCACATTTGAACAGTTCTTTGCAAATTGTCGCTGCCTCAGGAAGGTTAGTCCAGAAAGGTTCCCAGTTTCCGTCCTGCTTCACCCAGCCGTATAAACCTTGATCCAGTGGGGAAAGTTCCTGACAACACGATGATGCCCATACCTGTGTCTGCAAGTAAGTGTGTTTGGCATTGGGGGCAGTCTTTCCATTCCGGCTGTTTTTCGTGTGGAAAAACTCCTTCCGCAGACTGTTCACTTCAGACAAGCCGCTTGATTTTTCGTTAAGAATGACGACGAATCGGTGGATGTCTGTAAAGTAACAATCTAGGAGCCGGGCTCCTGATGTACTCAGAGTAACGAAAGTCGGAAGAATAGATTCCACAGCTTTCCAGGTCTTCCAAATACCATGCTTTCCATGAAAAGCGAAAGGAGAAGTCGTTTCGTATCCAGAAAAGGCATGCAAAAACAGAAGGCTGTGAGACATGTCAGGTCCTAGACTATAAGTAATATTATGAATGGACAGTATTTTCGTATACGACACACGAGTGTCACTTTCTTCGTGGTTGGTAAGTGTGAGGCCTTCGCGAAAAGTGATATCGCATGTGAAATAACTGTGTCTCCAAGAGTGGCCACTACAAAGATGTCCTGCAATTCCTGGACTACCATAGTCACCAAAAAATGGAAGAGTCGACTCTTGTTCTAAGTTGCTTTCAAAAAGTCACGCTAGTTCATTCGAGGAACGGGGGTTCGGTCTAGGTAAATTGTACGTTACTTGTTCTCTTCTCATATGCTTTCTCTTTAAAGAGTACGTGCCGCGTGGATTTTCTTCTTTTCTTTGTTAAACCTGCTAGCGATGTGAGGTATTTCGAGTCGCGTTCTTAAACCCGCAAATGGTCCATTCATTTAGACCATAGTCGTCACTTCCACATTGAGGTGTACAAGAGTTTGTAATGTAGAAGTTTGAAAGACTGTCTATACCCGGTGATGATGGAAGTGATGATCACTCAGTTACGGGTGGTTTGATATTAAAAGTAAGCACATTTTCAGACTCAGCATACTCGATTTAGCCATGAAAGATACCCTAAGCGCATCTACTAGCTCAGTATACAGAAAAGAGTATGACCCGCAGTGATAAAAATGACGATAATTCGGAAACTACCGATCTGATTTCAAAAGTAGGCATGTGTTCAGAATAAACAGACCTGAATCAACCAGAAGCAACCCTTCAAACGTCCAAATCCTTCAATTTCAAAATAAACGATTTTCCGCGTGGAAAAATGTGGTGAAACACGGAGAAACGTGCTCAGAAAATGTGGTTCGGTCCCCCGTCAGATTCTCAGTATTTTTCTACATGTGTGTGCCAATTTTCTTGCTTTTATCATAAAATACACAAACCTTACGGAAATTGGTCTTATGTACCTAATTAGAAATTCACCGATTGATTTTCCATGCAGCTCAAAGGAATAGATGCAAAAATAAAACAAGTGCTGATTAAAAAAAATGTTGAATAACCCCTAAGGGAGGGGGGTATTCAAAAAGACAGGGTACTTTGTTTTTATCGAGATATAAAGGGAGAATGTTTTTAATTTCCTTATTCGAAATGAGGTTCATTTTTAAGCATAATTGTCATACTTGAGCAATTGTCTTATGAATGCAAAGCCTGGACAAACACAATAGCTGATACGCAGTTAAACCTTGCTGTACATAATTTCATTTGATCGAGAACTTAATTCGGTGCATATTGCTTTATAGTTATAACGTCTTTGTCGTCAAAGGGTTTTTCACCTTAGTGATTTTTTTTTTTTGTCACACTATCGATTTATAAGGTGGTCAAATAATGACAATATATTCTGGTATTGTAGATGCAATTACAGACCACTTTGCTTAAAATTTTGAGAATAGTTTTATCTTCTTGAGTAGACTAAGATGACGATTGCATCCTAAAATTATATTTTTACCGTTATTTTGATTCTTAGAATATCTTATTTGGAAAGTTCTATGCACCATTTAAAACGAAGCTTGAGAGTTTTATCAATTTCTTTGGGTTGTACAATTTAGAGATAAACTTAGAGATAACTGCTGAGTTAAGAAAACCAAGTATTAAAGCTAGTTTAGTAAAAGCTAAGGTAGTTATGTAGTTTTGTTAAATTCCTATAAAATTCCATGTCTTGATGGAGAGTCTTTGGTTTGTTTAGGAGATAAATATTACAAATATTTGAAATTTCTCACTGAATACAAACAATTCAACATGGAACAGTTTGTCTTTACAGTTTGATTATAGTAAACAATTTTTAGACAAACATGTTTTCAAACTCAAGCTCAAGTTGAATTTTGTCGTTTTCAAGTTGAAGCGAGGAAAATATCGAATTTTCAATTTCTACAATATTTTCTGGGTTGAATGGTCGTTTCCTATTATTAAAGTTCGGGGAGACTGAAAATAAAATCAAAACTCAAAAATTTCAACATTTAGTACCCATCTTCTACTCTATAGAGTGAAATACAAAACTACAGCTTCGTTATATGAAGTGAAAATTATTTTATTCAAATGAGGAAAAAAAAATTCTTCCCGAAAAAGCAGTTCAGGCAAAAACAAGCAAGAAAAATTAAAATAAGCCAATATTTACGCCTGGTGGAATAACTAAAAATTTTCCGGCCAGTCACCATGAAAATGGGCCAGTCTGGCGGGAAACCAGCCAATGTGGCAACACTGCCTGAGTATCCTGAAATGTGTCATATTTATCTAAGATATGTCCAGCATGAACTCTCTAAGATTACAGAATCTTTTTTTACCAGTTGTATTATTGATCAAAAGCCACTTTGTAAACTTTTTCCAAAACGGCCAGTTCATGGGCGCTGGCAGGGGGGCAGGGGGGCCATGCTTCCCCTGGAAATTTTGGACTATAAAGTAATTATAAGGAAACCAAAGGGAAGAGAGCAGAATAGGGAAAACCATGGATAAAATGTGTGCTGTCCCATTGTTGGTTGCCTGCCAATTGATTTTGACCATAAATAAGAAAAATAAAAGTTCTAATTCGTGATTGAGTGACCCCTTTCGAGTTTTCCATAAACTTCTTTTCTATATGATTTGGTTGGAGCAACAAAAAATTCAAAGCTTCGTATAATTATAGAAAACACAAGGAAAACAACTTAATAAGGGGCAATTTCGGAAAAAAAATATGCCGTCAACTTTTGCTTGTATTGCAAGAGTACCCATGAGCTGATATATGAAGCAAATATAACCAGAAATTTTTCTCCTGAACGGCGTGCTTGAAATTTCTGTATTTTCCCCCTGGACGGACACGTTTTTAGTGTTTTACTATAATTTTTTTCCCAAGAGTGATTATATTTATCTAGTGAAACCCGGCTTTAAATTTATCAATGGTCTTCAGGTCATAAGATTCAGACATATTGAAAAAGTCTGAGAGTCTGGGAAAATATTCAGAAAACATATTAAGCCAGGATACCAGTCCTGATTTCAAATAGTTTGCCTTTCAAAGCGAGTCAAACAGTTCGTGGTAACGAATTGTAAGTAAGGAGTGACCCGGCTCAATGGCAACCGAAACTCTAAAAAACGGAATTTTGATACCAATAGATACATCAAAAGAATCGGATTTTAATTTTAATTTCAAATATATAAGTTTCAACAAGTTTAATCTTACCCATCAAAAGTTACGCGCCTGAGAAAATTTGGCTGATTTTCGAAAAAAGGAGGAAAAACCCCCAAAAGTTATAGAACCTTAATGAAAATCACACCATCATATTCAGCGTATCAGAAAACCCTACTGTGGAGGTTTCAAGCTCCTATCTACAAAAATGTGGAATTTTCCATTTTTTGCCAGAAGAAAGATCACGGATGCGTGTTTATTTTATTTTATTTTTTTTTTCTTTTCCCAAGGGGTAATCGTATTGACCCAGTGGTCCTAGAATATCGTAGGAGGGCTCATTGGAACGGAAATTAAAAGTACTAGTGCCCTTTTTAAGTGACCAAAAAATGGAGGGCAACTAGGCGCCCCTCCCACGCTCATTTTTTTCTCAAAGTCACCCAATTAAAATTTTGAGATAGCCATTTTGTTCAGCATAGTCGAAAATCTAATAAATATGTCTTTTAGGATGACTTAATCCCCCACAGTTCCCAGGGGAAGGGCTGCAAGTTATGAACTTTGCCCATTGCTTACATATTGTATTGGTTATTGGGAAGTATACAGACATTTTCAGGAAGGATTTTTTTCTGGTGGGGGGGGGCCGGAGGAGGGGGTTACTCGGGAGAATATTTCCGTGGAGGATGTTTCTTTGGGGTAAGGGACATTTCTATGAAGGGGGTGCCGGATTTCCAAGCATTATTTAAAAAACGATCAGAAATTAAATTAAAAAAAGACAAGTTTTTTCAACTGAAAGTAAGAAGCAACATTAGAACTTAAAACGAACAGAAATTATTACGTATATGAGGGGGTTCTCCCCCAAGTCAATACCTCACTCTTTACGCAATAGTTTTTTTTAGTGCTTTCAAAAGAGCTATCTATTCTAATTAAACGGCCTTTGTGATTCAGCGGTTTGTGAAATAAATTTTTTCTTAGCTTTTAACGTAAAGAGCGTGGTATTTACTAAGGGAGCACCCCTCATATACGTAATAACATATACGTAATAAAAAAAAAATAAAAAAAAAACAAGCGATACGGCTCAATAGTAATCGAAACTTTTAAAAACGAAATTTTGATGTCAATAAATGCATCAAAAGAATGGGCTTATAATGTTGATTCTAAATATATAAATTTTTAAGTTTAGTATTACTCATCAAAGGCTACGGGCCTGAGAAAATTTACCTGATTTTTTAAAGAGGGGGGAAACATCCCCTACAAATGAAATAATTTTAATGAAAATCACACCGTCAGATTCAGCGTATCAGAAAACTATATTACATAGGTTTCAAGCTCATATCTGCCAAAATCTGCAACTTGGTATTTCTTGCCAGAAGAAAAATATACGAATATAGAAGTTCGTTGCGTAAGTTAATTTGTAAATTACGTCAGAACCAAATTTAGAGACAGCCATTTAGCAAAAGAAGAGTAAAATTTTTATGCAAATTTTGTTTACTTATTCAATGATGGTGAGCCAAAATAAAAGCTGCATTAACAAAAAAACAATCAGAAATTAAATAAAAAAACAATTTTTTAAACTGAAAGTAAGGAGCAACATTAAACAGAAATTAAGAACGAACAGAACAGTAAGGAACGAACAGAAATTACTCCGTATATGAAAGGGGCTGTCCCCTCCTCAACGCCTCGCTCTCTACGCTAAAGTTTGACTCTGTCTCACAACTTTATTTTTCAAAACAATAAAAAAAAATAGCGTAAAGAGCGAGGCGTTGAGAAGGGGACAGCCCCTTTCATATACGGAATAATTTCTGTTCGTTTTAAGTTTTAATGTCGCTCCTTACTTTCAGTTTAAAAATTTGTTTTTTTATTTAATATCAAGAAGAAGCCGAGAGAAAAGTAAAGATTTTTAAGCGCTAGGGTTGACGTGAAATTGTAAAAATGAGAGCAATAGTAGCCATAATATCTTACGTAATCGAAATCAGATCTTGTAATGAATAGACCCTAATTCTTTTCCCTGAATTCATGGAAAATAAAAAGAGTTGTGTTTACTATAATTCAACATTTTAAACTAGATTTCGGAAAATTTACTAGATCCTCTAAATTTACTATTTTTTTTTAATAGATCTAGCAAAATCCTACTGACGGTGGCAACTCTGGATATACTAATTGAAGCCTCAATTTAGAGAGACCGGCGTTAACTGGATCTCACCTCTCGGCACAAGTAGAAGAATGTGGTAAGATAAGCATTTTCATCATGAATTCACCCAAAAATGGGAAACTTTTGACTTGAGGACCATCACATCCAGCGTTGCCACTTATGCCACATTTCGCGGCATTACGCTGCGATTTTGAGAGAAATGCCGCATAAAATTTTTATCATGCCGCACGCCGCGATTATGCCGCGTTATGGCTTTTTACACCGCATTTGTTCCCGTATGTAAAATTTGTCCAACTTTAAGTTTCTTATCTTTCGCAAATGTCTTTGCTGCATAAAATGGGGATTTCAAAGACGCGTCCGCCTTGTTTCGCTGAAGTCAACTATGGACCTTAATTAATGACCTGTCGGTGGTCGGCAGCTTGTCCCCTGGGAGGCCAGTGTGTTCGAAGGCGGTTGAGTAAATTTTGCGGGTTTGACGAAACTTTGACGCTTGAGTTTCTCAGTTCATCTCATGACTTCATGACTTCTGTCAGGTCAGCCCAAGTGTTTTCAAGTTAGCAATAAGGACCAAACAGACATGTCTTATTTCACAGGATTGTCTGATGGTATTGATGGTAAGTAGTAACTATATTTAAGTAGCCTAGGTGTCGTAAGAACCGTTATCAGCCAAAATGTGGGGGGGGAGGTATTTATCATCTGGCTGGTCATTTTTACCGACTGTTTTATGCAGACAAAAACGACTATTATTGAGAAAAAACGACTGTGTTGACAAAAATTCTGCTGATTTTAAGAAAAACAACTATTTTCAAGAAGAAACCGACTGGTTTTAAGAAAAATCTACTGTTTCCAAGTAAAAAATTGACTGTTTTAGTAGAACCCTATCAGAAGGTCGTGACATTACCACGTGGTTTATGGTCCTAATATGGGCATAGAGTCCCTAGGGGAGATGGATTTCTGAGAAATTGATTGCGTAATCAAAGTGTGTCAATGACCTCTTTTTCCAAGGTCGATTTATTTGATGTTTCTATGTGTAATAACTCCGGGACGAAGGTTGCACATGCGCATTGAATTCTAACGGGAACAATGTTATTGATCTAGGACTCGAGAGGGAAGTGAATTTCCGAGAACTTGATTGCGTAATCGTTCGTGAATGTCATGGTGTCCAGAAATAGTATTTGTTGTTGTTGCTCGAGCCAAATGTTATGACTTTCCCGGAAACAGTTAGATCACGTGTTTCCTTCTCAGCCAATCAGCGAGTCGGATACATCCCCCTTCTCAGCCAATCAGAGGGCTGGTTACATATTAGCGGCGGAGGGAATATAAGGAAAGGGTTTTTTGCTATAGTTTTATTAGTCTGTGAATAGAATTCACTAAGTTTTTAGTTAGCAGTGTAATAACATGAGTGAACAAGTTGAGTTAGAAATATCCTTTTATTGCAACTGTTCTATTTGTAAAGGACATTTTCATGATTTTGAGTATTCACATGAACCTACTGAATGTTTAGATAGCTTAGAGGCAGAGACAGATGAGAAAAATCTGGAGGAAACGAGAAGAAAAATTATATGTGACATGGAGAGAAATTTATACCGATTGCAAGTAAGCTCAGATAAAAGAAGGATGGTTATGATAGAAAAGGAGGATCAAAAGAAGAGACTGGTAAAGGAGGGCTTTCTCTATAGTGTAAAAGACAGCAGTGAAAACCCAAAGAAAAATGTGTATAGTGCAAGATATAACTCGGATTATTATGATGATTATGCTCCAAGAGAAGAGAAAAAGTGGCTCTTTAAGAGACAACATAAGACATTATTCTATGGAATGGATTTTAAACAACGAAAACCGTGGTGGAAGAGTTCTCATAGATCATTTTACGATAAATCCCATTTTTGATATGTATAATGAGTTTTATATTGTAATCATACAATAAATTTGTTTCTGCTATTTTATTTTCTCCTACTAGATATGTATAGAATAAGGATACCAGCAGAGGCTTCTGTACATGAAGAGTTTAGTTTGATTAGATCACCCAATAGAGTACTATCAATCCCCAGTCTAGTTTTCTATTAAAGATAAAAAATAAATCATTCTTCTAATCATTTACTCATTTGAAAAATCAATATTTACAACGCTTTTTAAATATATGACCTCATCATCCTCCACTAACTCGTCCTCAATGGTAATTTCTTCAATTTGAGGTGACGGTATTATAAGTAGTTGAATGCTATCATCATCATCATTGTATGTTTCGATATTACTCAGAGTGGGCATATTAGCATATAGACGATCATCATCTTCGACACACAGTCTACCTGAGGGTCCCCTCCTCACCAAATCATCTGATGTATACGATAGTCCAGATGATGTATAATGAACTTCTACCACGTCGTCATCATTATCTGAACTAACAATCTCAGATTTACACAAAAGAAGCTCCTCACTTTCCGTGAGCTCCCACTCGCTCCATACATCCTAAAAAGATTGAGAACACTATGGTCAAAAGCTCTGTGGAAAGGTATAGTCTTCATGAATATACTGAGGGATGTTCTATAAATGTAATAAACAGGGTTACTTATTATTTTTCATTTTATTCATAATTTTGTATGTCTAAAATTCATCAATTAGCCAGTTGTGGGTTTTTTTTTATTGTTTTTTACATACGGAGCGAGATTTAATGTCATTGATAGAAGCCTGTATGAGATTTAATGTCTGTGATAAAACCAGGAAAAAAAACCTTTCCAAGAACTTTGTTTTTCAAAGAAAAGTAAAGAGCTACGATATTAAATCAAAGAGAGCAGAAATAAAGTTGAATAATTGCTTAAACGTAAATTTTCCGTAAACATACTTCTAATTAATCACTCCTAAAAAGGTAAGTATAGACCGCTCATCCTCTATGGTGGGGGGGGGGCATGCACAGATGTGTCCTTCTCGGTCGACTAGGTGCTGTAGTGAGTTGTTTTTAATAGGAGTACATTATTTTTGAAGATTTAAATGAATCAGATTAGTTAAACAAAGCTTATAAATAAAAATTCTATTAACAGTTAATTTTGTACCGACTACATAAATATTTAAGACCAAGTGTACCACGATGCATCATTGTGGTCTGAGAAATTCAAAAACTCAGAAACTCAATACATAGTTTTCGATAATTTCAAGTCGATTACTATCTAAGAATTTTATTTCTACAACACTTAGACCTTCCTTAGGTTGAAGTGCTGTTTTGCACCACAAAATGATAGAAAATCCCGCTTTTACTTGAGTACATTATACGTTTTGCCTCTTACAATTTGCCCCATTAGCTTGATATGTTATCTCGTGAGAAAAAAAAAACTATCAAATAAACACGCAGACGTAAACTTGATGAAACTTATATATTTGAAATCAGCATTTAAAGCTGATTCTTTGATGTATCTATTGGTATCAAAATTCCGTTTTCTAGAGTTTCGGATACCATTGAGCTGGCTCGCTCCTTACTTACACTTCGTTACCACGAGATGTTTTATTAATTAAAAAAAACTTTCCACAAAATAAGTTTTTCAAAGAAAAGTAAAGAGCTACTACATTAAATCAAAGATGAGCAGAAATAAACTTAAATAATTGTTCAAACGTAAACTTATGACCAATGCCATACTAGTTAAAGTGACAAAAACTCTTTCCCACAAGAGGATACTTTTCGAGTAAAAGTAAAGAGCTACCAGACTAAACCAAAGATATGATGAAATAATAACGAATAATTGTTCAAACTTAAATTTTCTGTATTACGGGAATAGTTTATTTTCGAACCATTATATCTACCAAAGGTACAATACCTAAGTGTTTTCGATAATTTCAAGTCGATTACTATCTAAGAATTTTATTTCTACAACACTTAGACCTTCCTTAGATTGAAGTGCTGTTTTACACCACAAAATGGTAGAAAATCCCGCTTTACTTGAGTACATTATACGTTTTGCCTCTTACAATTTGCCCCATTAGCTTAATATGTTATCTCGTGAGAAAAAAACTATCAAATAAACACGCAGACTAAACTTGATGAAACTTATATATTTGAAATCAGCATTTAAAGCTGATTCTTTGATGTATCTATTGGTATCAAAATTCCGTTTTCTAGAGTTTCGGATACCATTGAGCTGGCTCGCTCCTTACTTACACTTCGTTACCACGAAATGTTTTATTAATTAAAAAAACTTTTAACAAAATAAGTTTTTCAAAGAAAAGTAAAGAGCTACTACATTAAATCAAAGATGAGCAGAAATAAACTTAAATAATTGTTCAAACGTAAACTTATGACCAATGCCATACTAGTTAAAGTGACAAAAACACTTTCCCACAAGAGGACACTTTTCGAGTAAAAGTAAAGAGCTACCAGACTAAACCAAAGATATGATGAAATAATAACGAATAATTGTTCAAACTTAAATTTTCTGTATTACGGGAATAGTTTATTTTCGAACCATTATATCTACCAAAGGTACAATACCTAAGTGTTTTCGTTAATTTCAAGTCGATTACTGTCTAAGAATTTTATTTCTACAACACTTAGACCTTCCTTAGGTTGAAGTGCTGTTTTACACCACAAAATGGTAGAAAATCCCGCTTTACTTGAGTACATTATACGTTTTGCCTCTTACAATTAGCCCCATTAGCTTAATATGTTATCTCGTGAGAAAAAAAAACTATCAAATAAACACGCAGACTAAACTTGATGAAACTTATATATTTGAAATCAGCATTTAAAGTTGATTCCTTGATGTATCTATTGGTATCAAAATTCCGTTTTCTAGAGTTTCGGATACCATTGAGCTGGCTCGCTCCTTACTTACACTTCGTTACCACGAAATGTTTTATTAATTAAAAAAAACTTTCCACAAAATAAGTTTTTCAAAGAAAAGTAAAGAGCTACTACATTAAATCAAAGATGAGCAGAAATAAACTTAAATAATTGTTCAAACGTAAACTTATGACCAATGCCATACTAGTTAAAGTGACAAAAACTCTTTCCCACAAGAGGACACTTTTCGAGTAAAAGTAAAGAGCTACCAGACTAAACCAAAGATATGATGAAATAATAACGAATAATTGTTCAAACTTAAATTTTCTGTATTACGGGAATAGTTTATTTTCGAACCATTATATCTACCAAAGGTACAATACCTGAGTTAAACTAAGAGGTTTCAATTTCAGGAAAAAATTACATTTTGACAACATTTGACAATTTACCAAATTTAAAGTTTTGTTTAGTTTCAAAATGTTTTCTGTCACTCATCATCTTTTAATCATTCACAAACAATACTAAAGAAAACCACTTCCCACGGTTTATTGATTTTAAATTATTAAGAAGGCTATTATTTCATTGAAATATACATTTTACATTTTTAATTTTCATGCTTTTGATAAGTATCTTGTCCTTTTAGTGTAAATTGCAGCTGAAGGCTTATCGCAAAATCACTGTTTCAAGTTTTTTCATAATTAATGGATACGAATTAGAACCATGGGAACGTATTTTCGTCGTATTTTGCTTATTTTCGTTGGAAAAAAACATTGAAAAACCATATTAAGAGCTATATTTATGAGTCTTTCACTGAAAATTCCTTTTTTGTACCAAGTCCTGACCCCCCTAATTAAAGGATATAAATTAGAACCATGTGAACGTAATTTCGTCGTATTATGCTTATTTTCGTTGGAAAAAAACACTTTTCGAGTAAAAGTAAAGAGCTATCAGACTAAACCAAAGATATGATGAAATAATAACGAATAATTGTTCAAACTTACATTTTTTTAATATCTCTGAGACAAACTTTTACAGTGTTGAAAAATAGTGAAAAAGAAAAAACATTGGAAGAAATAGATAGGTAGGTAAAAATGCTTACATTTTTATATCCCGGCTGCACTTGGGTGCCAGATGGCCCGGGTAGCGCGTGTTGGAGGGCGGACGGGTTTTGACGCTATGTTCTTGTGCAGCTGGGCCAGCAATGTTATGGGCTTGCATAGATGAGCCAGCAGGGTTCTCCGTCCTTATGACCCACTCTCTCTTTAACTTTCTGCCAGGCTGCATTGGGGCTGCCTCGTCATCTCTTGCTTTTTTGGAAGGAGGGGGCACGCATTCTTCACAATTGGCCTTAAAAAAGAAGAGAAAAAAGTTAGTATGATAAATAATTTCCCCCTTTTTACAGAAAGAAAGTTAGTACTTCGGTTAAGTGGCCGGCCACTTAACCGAACCTAACCTAACCTAACCTGCTAACCCTAGTTAGGTTAGGTAACCTAACCTAACCTGGGTTAGGTTAAGACCACTTAACCTAACCTAACCTATCCTGGGGATGAGACCCCGACTGTGCCACCTTCGGCCTGTGGCCCCTGGGGTGGGGATCGGCCACTTAACCTAATCTAACCTAACCTAACCTGCTAACCCTAGTTAGGTTAGGTAACCTAACCTAACCTGGGTTAGGTTAAGACCACTTAACCTAACCTAACCTATTCTGGGGATGGAGACCCCGACTGTGCCGCCTTCGGCCTGTGGCCCCTGGGGTGGGGATTGGCCACTTAACCTAATCTAACCTAACCTAACCTATCCTGGGGATGGAGACCTCGACTGTGCCGCCTTCGGCCTGTGGCCCCTGGGGTGGGGATCGGCCACTTAACCTAATCTAACCTAACCTAGCCTGCTAACCCTAGTTAGGTTAGGTAACCTAACCTAACCTGGGTTAGGTTAAGACCACTTAACCTAACCTAACCTATTCTGGGGATGGAGACCCCGACTGTGCCGCCTTCGGCCTGTGGCCCCTGGGGTGGGGATTGGCCACTTAACCTAATCTAACCTAACCTAACCTGCTATTCCTAGACCTAACCTAACCTAATCTAACCTGACCTAACCTCACAAATATAGCTCTTAATATGGCTTTTCAGTGGAGGATTTTAAAATCCTCTGGAAAATTTGAGTTTGAGGTGAGGGGGTGGGGGGGATTTCAAGAGCGAGGGTAACCTAACCTAACCTAACCTGTTATTCCTAGACCTAACCTAACCTAACCTCACAAATATAGCTCTTAGTATGGCTTTTCAATGTGTTTTCCAACGAAAATATTTAAAATACGATGTAAATATGTACTAGCTACTAAAGTTCCTAACCTAACCTCACAAATATAGCTCTTAGTATGGCTTTTCAGTGTGTTTTCCAACGAAAATATTTAAAATACGATGTAAATATGTACTAGCTACTAAAGTGGGGGAAGGGGAGATTTTAAAATCCTCTGGAAAATTTGAGTTTGGGGGAGGGGGGTGGGGGGATTTCAAGAGCGATGGTAACCTAACCTAGCCTAACCTGTTATTCCTAGACCTAACCTAACCTAACCTCACAAATATAGCTCTTAGTATGGCTTTTCAGTGTGTTTTCCAACGAAAATATTTAAAATACGATGTAAATATGTACTAGCTCTTAATATGGCTTTTCAGTGGAGGATTTTAAAATCCTCTGGAAAATTTGAGTTTGAGGTGAGGAGGGTGGAGGGATTTCAAGAGCGATGGTAACCTAACCTAACCTAACCTGTTATTCCTAGACCTAACCTAACCTAACCTCACAAATATAGCTCTTAGTATGGCTTTTCAGTGTGTTTTCCAACGAAAATATTTAAAATACGATGAAAATACGTACTAGCTACTAAAGTTCCGTTTTTTTATAGTTTCGGCAAGCAGGTTTTCCAACGAAAATATTTAAATACGATGAAAATTCTTTCCTAGAAATTTTTGAGTTTGGGGGGAAGGGGAGATTTTAAAATCCTCTTGAAAATTTGAGTTTGGGGGGAGGGGGTGGGGGGATTTCGAGAGCGAGGGTTGAGGCGGGTGGCAGCCCCACTTCTATAGACTTTTCTGTCTAGTCTTGCATATCAAAGTTAAAAACCATAGTTTTCACGCCCCCTCGCGTCATTTAAGTTGTAATAGCTCTGATTTTGGGGCATATTTCAAAATATCTTTTATCAATTTTTCTTCTTTTTTCTTTCTGATTACACAAGAAGTGTGAAATCACCGAGTTGATCAATCTTTGATAGTTTTACAGAAATTCTCACTTCCCTTTGATGCTCTCCTATGTCCAAAACAAAATCGAACGTAACAATTAATTAATCTGCATTGAAGATGTCTCGTTTGACACAATTAGTCTATGCGATGTAAGAAGTATTGTTTTGAAACCATTCTCCGTGAGTGAAAAGTGGCAATTCTAGTGAGTGTTAATTGATATATAGAAAGGTAATTATTGTTCTAAATCAACAGTTTGCACGATTTCGTAAATAAATAACCGTTAGGTAAGTATATTTAAGAGCTTTGAAAAGCTTTAAAAGTCAGTATATGTTGAAATAGAGGACAAGATAGAAGATAATGGAAGGTTCTTCAAATGCAAGCCCGGCAATGTTTGATGTGAGTTCAATAATATGTCTTTTCAGTGTGTTTTCCAATGAAAATAAGCAAAATAAGATGAAAATGCATTCCCTTGGTTCTAATTCATATCCTTTAATTATGAAAAAACTTGAAACAGTGATTTTGCGGTAAGCCTTCAGCTGCAATTTACACCAAAAGGACAAGATACTTATCAAAAGCACGAAAATTAAAAAATGTAAAATGTATATTTCAATGAAATAATAGCCTTCTTAATAATTTAAAATCAATAAACCGTGGGAAGTGGTTTTCTTTAGTATTGTTTGTGAATGATTAAAAGATGATGAGTGACAGAAAACATTTGAAACTAAACAAAACTTTAAATTTGGTAAATTGTCAAATGTTGTCAAAATGTAATTTTTTCCTGAAATTGAAACCTCTTAGTTTAACTCAGGTATTGAACCTTTGGTAGATATAATGGTTCGAAAATAAACCACTCCCGTAATACAGAAAATTTGAGTTTGAACAATTATTCGTTATTATTTCATCATATCTTTGGTTTAGTCTGGTAGCTCTTTACTTTTACTCGAAAAGTGTCCTCTTGTGAGAAATGCAAAATAAAAAATTATATGGATGATGGTACTAACTTTCTTTCTGTAAAAAGGGGGAAATTATTTATCATACTAACTTTTTTCTCTTCTTTTTTAAGGCCAATTGTGAAGAATGCGTGCCCCCTCCTTCCAAGAAAGCAAGAGATGACGAGGCAGCCCCAATGCAGCCTGGCAGAAAGTTAAAGAGAGTGGGTCATAAGGACGGATAACCCTGCTGGCTCATCTATGCAAGCCCATAACATTGCTGGCCCAGCTGCACAAGAACATAGCGTCGCCAACCCGTCCGCCCTCCAACACGCGCTACCCGGGCCATCTGGCACCCAAGTGCAGCCGGGATATAAAAATGTAAGCATTTTTACCTACCTATCTATTTCTTCCAATGTTTTTTCTTTTCACTATTTTTCAACACTGTAAAAGTGTGTCTCAGAGAATTTAAAAAATTGTAAGTTTGAACAATTATTCGTTATTATTTCATCATATCTTTGGTTTAGTCTGATAGCTCTTTACTTTTACTCGAAAAGTGTTTTTTTCCAACGAAAATAAGCATAATACGACGAAATTACGTTCCCATGGTTCTAATTTATATCCTTTAATTAGGGGGGTCAGGACTTGGTACGAAAAAGGAATTTTCAGTGAAAGACTCATAAATATAGCTCTTAATATGGTTTTTCAGTGTTTTTTCCAACGAAAATAAGCAAAATACGACGAAAATACGTTCCCATGGTTCTAATTCGTATCCATTAATTATGAAAAAACTTGAAACAGTGATTTTACGATAAGCCTTCAGCTGCAATTTACACCAAAAGGACAAGATACTTATCAAAAGCATGAAAATTAAAAATGTAAAATGTATATTTCAATGAAATAATAGCCTTCTTAATAATTTAAAATCAATAAACCGTGGGAAGTGGTTTTCTTTAGTATTGTTTGTGAATGATTAAAAGATGATGAGTGACAGAAAACATTTTGAAACTAAACAAAACTTTAAATTTGGTAAATTGTCAAATGTTGTCAAAATGTAATTTTTTCCTGAAATTGAAACCTCTTAGTTTAACTCAGGTATTGAACCTTTGGTAGATATAATGGTTCGAAAATAAACTATTCCCGTAATACAGAAAATTTAAGTTTGAACAATTATTCGTTATTATTTCATCATATCTTTGGTTTAGTCTGGTAGCTCTTTACTTTTACTCGAAAAGTGTCCTCTTGTGGGAAAGAGTTTTTGTCACTTTAACTAGTATGGCATTGGTCATAAGTTTACGTTTGAACAATTATTTAAGTTTATTTCTGCTCATCTTTGATTTAATGTAGTAGCTCTTTACTTTTCTTTGAAAAACTTATTTTGTGGAAAGTTTTTTTTTAATTAATAAAACATTTCGTGGTAACGAAGTGTAAGTAAGGAGCGAGCCAGCTCAATGGTATCCGAAACTCTAGAAAACGGAATTTTGATACCAATAGATACATCAAGGAATCAGCTTTAAATGCTGATTTCAAATATATAAGTTTCATCAAGTTTAGTCTGCGTGTTTATTTGATAGTTTTTTTTCTCACGAGATAACATATTAAGCTAATGGGGCAAATTGTAAGAGGCAAAACGTATAATGTACTCAAGTAAAGCGGGATTTTCTACCATTTTGTGGTGTAAAACAGCACTTCAACCTAAGGAAGGTCTAAGTGTTGTAGAAATAAAATTCTTAGACAGTAATCGACTTGAAATTAACGAAAACACTTAGGTATTGTACCTTTGGTAGATATAATGGTTCGAAAATAAACTATTCCCGTAATACAGAAAATTTAAGTTTGAACAATTATTCGTTATTATTTCATCATATCTTTGGTTTAGTCTGGTAGCTCTTTACTTTTACTCGAAAAGTGTCCTCTTGTGGGAAAGTGTTTTTGTCACTTTAACTAGTATGGCATTGGTCATAAGTTTACGTTTGAACAATTATTTAAGTTTATTTCTGCTCATCTTTGATTTAATGTAGTAGCTCTTTACTTTTCTTTGAAAAACTTATTTTGTGGAAAGTTTTTTTAATTAATAAAACATTTCGTGGTAACGAAGTGTAAGTAAGGAGCGAGCCAGCTCAATGGTATCCGAAACTCTAGAAAACGGAATTTTGATACCAATAGATACATCAAAGAATCAGCTTTAAATGCTGATTTCAAATATATAAGTTTCATCAAGTTTAGTCTGCGTGTTTATTTGATAGTTTTTTCTCACGAGATAACATATTAAGCTAATGGGGCAAATTGTAAGAGGCAAAACGTATAATGTACTCAAGTAAAAGCGGGATTTTCTACCATTTTGTGGTGCAAAACAGCACTTCAATCTAAGGAAGGTCTAAGTGTTGTAGAAATAAAATTCTTAGATAGTAATCGACTTGAAATTATCGAAAACACTTAGGTATTGAACCTTTGGTAGATATAATGGTTCGAAAATAAACCATTCCCGTAATACAGAAAATTTAAGTTTGAACAATTATTCGTTATTATTTCATCATATCTTTGGTTTAGTCTGGTAGCTCTTTACTTTTACTCGAAAAGTGTCCTCTTGTGGGAAAGAGTTTTTGTCACTTTAACTAGTATGGCATTGGTCATAAGTTTACGTTTGAACAATTATTTAAGTTTATTTCTGCTCATCTTTGATTTAATGTAGTAGCTCTTTACTTTTCTTTGAAAAACTTATTTTGTGGAAAGTTTTTTTTAATTAATAAAACATTTCGTGGTAACGAAGTGTAAGTAAGGAGCGAGCCAGCTCAATGGTATCCGAAACTCTAGAAAACGGAATTTTGATACCTATAGATACATCAAGGAATCAGCTTTAAATGCTGATTTCAAATATATAAGTTTCATCAAGTTTAGTCTGCGTGTTTATTTGATAGTTTTTTTTTCTCACGAGATAACATATTAAGCTAATGGGGCAAATTGTAAGAGGCAAAACGTATAATGTACTCAAGTAAAGCGGGATTTTCTATCATTTTGTGGTGCAAAACAGCACTTCAACCTAAGGAAGGTCTAAGTGTTGTAGAAATAAAATTCTTAGATAGTAATCGACTTGAAATTATCGAAAACTATGTATTGAGTTTCTGAGTTTTTGAATTTCTCAGACCACAATGATCCATCGTGGTACACTTGGTCTTAAATATTTATGTAGTCGGTACAAAATTAACTGTTAATAGAATTTTTATTTATAAGCTTTGTTTAACTAATCTGATTCATTTAAATCTTCAAAAATAATGTACTCCTATTAAAAACAACTCACTACAGCACCTAGTCGACGAGAAGGACACATCTGTGCATGCCCCCCCCCCCCCCACCATAGAGGATGAGCGGTCTATACTTACCTTTTTAGGAGTGATTAATTAGAAGTATGTTTACGGAAAATTTACGTTTAAGCAATTATTCAACTTTATTTCTGCTCTCTTTGATTTAATATCGTAGCTCTTTACTTTTCTTTGAAAAACAAAGTTCTTGGAAAGGTTTTTTTCCTGGTTTTATCACAGACATTAAATCTCATACAGGCTTCTATCAATGACATTAAATCTCGCTCCGTATGTAAAAAATAATAAAAAAAAAAACCCACAACTGGCTAATTGATGAATTTTAGACATACAAAATTATGAATAAAATGAAAAATAATAAGTAACCCTGTTTATTACATTTATAGAACATCCTCAGTATATTCATGAAGACTATACCTTTCCACAGAGCTTTTGACCATAGTGTTCTCAATCTTTTTAGGATGTATGGAGCGAGTGGGAGCTCACGGAAAGTGAGGAGCTTCTTTTGTGTAAATCTGAGATTGTTAGTTCAGATAATGATGACGACGTGGTAGAAGTTCATTATACATCATCTGGACTATCGTATACATCAGATGATTTGGTGAGGAGGGGACCCTCAGGTAGACTGTGTGTCGAAGATGATGATCGTCTATATGCTAATATGCCCACTCTGAGTAATATCGAAACATACAATGATGATGATGATAGCATTCAACTACTTATAATACCGTCACCTCAAATTGAAGAAATTACCATTGAGGACGAGTTAGTGGAGGATGATGAGGTCATATATTTAAAAAGCGTTGTAAATATTGATTTTTCAAATGAGTAAATGATTAGAAGAATGATTTATTTTTTATCTTTAATAGAAAACTAGACTGGGGATTGATAGTACTCTATTGGGTGATCTAATCAAACTAAACTCTTCATGTACAGAAGCCTCTGCTGGTATCCTTATTCTATACATATCTAGTAGGAGAAAATAAAAATAGCAGAAACAAATTTATTGTATGATTACAATATAAAACTCATTATACATATCAAAAATGGGATTTATCGTAAAATGATCTATGAGAACTCTTCCACCACGGTTTTCGTTGTTTAAAATCCATTCCATAGAATAATGTCTTATGTTGTCTCTTAAAGAGCCACTTTTTCTCTTCTCTTGGAGCATAATCATCATAATAATCCGAGTTATATCTTGCACTATACACATTTTCTTTGGGTTTTCACTGCTGTCTTTTACACTATAGAGAAAGCCCTCCTTTACCAGTCTCTTCTTTTGATCCTCCTTTTCTATCATAACCATCCTTCTTTTATCTGAGCTTACTTGCAATCGGTATAAATTTCTCTCCATGTCACATATAATTTTTCTTCTCGTTTCCTCCAGATTTTTCTCATCTGTCTCTGCCTCTAAGCTATCTAAACATTCAGTAGGTTCATGTGAATACTCAAAATCATGAAAATGTCCTTTACAAATAGAACAGTTGCAATAAAAGGATATTTCTAACTCAACTTGTTCACTCATGTTATTACACTGCTAACTAAAAACTTAGTGAATTCTATTCACAGACTAATAAAACTATAGCAAAAAACCCTTTCCTTATATTCCCTCCGCCGCTAATATGTAACCAGCCCTCTGATTGGCTGAGAAGGGGGATGTATCCGACTCGCTGATTGGCTGAGAAGGAAACACGTGATCTAACTGTTTCCGGGAAAGTCATAACATTTGGCTCGAGCAACAACAACAAATACTATTTCTGGACACCATGACATTCACGAACGATTACGCAATCAAGTTCTCGGAAATTCACTTCCCTCTCGAGTCCTAGATCAATAACATTGTTCCCGTTAGAATTCAATGCGCATGTGCAACCTTCGTCCCGGAGTTATTACACATAGAAACATCAAATAAATCGACCTTGGAAAAAGAGGTCATTGACACACTTTGATTACGCAATCAATTTCTCAGAAATCTATCTCCCCTAGGGACTCTCCCCTATGCCCATATTAGGACCATAAACCACGTGGTAATGTCACGACCTTCTGATAGGGTTCTACTTGTTTTCACGAAAAATAGCGGCGCTGTGCGTTGACTCGGATTTTTTTAACGACTGGCCGACAATATTCGGGGGGGGGGGGACGCCTCCCGCCTAGTTGTTATGGCCCTGGATGTAATCAGGTCAGAAAGAGTTTATTGAGCCAAAAAGTACTGGCCTATCCTAAAGGGTGTGGGGCTTCTATGATCTGTTTTCTGTTTATCAAAGTGCGTGTTTTAACTAGTTGCCAGTTCGTTACTTCATCATTTCAAAATTCAAATTCATCATATGGTATCAAAGAGAGGTGTAGTTCTTACCAAAAGTTTTGAAAGCCCGATTCTCACTAGAAGAGATCATCAAAATCACGATGATGAAACAGCTAAGAAATATAATTGTTTTCGAAATTAGAAATTTCCTTGTTAGCACTTGTCGACTGTGTCCAGCTTTTCTACTCTCCGACGCGGCTGGCTGGACGCAAAATATCTGATAACTGAATGTGCCTCTGTGAAAGTGAAAAACAAGACCAACGGTTCTGTGGGATCCCAAAAATTCAATATTTAATCCAGACATTGGGTTTTGTCTTTGCTAGATCCAGTCTTCGCCAGACTCCTTGAACATTTTTACTCTTAAAGATCTAGAAACAAATTAAGGCCAAATGGCTAATCCTCTGAGAAAACCAAGCTCAGATTTGGATTCAGCAAGTGTGTTTACCTCTATAAGTCATATCTATTTTGACGATACCGATCGAAACGATCCTGCCTTCTGCCAATTTTCCGGTTTCGCCGAAATTCCTGAGCTACTTGTCTGGCGAAAAATTGAAGCTCAGAAACGAATTTAGCGTGTCTCCTTACCCATATTTCCAACATCTAGTCAACTTCAAATAAAAAATATACGTATAACAAATTATCCGGTTTAAGCCGGATTCCAGACGAAATATATGTCCGGCTAAAAAACGACTGTCATATACGGTTTCAGCATGCCCTCTTACCCCGAAATCGAACATCTTATCAACTTCAAATAAAACTTTTACTTTTAACAAACTTTCCGGTTTTGGCCGGATTCCGGGTGATCAACTTGTCTGGCGAGAAGATGGTTTTCATTGCAGTGTTCAGCATGTTTTCTTACCCCATAATCGACTATCTCATTAGCTGTTTAAAAATATTTTGTCTTAATTTGATTTGTCCCTTAATTTAATTAATTTGTCCCTTAATTTGAATCCCCACCCCTAAGTGTAGGGCTACAGAGCCCATCTACGAACTCGATCTTTCCCTTGACCCAAAGGATCCTCCCACCGAGTTTCATCAAAATATCTCATTCCCTTCGACAGTTATCGTGCTTAGGCTACAGACGGACAGACGGACAACTTTTGCAATGTCATAGGCATCCCTCCACTTACGTTTTGGGATCCCGACAAGCAAAACAAAAGAAGTCCTAAACGGATGATAGTTGAACAGGCATCCAAAATGAACAAGACCAAAGATTTCTATGAAATCCCAAAATTTAATCTGTGATCCAAACAATTGGCTCTTGTAGGTATCCGTTCTTCACCGGACTCCTTAAAGTTGAACTGAAAAGCAAATTTTTGTATTTGTATTTTAAGTGAATACAATGCAATATCGGATTGTGCTAAGAGGAGTTTTTGGCGTTTTTACTGTTTTCTCTAGCATGATGTTCAGAATATTTAAGCCCATGCTCACAGCGCTAAGTTCTACTATGATGCGGAAACTTTGAACCTCAATACAAACTCGGCTTTTCAGTGGCCGAATCAAATGAGCTTGGTTAACACTGCTCAATGCGTGAACGCCTATTTGTCGTAAATTGTTTTCGTCAAGCATGCAACACAGTTACTAGCTGTAGAGGTGCCCCAAATCTGACAGGGAATATCACTGTATGGAATTTTATTAATCGCGAATATATTCGAGTAATGTATTCAACGGATATTTCGGCCCTTCTTGGCAAGGGTCCTCGTCAGGCTGTCAAACTTCATTGTTCGTAGTGCTAGCTACCGCTGGCACCACTTATTGGGGTGTAAGTACGGGTGTCGCCACTTATTGATGCAAAAATGGCGCAAAAAGGTTGCTATGCCACTTACTCGAAGGGGAGAACCCCTTGTCGGCCCAAATGTTAGTGAGATTCCCGCTCTTACCCCGACGGTTCTGCAAATATCGGGTTTGGTACTACCCTATTTACAGTATACCCTGTCCCAGGGTATGATAACGCGATCGAGTGGTCAAATGGCCACTTGCTAAAGCCAAATGTACCCGCCTTGGGTTACGGCTAGAAAATCTCTACTCTCTCCTTGGAGGTAACAACCCTCCCTGTCAATGTAATAATGACGGTACCTCTTAGCTCTATTCCTACCCTGCCTGGGTTACAGCCCTTTTCGGTAAATAAATTTTACTATTCAGATTTAGAAACAGAATTTTTCATTGAGTGGTTTTTGTTGTTGTGTGTTATTGTACTCTCTCTATTTCTTTCCTTTGATTACTCCACTATCTTAAACCTATAGAGTGGGTCATAAATATTATTATTATGCGACAATAGTTGCGTTTTTGCAGATATCGTGGTATTCAAATTGGTGAGAAAGAAGTTCAGCACTCAGTTATGTAATTGGATAACATTTTTTCTTTTTGGATGACTTTTGAAAAGTGCAATTTCGGCAATTTAATAGTCGTTTTTGCTGTGGACCGTATATCAGAGATCACGGTAACTTCAAAACGACTAACCGCAGATCCGCAGTCACCGTAGTAACAGAGGGCATCAGCAAAAATGCAACATATGTGTGTTTACGTCATATCTACTGTGATTCGACGTAATATCTGCTTTGACGAAACTGATCAAAACTTCCTGCCTTACTTCTGCCAAATTTCCGACTTCAGCCGAATTCCCGGCGAAGGATTTATCCGGAAAGAACAAAGGGTTCTCAGCAGGCTGGCGCTGGAAGAAATTAAACTAATGCAGGTTCGTTTCTTTCACCAGCAAGTCACTCCATGAAAGAAAGGACATAATAGCTAAATATTTCTCTTGTTTATAGACCAAACGTGTTACAAAATAATGGCAGAAGTGATAGATATCGATCAGGAATATGAGGACGGTGATAAAGACCCGGACGACAGTGAACTCTCCAACAAAAAACCGAGGATCACAAAGAAAAGGCCAGACCAAAGATACAAGACTGAGTAGGAAAGAGAATCTGACTTTAATGAATGGTTACGAAAAGGAAAGGTGCAAACCGGTCAAAACAGTGGATATTTAGCTCACTGTCTTTACTGCAAAAAGGATTTCGTTTGTAAAAAAGGGAAACACGACACAAAAAGGCACAAACAGACCAAAGCTCACGAAGAAAATAAAAAAGCGTGGATAACTTCGTCTTCTAAGACCATGCCATTGAGTCTTCATTTTTCTGGTGATTCAAAAATCGAAAGAGTGGCCACTGTTGAAGCGAAGCTAGTGACATTTCTCGTTGAGCACGATCTACCCTATTCGCTTTCTGAAGACTTGCTGAAACTTGTGAAAAGTGTGCTAGGCCCAGATCTTCTAAGCCAGGCCACTCTTGGTAGAACTAAAGCAACTAATATTGTTCGACAAGCGTTGGCCCCTCATTTTCATGAAAAGCTTCTTGAAAACCTGAAAACGAATCTTTTCTCCGTAGTAATTGACGAGACCACAGATTCCTCTGTAGCCAAACAACTTGCTGTTTGTGTCAGCTTTTGTGACGAAGCAATGAATGTGCAGGTAGATTTGCTCGCTCTTGTCGAATGCAGCGACGGATCAGCGTCTGGTCTATTCAACCAGCTAGTGAAGCTGATGGATGATGTCAAGAAGGCGGGTGTTCCTCTACAAAACTGGGTTGGATTCTGCTCTGACACAACGAATGCTATGATGGGGATAAACCACTCAGTCAAAACACTTGTTGAAGGGAAATATCCCTGGGTTACAGTTGTGAAATGTAGCTGCCATCTGTGTGCCCTAGTTGCAAGTCATGCTTGCAAAAAACTGTCCAAGAGCCTCGAAGATCTATGTCGGACTGTGTGCAATCACTTCAGGCACAGTGCAAAACGCCAAGATGCATGTAGGAAGGAATTTCAAGTCTTTACTCAAGTGGAACAGCACAGATTCCTTGCTTTGGCTCCAACACGCTGGTTGTCGTTTCAAAACTGTGCACGCCGTATTCTCGAACAGTGGGATACTCTTACGTTGTACTGGGACTCGTTGGTACTTGATGATCCCTCGCATGCTAATGATCATATAAGAATAATACTAAACAACCCATACTCGAGGGTAATGATGTTTTTTGTCGAGTACGTGCTGGGAGAGCTGAATGAGTTCAACACCATCTTCCGGTCTGAAAAACCCCTATTTCACCTCATGAAAACCCAGGTGAAAAAACTTCTTCGGACATTAGCCATGAACTATATGAAGCCTTCATATGTTAGAACAGTCAACCCTTTTGACATCAATCTGCATGACGAAGTGAACTATCTTCCCGACGAAAATGTCTATATCGGCTACAAAGGGTACGATTTCCTTGTGGGGCTCGAAACGAGAGAATTTACCAGTGGCCATTTTGTAGCGTAAAGTCTCCGAATTCGTCGCTCCGCAAGGGATTTATACGTCGAAGCTGTTCAACAAATTCTTGACCGTTTTCCATTTTCTGAAAATATCTATGACCTGGTACACTTGCTTACCCCAAGCTCTAGTTATGAACTGAAAGTTCCCAGTCTTTGTCAATTCTTCGACTACTATGATTCTGCGCTTTGGAATAAAGTAAATCTAGAGCAAGAATGGCGGTCTATACCGAGTGTAGCTCTACCTGGTACTGTCGATCTCCCTGACGTAGATGACATGGACATTGTCGTTTACTGGCGCCACATCTTGCAAACGAAGTCACCAAATGGTAGTCGGATGTTCCCAAATGTCGGGAATATGGTTCAGTACTTTTTCTCACTCCATTTCTCAAACGTTATTGCCGAGCGTCTCTTCAGTTTGCTCAAGGAAGTGAAAACTGATAAGCGAAACCGACTGAGTGCAGTGACTCTTTCGGCAACACTGAAAACCAAGTGTGGCCTTAAGCGCAATTCTAAAGGAGGGCTTGACTCGGGCAAGTCAGTGCTAGAGCTAGAACCCGGACTAGTCAAGCGTGTACTCAAAGTGAAGGCTAGTGCCTCTTCTCGTGACTGTAACGTTTTGAACCAAAGCATTGTGTATGGCCTGGCCAGAGATATTGTTTGTGACACACGTGAACAGTCCGATTCCGATTAATCTTGTCTGTTTGTCTTGTATTATTTATCTGAAATTAATCTTGTCTGTTTTCTTGTGTTATTCATCTGAATGTCCCTTCTTGAAGCTTTTGATATTGATTTTCATTAAACATTAATCGAAAAAGGTTGAGATACGAGAATCTAGTTACCCATCAATTATTCTATTGGATAGGCTTGAAGGCCCAAGGGAAAATCGCTTTTAATTTCTTCACTATTCACTTCACATCTATACGGTTTTCCCACCGTGGACCTTCCCTGCTGTGGTACCTCTGCACTTCTACTTCTGTTGCGTGCTTGACGAAAACGATGAACGATAAATATGTGTTCACGGTCTGAGCTGACCATGCTTACCTTTGACCGCTGAAAAGAAGGATAGACAGCACGTGTTTTCTCAAATTTATGACAGATCTTCACCACACTTTACTTGACACTGAATCAACATTCATATTAAAGCGAGATTTTTCACCACTTCTCTCTCAAAAATACAAAACACAGCTTTTCCGAGAATTTCGGGCATGCCACAGTTTTTACCGCATTTTGGTTCAAGGATGCCGCGGAAATGCCGCTTTTTGACGAGGCCGGCGCCGCGGAGTGGTGCCGGTCGAGTGGCAACACTGATCACATCGTTCTAGTACTTTAAACCAGAAATAAAGTCGGTCAGAATCTGCACATTTCTTGAGATAAGCACAGAATGACAGCCTTTTCCATTCTTTGGCAATGTTTTACACATTAGTGTCCTTTGCCAAATTCGGAAACTGGACAAGTAGTGGGACAATGCTTGAGTTTGAGTGGCCAGGAGACATTTTTTTGCATATTATGAAGCTAGAACTGTTTATTAACATGTTTTCTTCTCAATAGCCCCAATTTATGCCCCAACTTTAGTGCATTAAACGTACTCATACTGTATATGGAATGTCAAACTGGAGATGCTACAGATACCGGGACAAACACCCGCCAGACTGGTTATTCCAAATGACCGCTATTAAGAATTGGAATGCAAAATGTAGTTTTCATTGCGTTTACGATATTTAAACTGTTTTTTTCCATCTTGTTGCATAAAAAATAATAGTAAACAAACTGAAAATAACAGTGAAGCACAAGATACTAGCGGTGATGATACACACAGAAACGGTCCACCATCGCTGGATATTCGACAGATGTAACTAAGCCCAGTGCAGCCCTATATGAAAATATAGGGCTACTAATAAAAGGGAAATACTAGAAACGATTGCCATTGGTTTGGGAGGATGTTTATATATATATATATATATATATATATATATATATATATATATATATATATATATATATATATATATATAATATATATATATATATAATATATATATATATATATATATATATATATATATATATATATATATATATATATATATATATATATAATATATATATATATATATATATATATATATATATATATATATATATATATTATATATATATATATATATATATATATATATATATCTATATATATATATATATATATATATATATATATATATATATATATATATATATATATATATATATATATATATATATATATATATATATATATATATATATATATATATAATATATATATATATATATTTATATATATATTATTATACTATATATATATATATATATATATATATATATATATATATATATATATATATATATCTATATATATATATATATATATATATATATATATATATATATATATATATATATATCTATATATATATATATATATATATATATATATATATATATATATATATATATATATATATATTATATATATATATATATATATATATATATATATATATATATAAATTCGACAATCTGGACTATCGATTGCCACAGTACCAATACGGACAGCTAAAGCAAAGACCATTGCTAAATTGTCTGAAGTAATCAAAATCCAAAAACGTGTAACAAATGAAGAGCAAAGACACGGGCGGTTAGAAGATATGCGAAAACGACGATTAAAGAGTATTGAAAATGAAAATGAAGAGCAAAGACACACACAGTTAGAAGACATGGGACACCGAGCGTGCGAGAAATTCGAAAATAAACATGAAGAGCAAATACACACGCAGTTACAAGAACAGCGGCGGCCTGTCAAAAATGAAAATGAAGAGCAAATACACGTGGTTAGAAGACATGTGACACCGAGCTCGTGAGCAAGTCAAAAATGAAAATGAAGAGCAAAGACGCATGCGGTTAGAAGACATGCGACACCGAACATGTGAGCGGATCAATGAAAATCAACCTGGACAGCGAGAATCAAAACGTGTCAAAATTAAAAATGATAGCGATATATATGTTATAATGATATATATATATATATATATATATATATATATATATATATATATATATATATATATATATATATATATATATATATATATATATATATATATATATATATATATATATATATATATATATATATATATATATATATATATATAATATATATATATATATATATATATATATATATATTATATATATATATATATATATATTATATATATATATATATATATATATATATATATATATATATATGGCTGGGTTCTTGGCGTTTGTTTATATTCGACCAGATTCCCGACCATCCCGAATCAAAAGTGTCATTATAGCTTTATTGTTAGCTTTTCATTTTCAATCGGTAAGACGAATCACAGAGAGATGTTTTTGTCCGACCTTTGGAAGCCGGAAGTGTCTGTTCACCAAAAAAGAAAAATGGAGACTGCGTATTTGTCTCTTATCCAGACTATGGTGAAGATGATAAGGGCGAATAAAATTATCTATACATGAAAGAATTCCAACATCAATACAAAAATACTGAATTGTACCATAATTTTGTAAAATGTACCATATTTTGTGGGATTGTACCAGTAGAGGTGAAATATACCAAAATGGTACAATTGTACCACGTTTGGCATCACTGCCACTGCCTCTAAGTAGTAGCAGTCCCAGCTCTCTTGTTTTTCCGGTTCTTGCTTTGTCACAGTTGATTCAATTTACGGGTACACAGTTTGAAACAAGAGAGACGCATTGGGAGAATACATGGGAATTGTCTAATTTTTGCTATATGTATGTATGTATAAATTTATTGCCCATCATAAATGTAAAATACAACACTGATGGAGTATAAAGAAAGAAAATGGAAAGAAACGAATAGAATACAAACAGAACCAAAACAAAGAAGAACTGGCAAAAAAAAATAATTAGGGCAATTATATGTAAAAACAAATATATTATCAGTGACGGACAATTTCAGAGGTGCTTTCACCAATAATCTGCCTCCGATATCTCTCATTTCTTTTCTGCACCGCGGACACTGGACTTGCAACTCCATACTGCGAGGATAGTGAGCTGTTATTAGTCCAGAGAGGCAGCCTTAGCAAATATTTCGAATACTTGTTGAAACATGTCCGTATATCCTTAATATCTGAAGCAGTAAGAAGAGATCAAAATGGTGCAAGGACAAGTAGATGCGGAACAGCAAATGCATTATAAACGCTAGCTAAGATACGGCGGTTAAATTTAAACTTTAACGCAACTAGTAAACCGTACGCCTTCCTAGCTTTTCTGGCAAAAAAATCTTTCAAAAGTTGACGAAGATTTGGCACGAAGATTTGACCCAATCGGTTCTAGTCGAGTACTCCCCCGGCGAATACCCCCTGGAAAATACCCCCCGGAAAATATCCCCCGCGGAAAATACCCCCCCCCCGGAAAATACCCCCTCGGAAAATACCCCCCGCGGAAAATAGCCCCCCCCCCCTGAAAATAACCCCCGAGAAAATACACCCCCGCGGAAAGTACCCCCAGCGGAAAACACCACCACCCCCCCCCCCGGAAAATACCCCCCCCCAAAAAAAAAAAACCTCCCGTGGAAAATAAGGATTTCCAAATTTGAGAATTTTATTTGAGTTTTATTTTTTTAATTTCCGTAGGGGGATGGAATTTTGGTACTTGTGTATTATGTGCCACTCACTCAAGTTTACACTGTGTAAAATTCGTGAACTCACCGTTTTTTTTTTAGTTTCTACGTTACTTTAGAAATAAATTTGTGCTATAGATTTGCACATTAAGGGGGGGGGGTAAGTATAACGGGTCTGCATGCAAAATGTATTTGGTACAATTATTCTGCATATTAGATAGATAGACAAATATGTGTATTTTAAAGCCAAATATACGGCCACGAACACAGTAGAATAACATAAATGACTATAGTGAATGGGGGTGTGTGTGTTTAACCCCCCAAAAAATGCCCTCCCCCACGAAAAGTATACTTTTACTTACTTAAAGCTCTTGCTCGGCAGCGTCGCCAGCGTAGAGGGAACCAGTCGTCAGCGCCGTCAGTCTTCTCCAGAGTGATCGGTTCAGGGCGAGGGTTGTCACTTCAGCCGGGTTGATGTTTCTGGAGGCGAGCCGATCACGGATGACGTCCGCCCATCTGGTGCTCGGTCTTCCCCTAGGACGCCTCCAGCCGTTTGCAGCTGGGTCGAAATCGAAGATGAGTCGGGCGGGTGTTTGGGCAGGCAGACGGAGCAGATGACCATACCAACGCAGCGAGCGAGACTCAAGCTGCTCGGACAGGGGTGGGAGTTTGAAGGACCTGAGGATTTCCGAATTTCGTACCCTGTCGGGCCATCGGGAGCCTTCGATTTTTCGGAGGTGTTTCGTCTGGATGGCATCTACCTTCAGCGTCTGTGTCTGAGTCAGCGACCAAGTCTCAGCAGAATAGAGCATAACGCTGGCAACCGAAGCAGAATATATTCGTGCTTTGGTGAGACGGCTGATCTGGGGTTTATGGAAGACCGTTTTTAGAAGGCGACCGAAGACAGAGTTTGCTTTTGCCGCTCTTGCTGATATTTCGGCATCTAGGCTTCCGTTTGAGCAGACAATTGAACCAAGGTAGGTAAACTGCTTGACTACCTCTACAGTCTGGCCACAAATTTCCACAGATGACAGGGGGTTGGACGGCTTTTTCTCAACGGGCATTATCTTGGTCTTCGACCAATTTATTTTCAGACCGAATTTCTCAGCGGCAGAGGCCAGTGTTTCCAGTGTAGTTTTGAGGTCACTAATGTTTTCGCATATTAGCGCCACGTCGTCGGCAAAGTCGACGTCTGAAAGAACTCTTCCAGCAAACTCTATGCCAAACGACTGCACCTGCTGTGTTTTATTCAGGATGTGGTCTATTACACAGTTAAAGAGCTCAGGTGCAGCAGCACATCCTTGCCGGACACCATTTTTAATTTTGAAATATCCAGAAGGCCGTCCATTTACGATCACCGCACTTTCAGTGTTATTATACAGCTCTTTGAGGAGACGGACGATTTTCGTGGGTACGCCAGCAGACTGGAGGATTAGCCATAGTGACTGCCTATCGACAGTGTCGAAGGCAGATCGAAAATCTACAAAGGCAATGTACGCCTTCCTCTTATATTCAAGAGTTTTCTCTACTAGCTGTCTAATCGTATGGATTTGCTCGGTGGTGGACCTGCCTGGCATGAAGCCAGCTTGCTGGGGGCGACGCAGGGCATGGAGGTATCTTGTTGCCCGTTTGAGAAGCAGCATAGCGAAGAGCTTTCCAGGAACTGAGAGTAAAGTTATGCCACGATAATTGATACATTCTGCTTTGCTCCCCTTCCTCTTGTAGATTGGCACAAGTAGGCCCTTCTTCCAGTGTGAGGGGATTTTTTCAGAGTGCCACACAAGGTTAAACAGCATTTGTAGCCAGAGGATCATGGCTGGACCCCCATTTTTAAGGAATTCCGATGTTAGGCCACATATTCCTGGCGCTTTGTTATTCTTTAGCTTGCGGGTGGCAGCTTTTATCTCCTCCGCTGTAAATTCAGAACCATCAGGAGCAGGTAGGGTAGTAGCCGCAGCAGCTGCTAGCTCATGGTCCGTCTGGTCTGGTGGATCTGAGTTGAGCAGTTTCTCAAAGTGGTCCTCCCACTGGCGGAGGCATTGTGATTGGTCGTAGATATTCTCACCGCTAGCGCTTCGAAGGTATGGCGTAGTTTGAGTGTGCTGACCTGACAGCTCACGAAGAATCTTGTAGGTGGCTCCACTGTCCTTTTTCTTGGCGGCCTCTTGCAGTTCGGATGCCTTGCTGTCAATAAAAGCCTTGCGGTCTTTATGCAACATGGAATTACGCTCTTTGTTTAGCAGTCTGTATGTAGCCATGTCCCCACCAAGACGTGCTTCTCGCCTGAGCTCTATGATGGCAAGGGAGTGATTACTGATCCAGTCCTTTTTCTTCCGTTGCCTCATTCCAACAACGTCAGTTGCTGCCGCAAGAGTGTTCTCTTTGAAGGACTTCCATGCAACTTCACTATCATCGCATTGGCCAAGGACCTCAAATCTGTTGGATATCACCACATGGTACCGCTCAGCCAGAGCGGGGTCCTGTTGGATGCGACCGGCATCAATTTTCCGAGAAGACTGGCTTTTCTTCATAGCTTTGAGGCGGAGCTTAATTTTGGCTGCTACCAGCCGGTGGTCGGTGTTCCCGAGCTCGGCGCCACGGTAGGTGCGGCAATTCTGGACAGACGACAGCCATCGTCGACGTAAGATGATGTAGTCGAGCATCTTCTTTGTTGATCCATCATTGCTATACCAGGTGTACTTGGCTATATTTGGTCTCTGGAACCATGTGTTTGCAATCGTTAGATTGTGGGCCAGACAACAATTCAGCAGCCTCTCTCCATTATCGTTTAGGCTATCCACTGTAACAGGTCCAACAGCGAGATCCCACAGGCCTGATTCGTTTGAAACACTTGCATTCATGTCTCCTAGGAGGAGGAGGTAGTCATGGGGAGGTACAGAAGATAGTTCAGAACTAAGCAGGTTATAGAAATCGTCTTTGTCTTCTTCATCAGCGTCGTTTGTGGGGGCATAGCACGTAATGACAGTTATTTTGCCGTGCTTCCCATCCAGTCTTGCGGTCAGGAGTCTAGGCGATACTGGTTTGAATGACAGGAGGGCCCTACGTGCAGCATTGTTCAGTACTAGGCCAACGCCTCCTCTTTTTTGGCTACCGCCAGACCACATCAATGTGCGTCCTTCACCTATGTCCTCTTCACCATGTCCTGGGAGGTGCGTTTCGGTGACTCCAGCTATTGTGACTTTATATTTTTTTAGTTCTTTTGCTAAAAGAAGCTTCGAACCGGGTTGGTTCAGCGTCAGCACGTTCCAGGTGGCCACATTGGTGCCACCTTGGTCAACGATGTTCAGACGGGATTTTCCTTGGGCGGTCCGAGGTCGATACGGGGTTTGAGATGATATATCCGAGGCTGAATTTCTGGTTCCATTCGTAGCAATAGAAGTTTCAGGAGGAGGGCTGCCAACCCAACCGTCCCTAGATGCATTTGGTTCTCTGGTGGCTAGCCAGGTATCCAGAGGCACGTGGAGGTCGTTCTTCATGCGCCAATTTGCATGGGAACTAACTCCGGACGAGCATCATTACCTCCGGGAAGAAATATCCCCATAGAAATATCCTCTGGACAATTCAATCCTGGCGAAGATTTACCCCGGACAATTATCCTTAACATCCCCACGCGTAAAATTTAATCGGCAAAGAGAAAGCAAGACATGAAGAAATTACGTATATGAATTCTTGCAAATTCACCCAGTGTAAAATTTCTTCTTAAAATTTAATACCCTGGAAAATATTTAAAATTCTCCCAGCCACTATATTCATTTATGTTATTTTACGTTGTTCATGGCCGTATATTTGGCTTTAAAATACACTTATTTGTCTATCTATCTAATATGCAGAATAATTGTACCAAACACATTTTGCATGTTGACCCGTTATGCTTACCCCCCTAATGTTCGAATCTATAGCACAAATTTATTTCTAAAGTAATGAAGAAACTAACAAAAAAAAGGTGTGTTCTCGAATTTTACACAGCGAAACTTGAGTGAGTGGCGCATAATACACAAGTACCAAAATTCAACCCCCTACGGAAATTAAAAAAATAAAACCCAAATAAAATTCTCAAACTTGGAAAGCCTTATTTTCCACTGGGGGTATTTTGTTGTTGTTTTTTTTCGGAGGGGGGGGGGGGTGTTTTCCGGAGAGGCATTTTCAGCGGAGGAGTATTTTCCGGGGGGGGGGGGTATTTCCCGCGGGGGATATTTTCCGGGGGAATTTTCCGGGAGGGGGGGTATTTTCCACGGGGTGGTATTTTCCACGGGGGGGGGGGGTATTTTCCGGGGGAGTATTTTCCGCGGGGGGTATTTTCCGGGGGGCATTCGCCACGGGCGGGGGGGGGGGGAAACGCCAGCCACCGACCCAATCGGTACACCAAGATACGTCAGTGTATCTTGTACTTTAATAACATGTTCACCTAACTGAACATTTGTCGGGCAATCTGAATGGTGATTGAACACCAGGAACTCAGTCTTACTCTCATTAAATCAAGGACCAATACGTTTATACTCCCTATCGAGAATTCCAAAATTTTCCTCAATTCCAAAGGCTGTTCTACTAATATCAAGGATATCATCAGCATAGTTAGCTAGCGAAACATCAATGGCATTAAATATACATGTGGTTAGAACGTTCTGTTGTGGCACAATGACAGTTTTATTAAACAGGGGGGAGGGGAGAAGTAACAGCGCCCTGTCTTATACCCTTTTTTACTGGAATTAAAGGAGTGAGTTCCACCGTAGCAGGTGAGATGGTAACCTTAACTCTGGCATTACGCTTTTTATACATATGACGTATCGATTGATGACAGAAATATTAACTCCACGCTTATAAGCAGTCAATAAGATATGTTGACGTATACCCGTGTCGAAAGCTCTAGATACGTCTAACCCGGCAAAATATAATACCTCATTATTTTCATGAGCATGTAGAAGTAAATTAGCAATCAAATGGTGAGCATGGTCACGGCCTACTCCTTTCTTGGAGCCGAATTGGCTATCCGGTGTATAACACTTATCAGATATCTCGTCAATAATTAGAGTAGGGATGACAGTGCCATCCCAGGGGGGGCACCTCTGCTGCCCTCTATAACCAGTCTAACTGTACAAGATCACGTGTCTCTTTCTAGACCTGTTTGATGGTTATATGGTTCGATGTTGTTTCTTAGTTATGTTTGTTGATGGTTATATGATTTGATGGTTTGATATTGTTTAATGGTACTGTTTGTTGGATGGTTATATGATTTGATGTTGTTTCATAGTTCTGTTTGTTGGTCAACTCGTTTGATGTTTCTAAGCCTATTACTCCGAAGCTAAGTTTACATGGGCGGTTCTTGACTGTGTTCAGTATAATACGCAAGTTCCAGGTCCCCTACCCCTACCCCCAAGAGCCCCCCCACAACTTTTTGCCTCCTCCCCCATTTTTATAATACTTTTTTATTTTGCGCGCTTGAGACACAGAAGGCCCCCCCCTCCACCCAACTTTTTGCCCCCCCCCTCCCATTTTTTTACACTTTTTGTGCACTTGAGACACAAAAGGGCCTCCCATGAGCCCCCAACTTTTTTGCCTCCCTTTTTTAATACTTTTTTCCGCGCTTGAGACACAGAAGAGCCCCCCCCCTCCCCCCCAACTTTTTTGGGCCCCTCCCCACATTTTTTAATACTTTTTTTGCGTGCTTGAGACACAGAAATTAACAAACAGAAAACGTTTTTCAGCTAAAGCAGGGAACAATTTTAAAAATTTTCCAACAACACACACACGACATGAGAAGAAACCTAGCAAAGGAAGCAAGAAATAACAGACTTTCACACAAGTAAAATCATGAACCAGCATAAGTAAAAATACCAAATCATAAGTTAAAAGTTTCAGTTTAGAGTTTATAGTTTTAGTTTAGAGTTTAGTTTAGAGTTTTAGTTAGAGTTGTAGTTTTAGTTTAGTTTTAGCTAAGAATTTAGAGTTTTAGTTTAGAGTCATAGCTTAGAGTTTTAGTTAGAGTTATAGTTTAGTCTAGTTTTAATAAGGAGTTTTAGTTTAGAGCTGTAGTTTGGTTTTAGTTTAGAGTTTTAGTTTAGAGTTATAGTTTTAGTTTAGTTTTTAGTTAGGAGTCTTAGTTTAGAGTATAGAGTTTTAGTTTCGAGTCTTAGCTTAGAGTTTTAGTTTCGAGCCCAAGCTTAGAGTTTTAGTTAGAGTTATAGTTCAGTTTAGTTTTAGTTTAGAGTTTTAGTTTAGTGTTTTAACCTAAAGTTTTAGTTTGAAGTTTTAGTTTAGTTAAGATTTTTAGAGTTTAGAGTTTTAGCTTAGAGTCTTAGCTTAGAGTTTTAGTTAGAGTTATAGTTTAGTTTAGTTTTAGTTAAGAGTTTTGGTTTAGAGTTGTACTTTAGTTTTAGTTAAGAGTTTAGAGTTTAGTGTTTTACTTTAGAGTCTTAGCTTAGAGTTTTAGTTAGAGTTATAGTTTAGAGCATTAGTTTAGAATTTTAGTTTAGAGTTTTAACCTAAAATTTTAGTTTAAAGATGTATTTTAGTTATAATTAAGAGTTTTAAAGTTTAAAGTTTTATTTTAGAGTCATAGCTTAGAGTTTTAGTTAGAGTTATAGTTTAGTCTAATTATACTAAGGAGTTTTGGTTTAGAGCTGTAGTTTAGTTTTAGTTTAGAGTTTCAGTTTAGAGTTATAGTTAGAGTTATAGTTTTAGTTTAGTTTTAGTTAAGAGTTATAGTTTAGAGTACAGAGTCTTAGTTTCGAGTCTTAGCTTTGAGTTTTAGTTAGAGTTATAGTTTAGTTTAGTTTTAGTTAAGAGATTTAGCTTAGAGTCTTAGCTTAGAGTTTTAGTTAGAGTTATAGTTTAGTCTAATTATAGTAAGGAGTATTAGTTTAGAGCTGTAGTTTAGTTTTAGTTTAGAGTTTCAGTTTAGAGTTATAGTTAGAGTTATAGTTTTAGTTTAGTTTTAGTTAAGAGTTTTAGTTTAGAGTATAGAGTTTTAGTTTCGAGTCTTAGCTTTGAGTTTTAGTTAGAGTTATAGTTTAGTTTAGTTTTAGTTAAGAGATTTAGTTTAGATTCTTAGCTTAGAGTTTTAGTTAGAGTTGTAGTTTAGAGTATTAGTTTAAAGTTTTAGTTTTAACCTAAAGTTTTAGTTTAAAGTTGTAGTTTAGTTATAGTTAAGATTTTTAGAGTTCAGAGTTTTAGCTTAGAGTCTTAGCTTAGAGTTTTAGTTAGAGTTATAGTTTAGTTTAGTTTTAGTTAAGAGGTTTAGTTTAGAGTTGTTGTTTAGTTTTAGGTAAGAGTTTTAGTTTGGTATTAGCTTACAGTTTTAGTTAGAGTTATAGCCTAGAGTCTTAGATTAGAGTTTTTAGTTACACTTATTGTTTTTTTTGGACTTGTTTTTTGGACTGAGTTTTTTTTGGACTTGTAGTTTAGTTTTAGTTAAGAGTTTTAGTTTAGAGTTTTAGCCTAGAGTCTTAGCTTAGAGTTTTTAGTTACACTTATTGTTTAGTTTAGTATTAGTTAAGAGTTTTATTTTAGAGTTGTAGTTTAGTTTTAGCTAAGAGTTTTAGTTTAGAGTTGTAATTTAGTTTTAGCTAAGAGTTTTAGTTTAGACTAGAGTTTTAGCTTAGAGTCTTATTTTAGAGTTTTAGTTAGAGTTATAGTTTAGTTTTAGTTGATTTTTAGTTTAGAGTTCTAGTTTAGTTTTAGTTAAGAGTTTTAGTATAGAGTTGTTGTTTAGTTTTAGATAAGAGTTCTAGTTTAGAGTTTTAGCTTTGAGTTTAGAGTTTTAGTTTAGAGTCTTAGCTCAGAGTTTTTGTTAGAGTTATAGTTTTAGTTTAGTTTTAGTTAAGAGTTTTAGTTTAGAGTTATAGTTTAGTGAAGTTTTAGTTTAGAGTTTAGAGTTTTAGTTTAGCGTCTTAACTTGGAGTTTTAGTTAGAGTTATAGTTTAGTTTTAGTTAAGAGTTTTAGTTTAGAATCTTAGCTTAGAGTTTTAGTTAGAGTTATAGTTTAAGTTTAGTTTTAGTAAAAAGTTTTAGTTTAGAGATTGGAATTTTAGTTTCAAGTCTTAGCTTAGAGTTTCAGTTAGAGTTATAGTTTAGTTTAGTTTTAATTCAGAGTTTTAGTTAGAGTTAGAGTTTTATTTATGAACTTTAGTTTAGAGTTGTTGTTTAGTTTTAGATAAGAGTTTTAGTTTAGAGTTTAGAGTTTTAATTTAGAGTGTTAGCTTGTTAACTGTTAGCTAAAGTTTCCTATTCTAATTAAGCGGTGCATGTGTTTCTCTAGTATTTCTTGAAAAAATTGGGACAATCAGTCAAACCTTAGCGTAGAGAGCAAGGTATTGAGAAGGGGCGGCAGTCGATTCATTTACGGAATTATTTCTGAGCGTGCAATTTCACACGGGAAAACGGTCAGAAATTAACTTTAAAAAAATTGAAAGTAAGGAGCAACATTGAAACTTTAAAACATTAAAAGGAACAGAAATTATTCCGTGTTTGAGGAAGGCTACCCTTTCCTCATCCTTCACTCTCTGTTCTAAAGTTTGACTTTTTGTGCCAATTCCTTAAGGAGGACTCAGGAAACACAACGGTCGTTGAATTCTATTGAGAACTTTATTTATAAAGAACTTTAAGACTTCAGCATAAAGAGCGAGGATTGAGGAAAGGGCAGCCCCCATCATATACGGAATAATTTCTATTTCATTTATGTTTCAATGCTGCCCCTTACTTTCAGTTGATTTTTTTTTCTTTAGTCTATTCGATATTCGGTATTTTGTCCTGTTATTTATTAAAGAGTTGGACGTTCGACATCGTTACTGCAGTTATGGTTCACTTTTAGTGTCTATTCTCAAAAGATCTATTGGAATATTAAGTGTGTTGTGAAACAAATTACTGGTGAAACAGTTATGCAACCAGAATATTCCCGAAAGTTTCAAATTTTGTCATTAGAGCCCCTGAGGGAGCTAGCGTCAGCCAAGCCACAAGTTTAAAGCAGTCAAATATTGATACATTTTCCGACAACCCAAAATGTATTAATCATCAATGAAAATTTAAAGATAAAAATACACGGAATATTCATGAGACAAATGTTCAGACTGTCCAATAGCCAAATAAAATCGTAGCTGAGAAGGGGCACTCCTAGTTGCAAAGTCGACATCAGCTGAGAGGGGCCAGACCATTACTATGACACTGGCTGTAAACACAATCGGAAACAGCGTTCCGCCGATGTTCATATTTCACAGGGTGTTTTTGAAGAGCACTTTATTGCAAAAAGGTTACTTGGTTGTACTGGCACATCATGCCCAACAGAGTGAATCACAAGTGATTCTTTTTACAAGTTCATGAAATATTGAGTTGGTGAAACACTTCCATTACCATTTCCAGTAGTCAAATGACATTCTATGTTTGGTAATATTAGACAACCATTATTCTCAACTTTAAATTCACGTATTTCCCTCACCCATATACTTATCACTACTTGTAACCACTATACGTCTGTCTTTGGGCCTTTTAAAAGTTTTTTTTTGCTGCAGTAGATGACTAAATGACAAGTAGTCCAGGTAAGACTGTCACAATCTACATTACTTCTTGATTAGTCAAAACTGCTCTTCCTAACGCTATCACGCCCAAGAATATAATTTCGGGACTAGAAGAATCTGATATTGTATCATATATTCGGCAAATATTTATAGAACCGATTGTTTTCGAACTTCCGTCGTTGACAGGCCATTATCGGTTAATAAAGACATTTCTATTGCTGGAATAATCATCGATGGACATGGCAAACCAGGCCCTCCACCAAACCTTATGAAGGGGCTGAAACTATAATAGAAATTGTGGGTCCAGTAGACATTTTCACTAAAACTAAACTACAACTCTAAACTAAACTATAACTAAACTAAACTGTAACTTTAACTAAAACCCTAAGCTAAGACTCTAAGCTAAAACTCTAAACCCTAAGCTAAAACTCTTAACTAAAACTAAACTACAACTCTAAAGTAAACTAAAACTAAACTAAACTATAGCTCTAACTAAAACTCTAAGCTAAGACTCTAAACTAAAACTCTAAACTCTAAACTAAAACTCTTAACTAAACTATAACTATAACTAAAACTCTAAGCTAAGACTCTAAACTAAAACTCTAAACTCTAAACTAAAACTCTTAACTAAAACTAAACTAAACTATAACTCTACCTAAAGCTCTAAGCTAAGACTCTAAACTAAAACTCTAAGCTAAGACTCTAAACTGAAACTCTAAACCAAAGCTCTTAACTAAAAATCAACTACAACTCTAAACTAAACTGTAACTAAACTAAACTATAACTCTAACTAAAACCCTAAGCTAAGACTCTAAACTAAAACTCTTAACTAAAACTCTTAACTAAAACTAAACTACAACTCTAAACTAAACTAAAACTAAACTAAACTATACCTCTAACTAAAACTCTAAGCTAAGATTCTAAGCTAAAACTCTAAACTAAAACTCTTAACTAAAACTAAACTACAAGTCTAAACTAAAACTCTTAAATGAAACTAAACTAAACTATAACTCTAACTAAAACTCTAAGCTATGACTCTAAGCTAATACTCTGCGCTAAAACTCTTAACTAAAACTAAACTACAACTCTAAACTAAAACTCTTAACTAAAATTACACTATAAGTCTAAACTAAAACTCTTAACTAAAACTAAACTAAACTATAACACTAACTAAAATTCTAAGATAGGACTCTAAACTAAAACTTTAGACTATAAACTAAAACTATACTAAACTACAACTCAAACTAAAACTCTAAAATCTAAACTAAAACACTTATCTAAAACTAAACAACAACTCTAAACTAAAACTCTTGACTAAAACTAAACTAAATTATAACTCTAACTGAAACTCTAAGCTAAGAATCTAAACTAAAACTGACTCTAAACTAAAACTCTTAACTAAAACTAAACTACAACTCTAAACTAAAACTAAACTAAACTCTAACTAAAAACTCTAAGAGCTGAGACTCTAACTTAAAACTCTAGACTCTAAACTAAACTAAACTATAAATCTAACTAAAACTCTCAGCTATGTCTCTAAGCTAATACTCTAAACTATAACTCTTATCTAAAACTGAACAACAACTCTAAACTAAAATTCTTAACTAAAACTAAACTAAACTATAACTCTAACTAAACTCTTAACTAAGAATCTAAACTAATCTATAACTAGCTAAACTCTAAGCTAATACTCTAAACTAAAACTCTAAACAAAAACTCTTAACTAAACTAAACTATAACTCTAACTAAAACTCTAAGCTAAGAGTCTAAACTAAAATAAACTTTAAACTAAAACTCTTAACTAAAACTAAACTACAACTCTAAACTAAAACTCTTAACTAAAACTAAACTAAACTATAACTCTAACTAAAACTCTAAGCTAAGACTCTAAACTAAAACTCTAAACTAAAACTCTTAACTAAAGCTAAACTACAACTCTAAACTAAAATTAACTAAACTATAGCTCTAACTAAAACTCTAAGCTAAAACCCAAAACTAAAACTCTTAACTAAAATTAAACTAAACTATAACTCTAACTAAAACTCTAAGATAAGACTCTAAGCTAAAACTCTAAAGTCCAAACTAAAACTCTTTACTAAAACTAAACTACAACTCTAAACTAAAACTCTTTACTAACACTAAACTACAACTCTAAACTAAAACTCTTTACTAATACTAAACTAAACTATAAGTGTAACTAAAACTCAAAGCTAAGATTCTAGGCTAAAACTCTAAACTAAAACTCTTAACTAAAACTAAACTACAAGTCCACAAAAACTCTTAACTGAAACTAAAATAAAATATAACTGTAACTAAAAGTCTAAGAGCTGAGACTCTAACTTAAAACTCTAGACTCTAAACTACAAGACTCTGAGAGCTGAGACTCTAACTTAAAACTCAAGATTCTAAACTACAACTAAACTAAACTGTGACTCTAAACAAAACTGTAAGCTAACACCAAACTAAAACTCTAAACTAAAACTCATATCTAAAACTAAACAACAACTCTAGACTAAACCTCTTAACTAAAACTAAACTATAACTCTAACTAAAACTCTAAGCTAAAACTCTAAACTCTAAAACTCTTAACTATAACTAAACTACAACTCTATACTAAAACTCTTAAATAAAACTAAAGTAAACTATAACTCTAACTAAAACTCTAAGCTAAGAATCTAACAAAAACTCTAAACTCTAAAACTCTTAATTATAACTAAGCTACAACTTTAAACTAAAACTTAATGTTAAAACTCTAAACTAAAATTCTAAACTATTACTCTAAACTATAACTCTAAATAAAACTCTAAGCTAAGAATCTAAACTAAATCTCTTAACTAAAACTAAACTAAACTATAACTCTAACTAAAACTCTAAGCTAAGACTCGAAACTAAAACTCTATACTCTAAACTAAAACTCTTAACTAAAACTAAACTAAAACTATAACTCTAACTATAATTCTAAACTAAAACTCTAAACTAAAACTAAACTATAGCTCTAAACTAAAACTCCTTACTAAAACTAGAATAAACTATAACTCTAACTAAAACTCTAAGCTATGACTCTAACTAAAACTCTAAACTCTAAAACTCTTAATTATAACTAAGCTACAACTTTAAACTAAAATTTTAGGTTAAAACTCTAAACTAAAATTCTAAACTATTACTCTAAACTATAACTCTAACTAAAACTCTAAGCTAAGACTCTAAAGTAAAACACTAAACTCTAAACTCTTAACTAAAACTAAACTACAACTCTAAACTAAAACTCTTAACTAAACTAAACCATAAGTCTAACTACAACTCTAAGCTAAGACTCTATGCTAAAACTCTAAACTAAAAATCTTAACTAAAATTACACTATAAGTCTAAACTAAAACTCTTAACTAAAACTAAACTAAACTATAACACTAACTAAAATTCTAAGATAGGACTCTAAACTAAAACTTTAGACTATAAACTAAAACTATACTAAACTACAACTCAAACTAAAACTCTAAACTCTAAACTAAAACACTTATCTAAAACTGAACAACAACTCTAAACTAAAATTCTTAACTAAAACTAAACTAAACTATAACTCTAACTAAAACTCTAAGCTAAGAATCTAAACTAAAACTCTAAACTAAAACTCTTAACTAAAACTAAACTACAACTCTTAACTAAAACTAAACTAAACTCTAACTAAAACTCTAAGAGCTGAGACTCTAACTTAAAACTCTAGACTCTAAACTAAACTAAACTATAAATCTAACTAAAACTCTCAGCTATGTCTCTAAGCTAATACTCTAAACTATAACTCTTATCTAAAACTGAACAACAACTCTAAACTAAAATTCTTAACTAAAACTAATCTAAACTATAACTCTAACTAAAACTCTAAACTAAGACTAAACTAATCTATAACTAGCTAAACTCTAAGCTAATACTCTAAACTAAAACTCTAAACTAAAACTCTTAACTAAAACTAAACTAAACTATAACTCTAACTAAAACTCTAAGCTAAGACTCTAAACTAAAACTCTAAACTCTAAACTAAAACTCTTAACTAAAACTAAACTACAACTCTAAACTAAAACTCTTAACTAAAACTAAACTAAACTATAACTCTAACTAAAACTCTAAGCTAAGACTCTAAACTAAAACTCTAAACTAAAACTCTTAACTAAAGCTAAACTACAACTCTAAACTAAAATTAACTAAACTATAGCTCTAACTAAAACTCTAAGCTAAAACCCAAAACTAAAACTCTTAACTAAAATTAAACTAAACTATAACTCTAACTAAAACTCTAAGCTAAGACTCTAAACTAAAATAAACTCTAAACTAAAACTCTTAACTAAAACTAAACTACAACTCTAAACTAAAACTCTTTACTAACACTAAACTACAACTCTAAACTAAAACTCTTTACTAATACTAAACTAAACTATAAGTGTAACTAAAAACTCAAAGCTAAGATTCTAGGCTAAAACTCTAAACTAAAACTCTTAACTAAAACTAAACTACAAGTCCAAAAAACTCTTAACTGAAACTAAAATAAAATATAACTGTAACTAAAAGTCTAAGAGCTGAGACTCTAACTTAAAACTCTAGACTCTAAACTACAAGACTCTGAGAGCTGAGACTCTAACTTAAAACTCAAGATTCTAAACTACAACTAAACTAAACTGTGACTCTAAACAAAACTGTAAGCTAACACCAAACTAAAACTCTAAACTAAAACTCATATCTAAAACTAAACAACAACTCTAGACTAAACCTCTTAACTAAAACTAAACTATAACTCTAACTAAATCTCTAAGCTAAAACTCTAAACTCTAAAACTCTTAACTATAACTAAACTACAACTCTATACTAAAACTCTTAAATAAAACTAAAGTAAACTATAACTCTAACTAAAACTCTAAGCTAAGAATCTAAGCAAAAACTCTAGAATCTAAAACTCTTAACTATAACTAAACTACAACTTTAAACTAAAATTTTAGGTTAAAACTCTAAACTAAAATTCTAAACTATTACTCTAAACTATAACTCTAAATAAAACTCTAAGCTAAGAATCTAAACTAAATCTCTAAACTAAAATTAACTAAACTATAGCTCTAACTAAAACTCTAAGCTAAGACTCGAAACTAAAACTCTATACTCTAAACTAAAACTCTTAACTAAAACTAAACTAAAACTATAACTCTAACTATAATTCTAAACTAAAACTCTAAACTAAAAGTAAACTATAGCTCTAAACTAAAACTCCTTACTAAAACTAGAATAAACTATAACTCTTACTAAAACTCTAAGCTATGACTCTAACTAAAACTCTAAACTCTAAAACTCTTAATTATAACTAAGCTACAACTTTAAACTAAAATTTTAGGTTAAAACTCTAAACTAAAATTCTAAACTAATTCTCTAAACTCTAACTCTAACTAGAACTATAAGCTAAGACTCTAAAGTAAAACACTAAACTCTAAACTCTTAACTAAAACTAAACTACAACTCTAAACTAAAACTCTTAACTAAAACTAAACTATAACTCTAACTAAAACTCTAAGGTAAGTCTCTAAGCTAAAACTCTGAACTCTGAAAATATTAACTAAACTAAAACTTTAAACTAAAACTTTAGGTTAAAACACTAAACTAAAACTCTAAACTAAAACTAAACTAAACTATAACTCTAACTAAAACTCTCAACTAAAACTAAACCAAACTATAACTACAACTAAAACTCTAAGCTAAGACTCGAAACTAAAACTCTAAGCTAAGACTCGAAACTAAAACTTTATACTCTAAACTAAAACTCTTCACTAAAACTAAACTAAAACTATGACTCTAACAATAAGTCTAAACTAAAACTCTAAACTAAAACTAAACTACAGCTCTAAACTAAAACCCCTTACTAAAACTAGACTCAACTATAACTCTAACTAAAACTCTAAGCTATGACTCTAAACTAAAACTCTAAATTCTTAACTAAAGCTAAACTAAAAATATAACTCTGACTAAAACTCTAAACTAAACTCTAAACTAAAACTATAAACTCTAAACTAAAACTCTTAACTTATGATTTGGTATTTTTACTTATGCTGGGTCATGACTTTACTTGTGTGAAAGTCTGTTGTTTCTTGCTTCCTTTGCTAGGTTTCTTCTCATGTCGTGTGTTTGTTGTTGGAAAAGTTTTAAACTTGTTCCCTGCTTTAGCTGAAAAACCTTTTCTGTTTGTTAATTTTTGTGTCTCAAGCACGCAAAAAAGAGTATTAAAAAATGTTTGGAGGGGCCCAAAAAGTTGGGGGAATGGGGGGGGGGCTTCTATGTCTCAAGCTCGCAAAAAAAGTATTAAAAAGGGGGGAAAGGGGGGCCCTTCTGTGTCTCAAGTGCGCAAAAAAAAGTGTAGAAAAAATGGGGGGGGGGGCAAAGGGTTGGGTGGAGGGGGGGGGCCTTCTGTGTCTCAAGCGCGCAAAATAAAAAAGTATTATAAAAAATGGGGGGGGCAAAAAAGTTGTGGGGGGGCTCTTGGGGGTTGGGGTAGGGGACCTTACAATACTGTTCAAATGGAACTTGCATATTATACTGAACACGGTCGAGAACCGCACATGTAAACTTAGATTCGGAGTAATAGGCTTAGAAACATCAAACAAGTTGACCAACAAACAGAACTATGAAACAACATCAAATCATATAACCATCAAACAAACAGAACCATGAAACAATATCAAACCATCAAACCATATAACCATCAACAAACAGAACCATCAAACCATATAACCATCAACAAACAGAATCATGAAACAATATCAAACTATCAAACAATATAACCATCAAACCATATAACCATCAACAAACAGAACTAAGAAACAACATCAAACCATATAACCATCAAACAATATAAATATCAAACAGGTCTAGAAAGAGAATCGTGATCTTGTACAGTTAGACTGGTTATAAATGGCAGCATAGGTGCCCCCCTGGGCTGGCACTGTCATCCCTACTAATTAGTAACTCAAAAAAATTGCACAAAACCGGTTACAACGTAATCGGCCTAAAAGAGGAACATTGGTCCGTGGGATTTCCCCTTTTAATACCGGGGTTATTACTCCAGTTCTGAACAAATCAGGAACTATACTAGAACAGAATATCATCTGAAAGAGTAAGGTCAGATGCTCAATCAGGAGAAGGGACCCACATCTTAGATGCTTTCCACAGAGGCCATCAACACCACGAGAAGTTTTCTTTTGCAGCTTAGAAATGCACTCAGTAACCGCAGATCGAGTAACAATAAAACTGATCTCATCAGTTGGTTGGCCTAAGTAACCCTGAAGCTCCCTTACATATTGGTTTGAAAATGATGGATCAGGCTCTGAAAATTCACTTATAAAGTAACCATATAACTGGGCAATTTCCATATCAGGCGACTACAGTCACTTTAATATGGTGTGCCTGGAAAATCGTAAACAATACTCTTTCATTGACTGGAGTCCAGCTGATGAGCGATTTTGCTGCCTTTCAGGACATTAAATTGCTACTCCTGCTTCTGGTTTCTTTTCAGGTCCACTGTGGATTATTGTTTGGCAATTATCGAGTGTTTCTTTGCCAAAACCGGTCAAACTCACTTCTGACAGTGCTACTATGTCAAAATTATTGGCGGTTACGTCTTGCAGGACCTGCTAGCCATCATTAGACCCTCTAAATTTAGCCTGGTAAGTAAGCTGCGTGACTGTCGGATAACTTTTCTTCCCAATTTCGCAAGCAAGGGCACCCACTTCTTTCGGAAAATTATATAAGGACCATGGCTTTCCAACTGGAAGTTAGGAGCAAAATTAAAACTCAAAATGAACAAAAATAATTCCGTATATGAATGGGTTGCCCTCCTCCTCAATACCCTACTCTTCACGGTAAAGTTTTCAGCACTTTTATAAAGTTTCCTATTCTAATTAAACGGCGCATGTGTTTCAGGAGTCTTTTTTGAAAAAATTGGGACAAACAGTCAAACCTTAGTGTGAAGAGCAAGGTATTGAGAAGTTGGGGGGCAGTCGATTCATTTAAGGAATAATTTCTGAGCGCACAATTTCACACGGGAAAACAGTCAGAAATTAACTTAAAAAAAATAATTGAAAGTAAGGAGCAACATTGAAACTTTAAAACATTAAAAGGAACAGAAATTATTCCGTATATGAGGAAGGCTATCCTTTCCTCATCCTTCACTCTTTGTTCTAAAGTTTGACTTTTTGTGCCAATTCCTTAAGGAGGACTCAGGAAACACAACGGCCGTTGAATTCGATTGAGAACTTTATTTATAAAGAAATCTAAGACTTCAGCGTAAAGAGCGAGGATTGAGGAAAGGGTAGCCCCCCATCATATACGGAATAATTTCTATTTCATTTATGTCTCAATGCTGCTTCTTACTTTCAGTCGATTTTTTTTCTTTAATCTATTCGATATTCGGTATTTTGTCCTGTTATTTATTAAAGAGTTGGACGTTCGACATCGTTACTGCAGTTATGCTTCACTTCTAGTGTCTATGCTCAAAAGATCTATTGGAATATTGAATGTGTTGTGAAACACATTACTGCTGTAACAGTTATGCAACCAGAATATTCCCGAAAGTTTCAAATTTTGTCATTAGAGCCCCTAAGGGAGCTAGCGTCAGCCAAGCCACAAGTTTAAAGCAGTCAAATACAAAAAACAAGTCAAATATTGATACATTTTCCGACAACCCAAAATATATTAATCATCAACGAAAATTTAAAAATAAAAAATACACGGAATATTCGTGAGACAAATGTTCAGACTGTCCAATAGCCAAATAAAATCGTAGCCGAGAAGGGGCACTCCTAGTTGCAAAGTCGACATTAGCTGAGAGGGGCCAGACCGTTACTATGACACTGGCTGTAAACACAATCGGAAACAGCGTTCCACCGATGTTAATATTTCACAGGGTGTTTTTGAAGAGCACTTCATTGCAAAAAGGTTACTTGGTTGTACTGGCACATCATGCCCAACAGAGTGAATTACAAGTGATTCTTTTTACAAGTTCATGAATTATTGAGTTGGTGAAATATTTCCATAACCATGTCCAGTAGTCAAATGACAATCTATGTCTGGTAATATTAGACAACCATTATTTGCAACTTTCAATTCACGTATTTCCCCCACCCATATACTTATCACTACTTGCAACCACTATAGGTCTGTCTTTGGGCCTTTTAAAAGTTTTTTTTGCTGCAGTAGATGACTAAATGACAAGTAATCCAGGTAAGACTGTCACAATCTACATTACTTCATGATTAGTCAAAACTGCTCTTCCTAACGCTATCACGCCCATGAATATAATTTCGGGACTAGAAGAATCTGATATTGTATCATATATTCGGCAAATATTTATAGAACCGATTGTTTTCTAACTTCCGTCGTAGACAGGCCAGTATCGGCTAATAAAGACATTTCTATTGCTGGAATAATCATCGATGGACATGGCAAACCAGGCCCTCCAGCAAACCTTATGAAGGGGCTGAAACTATAATAGGAATTGTGAGTCCAGTAGACATTTTCATGTTTCCAAAATCTGGCGAAAGAAAACTGAATAAGAAAGAAAAATAAAAACAAGAAAGAAGAACAGTGTCTGAGGTCGGCAATTTTAGTGAGCACGCCTGCTGAGAAAAGGATTGCCAAAAAAATTCGAACCAAAAGAAAAAAGAAACTATTAAAGGCCAAAGGAAGAAAATGAAGTTGAACAAATCCATAAATGTGAAAGTCAAGGTTGAAGAAAATTATTGCAATCTACAAAAAAACATCTTTCAGTCTATTGTATGTAAGAAATGGGGACGTTTCGCGCGTGGAGAGGATAAGAAATTGCGTACAAGCAAAAAGTGCACCTCAGATTTGAAAATACAACCCAGTGATTTGGATTAGCATTTGTCATAACAAAGTTAAGGCGATTAGCGTTAAGATTTATCTTTGAGTTTAGCTTTTCTGAAGTGTAGCTTGAGTTTGAATTGTACTCAATAAAAATGTTTCTGATGGAATCTGATTGACAACGCTGTTCATGGTGGTTGTTTTTGAAAAAATAATAAATAATTGTATGTAATTCGGTGTGAAGAAGGGAGAGTTTGTGCGTGGAATTTAGAGAAGGAGTTAGAGTGAGTCTTAGTGTTTAATTTGGGAGTATTTTTGTTTTGTTTTGTTTGTTTTTAGTGTATACATGGTAGGAAACCATATGAGTCACCTGTGACGTAGCTGGAAGTGTCAGTGTGCAGGGTTGCCGGAAGCGTCAGTGTGCAGGGTTGCCGGCTATTAAATTTTGGCTGGGGAACCTGTGAGTCTGAATTTTTTTTGGCATGTAAGGTTGCCGTCCGGTAAATTTTGGTCGGAGAATTTGCGTGTCGAAAAGGAAGAATAGGTAAGTTGAGTGCTGGAGAGTAAGTTAGTGTGTGAGTGTGAGTGTAGAATTAGGCGATTGTTTTTATTATTTGTGATTTTTTTTTTTATTTGTTTGTGATTATTGTTAAGAGAAAGTAAAGGAAAATGTGTAAAGGAAGTGTGAGTGAGAGTTTGATAGCGTTTATTTATATAGTAAAAAAAAAAAAAAAAATAAAAAATGTCCAGAAGTACGGTTGTGTTCGATTTCTGAATGATGGAAGAATCGGTCCTAAATGAAGTACGAGAAATCGACATTCATCGGTTTTTCAAGGAACTGGGCCTAAACGCTGGAGTAGTGAGAGCGATCGACTCCGATGATCTTAAGAGATTCGGACAGGTGCGAGTCACTATGAAATCGGTAACGCTGGCAGATGACCTCGTATCAAAATGCAAAACGAATGAACCGAAGATGCAATTCCAAAATAGCGTATATCCTGTAAATGTAGACAGATCTGGACGACGCCCGGTCGTTGTCCAGTTGCGAAAAATCCCAGGAGAAGCTACCAGCGAGGACATAGAAAAAGAACTACAAGTTTATGGAACTGTTCTAAATATCAGAAGGAAAGCATACAGTGGTGACGAGTTTATACAAGTCTACACTGGCCGAGCGACCGCATTAATGTACATTGAAACGCCAATACCACCGTCTATCAACATCTTCGGTGGGGATGAGAAAATAAATGTTTTTTACCCTGAGCAACCCAAGGCCTGCTACATATGCCACGGCGAAACTCATGAAGCAAAAGATTGCCCTAGAAACAGAAGAAACATGAGAAAAAACAGTGTTTTAAGCCCAAATCCGATTGGCAGACATTTTAATAATCCATGGGGAACGCCTAGGACTGTTGTAAGTCAGCCGTCAGGCTCAAGCAGCACCCTAGAGGGAATACGGAAATTGACACCATCGATGGCCGTAGACCTTATTCTAAAGAGCACAGAGGAGAATGTACAAAAGGATTTAGAGAAAGCGAAAGAAAATGAAAAAGCGCAAAACGACCCTGAAGAGAAAAATGGAACGAATCAACCAAAGAAACCAGAGGAAGTCCAGAAGAGAACCCTGAGACCCCCTACCGCCCAAAGACCTTCTGAAGGGGTTCAGAAACAAGGAGGAAAGATACAAACACCAAAAAGGACCCTCAGCGAAGTATCCATCGGAGGAAACGAAAACAACCATGCAAAAGAAAGAAAAACAGAAGGAACAGAAAACGTAACCAAGTCAAACAAAGGAAAAGGAAAGAAATAAAAAAAAACTGAAGACATTTTTTGTCAGTTTTAGAATTTTAGAATGAATTTAACAATTGGAACCCTGAACTTAAACGGGCTAAAGCAAAAAAAACGTCAGGAAGTTTTTACGAAGTATCTGAAAGCATCAGGTTTTGATATATTAGCAGTCCAGGAGGTTTACACTTCTCGTGTCTGTGGAATAGAGGCAAGTGGTTATTCATTTCTCTCAACAAGTGGATCTTTCGACACAGGTTTTTTCTTAAAGCAGGATATTGCAGTGGACCCGGAGAACTTCAAATTTGAAGAAGATGGAACCGTATGTAGCCTCCAGATTGAAAGCATCACGCTTATAAACGTGCACATGCCTTCGGGAAGTAATAACATCAAAGCCAGAGCTGATTTTATTCAGAATATCATACCAAGATACGTCCCTGTTTATGGATGTAAATTATTGATGGGAGATTTCAATTGCGTAGCCAGAGAAGAGGATGTGCAAACAAGAACGGGGACGAGTCTCAAAAAGAGAGTAAGTGAAGATCTGAAAAGCTTGGTAAAAGCATATGATTTAACAGGCATGTGGATTCTAAAGAAAAAGAATGAGTCTTCTTTCACCCGAATCGGAAACCAAGGAGCAAGCAGAATCGATAGGATTTACATATCCAGGGAGATGGAAAAGTCTGTAAATTCCATTAAGCATGAGCACGTTTTATTCTCTGATCATTACGCGGTCCGAGCAAGTATAGGGGATGTAAATAGGAAAACAAGTTTCATGAGAGCTCCGTATTGGAAACTACACCCTGATCCTATCAAGGATAAAGGAAACAAAGAAATAATCCGAGAAAAAATCCGAAAAATACTCACAGAACGACAACAAGACGAAAGCCACCTAACAGCATGGATTAAATTTAAAGAACAGATCGTAAATTTTCTAAAATACCTACAAAAGGAAAGCGAAAGAGAGCGGTTAGCCCACGAACGATTTTTAAGAAAAGTCCTTAGCCAACTGAAAGATGAAATAGACCAAAATACAGGCGATCCGATTTTCGAATACCATGAAATAAGGCGACAATTAAAGGAAATCGAGCAGAAAAAATTTGAAAACTGGACAGTAAAAAATCGTTTAAACGATTTATATGAGGGAGAACAAATAAGTCTGGCGACAATCTTGAAAGCTAAAAGGAAACGAGAAGAAAGCAAAATTGACAGAATAAAAACACATGATGGAAAGATAACAGATGATCACGAAGAAATAAAAAAGACGGTATACGGTTTCTTCTCAGAGTTATATAAATGGAAAGGAGCAAGAGAGGCAAATACTTTTGATGATTTTGAAATGAAGTGAAAGGTTTCAAAGGACGAGAATGAAATGTTAAGTCAGCCCATAACTGAAGATGAACTAAAACAAGCTTTAAGTTCTACTAAAACAGGGAAAGCCCAGGAAGAGATGGTTTAAGCTACGATTTCTACAAAGTGTTTTTTTAGTGAAATCTCGGAAATCATGTTATCAGCAATGAACGAGATGATACGTGAAGGAGCTACACCGGATCAGACCCTAGCGATCATCACATTAGTGCCAAAAAAGGGAGACATGCAACATATCGAGAACTGGAGGACCATCTCTCTACTTCCCTGTGATACCTGATTATGTTCCAAAGTACTCATGAACAGACTTAGAAAGCTGATGGGAGACATTCTGGGTGAGACCCAGCACGGGGGCATAAAGGGTCGAAAAGTCCAACATATTCTTGCAATTTTACGCGACTTACTCCTTAGAAGAGAAGAACTATCGGAAAGTAATCTCAAATGGGTTTTAATATGCGTTGATTTTATCAAAGCTTTCGACTCGGTAGTCCGGGAAGTCCTATGGGAACTGATGACGGCGAAGTATTCGTTTTGTGGTGAATTTGTCGTTTTTTACAAGAACCTATACCGTGGCGCAGCGGCGAAAGTGGTGGTAAATGGAAGCCTCACTGAGGAATTTCCCCTTGAAATATCCCTCCGGCAAGGTGACCCAAGCTCTTCATTTCTGTTCGAGATCTATCTCGATCCGCTGATAAAATACATAGACGCCAGAATAACGGGTATCAGAGTACTGCCAACTTTAGTTCTCAAGTCTGAGGCCTTTGTGGATGATGGGAATTTCTTCACCGATGGAGTGAGTGACATTAAAACTGTAATGCGGGGCCTAGAATGGTATGAGAAAAATTTTGCCGTCAGGACTCACAAGAAAAAGAGCAAGATCCTCCCGTTAACAAAAAGCACAAAGGCGAGTTGGATTAGGAGCTTGGAAAAGGAAACTTGGCTGGAAGTCAGTCCTACAGTAAAGACACTTGGCGTGGAGTTTTCAGTCGGAGGAAATTGCTGGCAGAACGCATGGGAAAAGAAAGTACTCGAGATTCAGTGTTTTCTATGTGGCGAAGATAAAGGCAGGAATCTTTCCTTGTTCCAGAGATCAACTTTCGTCAACATGTATTGTGTATCAAGAATACTTTATCTGGCCCCAGTAATACCCCCCCCCCCGGAACCTATAGCAAAGAAAATTGAAACCTATAAGTGGCGTTTTATATGGAGCGGTAAGCTAGAAAAACTGAGTAAGAAGTTGCTCTTTTGCACAAAGGAATCGAGAGGTCTAGGAGTACTGGATTTTAGAAAACTGTGCCAAAATATGCTTGCTAGAATGACACTTGAATTTTTAAATGGACCACAAGAACACTTTCAAATGACCAGAGAGTGGTTGGTTCCCCTACTAAACAATCCTAATTCAACAAATTCAGACACAAACGTCCCAATTTTCATGAAGATTCTTTCCCGATATTAAAGCAACTGCAAGAGAAGGGGCTTCTCATGGCAGATAGTACAGAAATAAAAACTGAGATAACCAGGATTTTAACTCCCAAAGAGGAAAATAACGGATATCATGTAAAAGAAAAAAAACCATTTGTAAATTTTGAAAATGCCTTTAGAAATCTACATTCTTTCCCCATGGACCCAAAAGTGAGAGAGCTTATGTTTCAAGTCATACACATGATTTTGCCTTACCGAAATAGAGTGTCACGTTTCCTAAGAAATGAAGATAAAAAATGCTCTTTTTGTATTGAAGTAGTGGAAGATGGTTTAGACCACGAGTTCATCAAGTGTAATGAAAATAAGGGAATTTTTCAGTTTGTTTTTGATTAAGTGAAAAGTGCAAAATTAAAGTTCAAAGTGATGAAGAAAACAAGAAGCTGGTGAAATTTGACATAAATTCGGATTTGGATGTGAAAAAGAAAAATTCTCTGTGTTATATTATTGGAAATATGTGTCATTATGTGTGGTGTAGAAGGAAAAGAAAGAAAGTGGTGTGTTTAGAGGGTTTTAGGAGTTTAATTGAGAAGAAAATGGAATTATTGAAGATAAGAAATGAGTGGAGAGAGTATTTTTTGATTTTGAATTATGATTTTTTTTTTGTAAATATGGTGGGTGGAAAAAGAGAGTGCGAAAGTAAGTAGTGGAAAGAGTTTGAGTTTTTTATTGGTAAGAGATAGTTTTTTTGCGTGAGTGAGTGAGAAAACAGCGTTGCCAGTAAGGTAGTTTAAAGACAATTATTGATAATTGTTTTTTTTTTCTTTTTTAATTAGCAGCCAAAAAAGGAAAAAAATAGGAAAAAAGGAAAAAAAATGAAGTTTAAAAATGGGGTTTGGTGGTCATTTCAGCTTATTTGTTTTTCGTAAATATTAGTGTGTTTATTTTTGTGTGTTGTAAAAATAAGCTGAAATGATAATGTAAAAGAGGGTTTTTTTTTGGGTTTTTTGTTGGTTTTTTTATTTATTTTTTATTGGGATATTTTTTTTATATTTTTTTTTAGTAGTGGCTTCTTTGCAGAATTGGAATCTGAGAAAATTTTGTCTGTTGTTGTAAACGGCCACCGCAAGCGGGGACTTCCTGTGGAGGGGGGACGTCCTCTCTGCGGGAGAGAATTTTATTTTATTGTTAATATGGATTAAAAATTATTTTAGTAGAAGTACAATAATGCGAAGACCACTCTTTGGCTGCTAATTTTAGTAAAATGTAGAGTGTAGGTGGCATTTAGATTTTTGTAATGTTTAAATGTAGTTTTTTTTAATGTTAGTGCCACTGAGAGGAGAGGAGGTGAGATTAAAAAAAAAAAAAAAAAAAAAAAAAAAAAAAAAAAAAAAAAAAATGTTTACATTTTGACTTATAACAGGCTATTTAATGCAATCTTTTCAAAATATCTATTGCCCTTACCATATTATCAACTTGTCCCATATCGATATCAACTTGCCCCCGATATGGGGTAGGTTGATGTACTATGAATTGTCCAGTGCAAAAATTCATCTATGTTTATTGCTTAGTTTTAACCAAAATGAAAATAAATTTGTTTAATATAATGTATAGGCTTTAACAATATTTTTTTAAGGTAAAATAAGGCCAAGCATAGCTTGGTAATATAAAATGTTAAAACCGTCTCAATTAACCTCACTCTCCCCCCAAAAATGATATTCCCTCACAGACAAAAAAAAATTGCTTGTGTTTTTCATTTCTAGCTTGGTAATTGTTGGTTTTTAAAAGTTCATATTCTCTGTTATGCGTGGCCTATGACTTTGAATCTATTGCTTTCGTTATCATAATTATCCGATTCTTTTTGAACCCCATGTTCTCTCTTGTCCTTGCGGTGACGTAAAGCATTTGTTTTTCAGAGTCTGCTTGTTGCCTCGTGGTTCTGGAGCATGATTTGTGACAGTTTTGGAACTGAAGACCAAGAGAAATATAAAAAGAGATTCCACTAGTGCCTAGAAACAATTCTTTCAAGGAACATGTATACCATGTGTTATTAAGCTTTATGCCAGGAATACCACAGGAGTACCTATGGTAAGTATGAGTTAAACCTATTGAATCAAAATTCTAGGGAAGCAAGGTTGGCGGAGGCCAATTTTAAATACGGTCGTATTTCTAAGAAGTGACCACATTTTTAACTTGTCATTTTGTAGCCTAATTTGAATCGCTTTCGAATCGTTGTTTTTGTTGAAGTATGTTTTCTTACGTTAAGGCCAATGTAGCTGTTTTGTTGCGACAGCCTTTTAGATGACGTCACAGCCCAAAACTGGAATAGTATCACCCGTCTATAGTAAACACCCGGTATCATAATAAAAAAAAAAAAAACTACGTCTTCATAGGTAATCAAACAGTTCGTGGTAACGAACTGTAAGTAAGGAGCGACCCGCCTCAATGGTAACCGAAACTGTAGAAAACAAAATTTTGATGCCAATATATACATCAAAAGAATCAGATTTTAATGCTGATTTCAAATGTACAAGTTTCATCAAGTTTAGTCCTATCTATCAAAAGTTACGCGCCTGAGAAAATTTGGCTGATTTTTGAAAAAATGGGGAAAGACCCCCTAAAAGTTATAGAACCTTAAAGAAAATCACACCATCATATTCAGCGTATCAGAAAACCCTACTGCGGAGGTTTCAAGCTCCTATCTGCAAAAATGTGGAATTTTGCATTTTTTGCCAGAGGAAAGATCACGGATGCGGGTTTATTTGTTTTTTGTTTTTTTTTTCCAAGGGTGGTCGTATCGACCCAGTGGTCCTAGAATATCGTGGGAGGGCTCATTCGAACGAAAATTAAAAGTTGTAGTGCCCTTTTTAAGTGACCAAAAAAATGGAGGGCAACTAGGCCCCCTCCCACGCTCATTTTTTCCCAAAGTCACCCGATCAAAATTTTGAGATAGCCATTTTGTTCAGCATGGTCGAAAATATGATAACTATGTCTTTTAGGATTACTTAATCCCCCAAAATCCCCGGGGGGAGGGCTGAAAGTTATGAACTTTACCCAATGTTAACATATAGTATTGGTTATTGGGAAGTATACAGACGTTTTCAGAGGGGATTTTTTCTGGTAGTGGGGGGGGGAGGTGGGTCGGGGGTTATGGGGGAGGATCTTACCATGAAGGAAGTTTTCATGGGAGAAGGGACGTTGCTATGAAGGGGGCGCCGGATTTACCAGCATTATTTAAATAAAGATCAGAAATTGTATATACAAAAAAACAAGTTTTTTAACTGAAAGTAGGGAGCAACATCAAAACTTAAAACGACAGAAAACATTACGTATATGATTGGGTTCATCCCCTAGTCAATAAACCCGCTCTTTAAGCCAAAGATTATTTAGTACTTTCATAAGAGCTATTTATTCTAATCAACGGCATTTGTGATTAAGGGGTCAATTTAAAAGAATTTGAACATAATTTGAACTTTAGCTTAAAGGACAAGGTATTGACTAGGGGGCGAACCCTCTAATATACGTATTAAAAATATAAGAATATAGAGGTTCGTTACGCAAGTTAATTCCTAAGTTACGTATACTTATTACTAATAAAAACGTTCGTAAATAAAATTAAACAGGTTTCGAGAAAGCCATTTAACCAAATAAAAGTAATATCCAAATATTTTTTTTTTATTATTCATGTACGGTGAGCCAAAATCAAAACCTGCATTAATTCAACAACGTTCAAAAATTAAATTAAAAAAAACAAGTTTTTTTAACTGAAAGTAAGGAACGACGTTAAAACTTAAAACAAACAGAAATTATTCCGTATATGAAAGGGGCTGTCCCCTCCTCAACGCCTCGCTCTTTACGCAAAAGTTTGACTTTCTCACAACTCTATTTTTTTAAACAATGAAAAACTTTAGCGTAAATAGCGAGGCGTTGAGGAGGGGACAGCCCCTTTCATATACGGAATAATTTTTGTTCGTTTTAAGTTTTAACGTCGTTCCTTACTTTCAGTTAAAAAAAAACTTGTTTTTTTATTTAATTATACAGGGGATCGACACTTTTCAAATCAGCAGGAAAAGGACAAGCTTCGAGGAGATATCAAATCTTGTCTTGGACAAGATATCTTGTCTTGAAATTGAAATGGCCGGAAGTTTTCGATAATTTGAAAATGAAGTGCATGGTAAAAGGTAAAAAGGTAAAGGATGCGGCACTAGACCCTTAAGGTCCAAACCGGCGGTGCTGATCTCCGTTTCGTGGCCCTTCAGCCAGGAAGTGCAATGGGGGGCTGGAAGTGCATGAGAAGAGAATAACTAATAAAATGCTTCTAGGCGTTTACCCCTCCCCCCCGGGGGAGGGGGGTAAATGCCCACCGAAAGATACCCCCGTGAAAAATAAGGGTTTCCAAATTTGAGAATTACATTTGAGTTTTTTTTTTTTATTTCCGTAGGGGGAAGGAATTTTGGTACTTATGTATTATGCGCCACTCAGTCAAGTTTACGCTGTGTAAAACTCGAGAACAAACCGGTTTCTTCATTAGTTACTTTCAGCTTAGCGCGAGACAAGACAAAGACAAGTGACAGATTATATGGAAAATATATAGTTTAGGGGTACTTTTGTAGAATCTGGATACATGCGAAAGAAAAACCGCATGGAAATCTCAAAGCCGCTATTGATACAGAGGTTACCGCTGCATAGTGAGATATTGCTCACTCCGTTACAAAGATTTAAACTTTAGTATTTTGGGGTTTAGGGGGACTAAAAGGTAGCTAGGTTAGGTATTGGTACTGTTCAAATAGCTGGCACCCACGCGATAATGCGAAGATCAGCTAAAACATGTTTGTCTGCAATGATTAGTGCTTGAATGAACATGGATGTTAAAATTACTATTTGGGATTTGCCAAAGACAGAAAAAGAGAGTAGGTTCTGCCAAAGACAGAACCCACGACATTACAGCGTTCTAGGCGCATAATTATAATTTGTAAATCTTATAATTTTGTTCATAATTATTATATTTTTATCCTATTTTTTTCATTTTAGTACTCCTGTTTTAGTAAGGGGTATCTGTCTCGCGTGGTGCAGACTAAAAGGTTTTTATCCTATCTGATCTTCGCATTATCGAGTGGGTACCAGCTAACTGAAAAGTACGTACGTATTTAATATATGCTATACTTTACCCCCCCCCCCCATAATATGCAAATATATAGCCCAAATGGGTTTCTGAACTATTATATTTTCATCCTATTTTGTTCTATTTCATTAGAACTAACTTCTCGCGTGTGTACCCAGATTCTACACAAGTACCATTTGGGCTATATATTTGCACATAAGGGGGGGGGGGGGGGGGGGTTAAAGTATTTGGACATTTTGAAGTCAGAAAACAATTCTTACTTCGTAATATGCACAATAATTGTACCTAACACTTTTTTCCATGACAATCCGCAATACTTTACCCCTTCCCCCCCTTATGTGCAAATCTTTGTTTGTTTCTAAAGTAACGAAGAATCTAACGAAACCGGTTTGTTTTCGTGTTTTACACAAAGTGTAAACTGGAGTGAGTGGCGCATAATACACAAGTACCAAAATTTCTTCCCCCTACGGAAATCAAAAAACTAAAACTCAAATAAAATTCTCAAATTTGGAAAGCCTTATTTTCCACTGGGGGCTATTTTCTGGGGGGAGGGGATTTTCCACGGGAGTTCTCCGAGATGGTATTTTCTGGGGGGGGGGTTCTGGGGGTATTTAAAGTGGGGATATTTTCGGGGGGTAATCTCCAGCCACCTAATAAAATAATTTTGCAAAAACGTTTCAAAAAAGAAAAAAAACTCAAATTTTTTTTATCTTCGCAGTTAGCCTGGATTTCCACGGATTTGGGATGCTGGTTAAAAAAAACTAATATATCTTTGCTGGTGGCCGACACTTGCCCCCTGGAAAATACCCCTCCTCCCCCAGCGGCTGGTTGGTCTCAACTCACTTTTGACTTATATTCTCTAGAGTTATACTCTCTAGATTAGAACTCTCAATTTTTGATCTAATGAGCACCCTCAGAAGTTTCTACGACCATGAGGCGGAGGTGTGGATGAGGAAGGTGCTCATTTTCGGGTTTAATGTTGCTCTTTACATTCATAATAAAAGCATAGACAAGAAATATTCCCAGAAATCTAAAGAAGTATATATCAATTTCACATTTTTGATGCGTTTTTGAAGTTCTTTTTGTACCTCCTCTCCCTAAAAAAATACGCCCTCTCCCCAAAACAAATCCTGGTTATGGCCTTGGGATTATACATCAATTTCTACCTCCACCCTCTCCTAGTCTTCCCGTTAGAGCTAATTCTGTATTTATCTGATGGCTCAATGAGAGTTGGGATGTTTTAGCATCAAAGTCCGCCCTTTGAGGTTTCTCCCTCCCTCCCTAACTGCAAAAATCATAGAACCCCATTACAGAAGTTCAAGTGCCTTCTTAAGTTTTGTAATTCGTCCATTGCTTACAGATAGTATTTGTTATTGGGAAACCTGCAAACATTATTCGCAGGGGAGTTTTCTCCGGGGGGGGGGTGTCTGGTGGAGGGGATTTTTTGGGAATAATTTTTTTTAGCGGGGGTTTATTTTCCTTGAGGGGATAGGGGAGGGGTCTGGGGGTTATTTTCTTCGAGGGTAAACGTCTAGAACCATCTTTGAAATGGAGCAGCGATAAATTTTCAATGAATAAATTTTCTATCAAAAATCTATCGATAACGGTTCTGTCCTAAGACCGAGGATTTGAATGAAGGGGTCTTGGTACTCGCTTGATCGTGGCCAACATTGCATATCAGAAATTGAATCTATTACAAGAGAATAATACTAGTGATAATAATTATATTTTTAATCCAACAAACAGCCGATAGGCTCAAAGATAGAGTACACCAAAAAAAGAAGACACATTACTTGTTCAGAATAAATTCTATTGTTTCAAAATAAGGATATCTTTTTCAACCAGCGAACTTGGAAGTATACCATTAGCATCCGCGGTGCTTTGTGTTAGGTGAGGAACCGCTCTGGGACAAAAGAGATTCGTATATTTTCACTCAGCTGAGGGGTTGTTTCCATAGATTTTTGGTGTACGCTGACTGTTCGAACAGCTTGTTAGCTGTTTAGCTGTTCCTCTAAGCTATTTTTGCCATGAAAGGAGATTTTTAACATTTATTTTTTCATTTTTTCATTATTGTCAGACTTTGTCTTCTTGTAGGCCTGTCTGCTAAATAAATATACACCTTTGGAGCAAACAAACCTCGGTCCTGAAATGACAACTGTTAGGTTTTTTAAATATCAAAGCTGTAACTTGGCTTTCTTTATAACAATGCTAATAAAAATAAAGCAACAAAAACAATCAATAAGTATTCAATTGAAATGTTCCATAAAAAGAGCTTTTTTCATAAAAAGTTTTCACTAAAGCATCCCTTTAACTTTCAATAATTCGCTTCCTGGGTGATTTATTCGCAAGAATTTACTTGCTAAGTCATAAAAAATCACAAGCTTTGGGAAAAAATCATGTTTTAGGAAAAATCACTTAAAATCACTAGCCCAAAAAATCATTAAGCAATAGAAAAATTACTAGAAATAGTGCGAAACCACAAGGGGCGGCAACCCAACCCACAAGTAAGGACGTGGCAGATCGGTATTCGCAGAGACTATGCAAAGCAAAAGAAAAAGCTTTAAGATGTCGAAATCGGATCGAACACGAAAGTAGAAGCTGCTGGCTATCCTTTTACAGTAACAAATTAAAATATAAAACTATTGCTCATTGTCCAATTCTGACCAATCAATCAAAGAAAAATTTTCGTTTTCTGACAAATCTTTGTCAATCTTCCGTTGTTTACTGCTTGCCTCTTTAGAATTTGATGCCCGTTCTTCATTACGACTAGAAATGACTGTTTGTTTTTGATCTATGGCCATTGTGACATATGCTGGCTCTCTTATTTCTAGGCTCCTATCCATTCTTGAATGAATTATTTCAGGCAACAAGCAATCCTTCCTTCGGAAATTCTTTTGCCCAGTACTGCCTTGATCGTTCAACTATTATTATTTTCTAGTATTCTTGATTATTGTAGACCAGCAGATGACATAGCTCTTGGTCAGTGATCTCTACCTGGTCCTGAATTTGGCTGTAGTATTTGTGGTTTACTTTTACCTTGAGTCCTGAACTAGTTATCAGAAGGAAGAATCCCTTAATTAGGCCTTTGATACGAGCTCCGTCCTCTACAGTTTTCCCTTTTGGTATGTTATGTACTGTCTTTACTTCAATTGGTGTTCCATTGGGCAACATTCCGTCCAAAGACACAGCGAGATATTGGCACGTTGGGTGGACTAAAAGTCCAATGTTATTACCTTTAGTAATCGGCTAGCCAATTATTTTCGTAAAATGTAAGAGCTACTTCTTCTAATTAATTTCCCTTTATCATTTCAGCCGAGCAATAATTGCTGCCGCCGATCCGGATGTCTCTTACAATGGGGCCTGCTTTAGTGATTTTATTCCGAGAAGTAATCCGATGAAAAAAAGAACTTATGATTTTTTTGCTTCTTTCATAAATCCATTCTTCATTGGAAGATTGCCCTTTTATCTTCTCATAGATCTCCCGCAAAGTAGCTTGATCGTAGTTCAGAAAAGTTTTCGTATATGTGACCTTGGCAGCTTCCAGTTCCTCTGGTCTCATATCAGGTCTGTTGCACCTGGGCCCATAATCAAGAATTCCAGAAAAGCTCTGATTATTTTTCCTTTTAGCCTGATATCTACCACCCATTGAAACATAGTATTGCTTTAAGTTTCTTCTCGACTGTGTTGGAAGTCTGCTGGTCTTCTCGCAGTATTGCTTCATTAGTTTGGCTCGGATAGAGCCAAAAGCCTTTTTTCCAGGTATGGCTATGCCATTTAGGACCCATTGAATAAGTAAGACTTGATCCATTTATAGGTGCATGATATGCCCAGCGTTTTGAGCGGCTAATTTGCTTTCCACCGCAAAACTTCACGGCAACAGACATATAGTTCTCCGCAAGATTGGCTGTCGAATCCATGCGGAGCACGTCTGCTTTCCGGCAGACGATTTCAATACCAGCTTGTATGTCTTGGAAAACTTCTTTGTGTACGCTTCTCCACCTATCCTCTGCTAAGCTCCCTTCGGGTAATCCAGCTTTCTTTGGACAAGCATCATCACATTTTGAATGATTCCCGAAAACATGCTCGGAGCCTCTTCGGAGCAGGTCTCTCAGCTTCTCAGCTGTACCATGGTCTTCTGAGTTTTTCTTTATTGCTCCCCGAAGGTTTTTTGTAAGTTTTTGGATCATGTTATTTGGTAAAACTTTAGCATATATTCCTTTTTTTGCTTTGACAAGGCCTTGGAGGTATTTCGTATAGTTTTTTGTAACATGATTCGCACATTCTTCTTTTTTAATAAACGAGCCATACGGGACGCTTTGCTTTAGTCTATAAAAAACGCTAGAATCTCCGTCACCAATGTACCGAAGATATTGTAACATGTGCATCTCTTCACTAATGCGAAAACCTTCAACAAGAATGTCTGTCTCCATACTTTTAGACGGACCCTTATAGTTCGTGAAGCATACATGACTCACGGGATTTTCCCCCTTTTTCACAGCTCTGAAGCAAATACAACAATATTTATTTTTTATCCCCACATATAATAGTATTTTCGTGAAAGCGTCAATAATGACCCTTACACATCCTTTGGCTGAGTAGTCATGGCCCTCTCTGCGTTTGTTCCATCCCCGCCACACACTACTGTAGTCCAATAGGAACTATTCAAAAACCTGTCTTCGTGAATTGCCATTTTCAGTGACTCCTCTCCGTTCTGCTGTAAGATTTCCGTCAACGTTTCCCTCCATACCGTGCCAATTGTCGATTCAGTTTTCATAAAAGTCTCTTTTGACAGAGGGCAGGTGCCTAAAACGCCCAATATTTCAGATTGCGTGGCGTAGCCTCCACCTGTCCCCATAACACCCCACACAGCCTTAAAGTTCATATCTCCTCGTACATTGGTATAGCGCTCTGTTGTTCCTTTAGGCTTGCTGTCTTTAAAGGTTGTTAAATAGTCTTTTAAACTTTTTGTGGGAGAATCAGGTTCGTTTTTTACGATTTTTTTCCACTTACAGGCACCACATTCCACAACAAAGTTGGTACTGAGTCCAATGGACGACACTTTGGTTATAAACACTTTGGACTGTATGTTTCCGCACTTGAATCTGTGAAGTATAACTTCAGTAAGCTCGTCAACAAAATGGGTTATGTTCACAATGCAGTTGACACTAGGAATAATTGAGATGTCTATTCCGTCATATAAATGTCGATTCGTCAGGGGCGGAGACTATGACTGATGTGTACTACTTCCTGAAGCCTCTGGAAGCTCATCTCTCCACTGAGTGTTGCCTGTGGCAATAAGAGGGATAGATTCTTCTGGATTACCTTGCCTCCTAAAAATAAAATTATATATCAACAATAGTGACTGCTTTTGGCGTATCATTGTCCTGCTAACATTTTCATAAATTTGCACTTTCTAGTCCGACCAGCTTCTCCATATAGATTTTGGATTATGTTGATTTTTTTTAGAAATAATATTGTGTCTTATTTATGGTCATTTTATTTCAAACTCTTATAGAAAAATACCGAGATTCGATGAAGCTTTGCTATTGTAGACATACCCTACAAAATAGGATGATAAATTTTGCAATTTTTGGGGGGGAGGAGGGCCCCTGACTCTCAAATTCTATAAATTTTAGACCACTCCCCTTTTTGGTACCCTCCACAGTCCAAACTTAGCGCCTTCTTCGTGGTGTCCTCTGCCCATGCTCTTACTTTTTCAGACTACATAATCCATCTAATTTAACTCAGTAATGGTAGCAATTCAATTCAGAGTTTGGTAACCAGCCAAATAGATTAAAGACCTCCACCCTCCCCTCCACTTACGACGTGTATGCCTTTGTCTATTATCGCTTTTACATGATTTTTCTTGCTCCATATACACGACATGGAATATACTCTTTTAGACGTAATCTAAATAATATATCTAAAGGATTCAGATATAATCTAAATAAATTCGGTAATGGCCTAATAAAAACTATTTCATCAATTTCAGAATCATTTATAATTAAAAACAAAATAATAGACGCGAATGAGGCTGGATCAAATGGCAATGTTTTCCTTTTTTTTCAAACGAAATAACGAGCTGTTACCGAAGAATGAAGAGAGAGGGAAAGCGAGAGAGAAAAAGAGAAAGAGAGAATGGAGAGAGAGAGGGAGAGAGAGAGAGAGAGAGAGCTAGAGAGAGAGAGAGAGTTTGATAACTAGCCAGAGATTTAGAGCCCCGCCCAGCAAATTACGACGCGTATGCCTTTGTCTATTATCGCTTTTACACGATCTTTCTTATTCCATTACGATATTTGGATATAATCTTTTCGATTTTTAATGTATATCGTTGCTTCTGCCAAATTGGTCTTGAAAGTGGTCTCCAAATCTGTCAAGAGCCCCGGGCCACCTCCTTCAAGATTTTTCTGGTGCCCTCGTTTCACTTTTGCGGTTTTTTTTTAATAAACGTGCTAATTCGGTGAATTATTGGCGTCCTTGTCAAATTGACCCCTCAAGAAAAAAAATGTTCTAGATCTGAATTTGCCATTAGTTGGCGTGGGACAGGGTAGGAAGTTAATTTCTTCAGACAATCTTCGGCAATCTGTCATCCTTCATCCGCCCAACGTGCCCTAACCACCTCAACCTTTCTTTCATTATAGCCCTAGAGAGCGGTATTGAACCACATTTTTCGTATAGCCTATTGTTTGAAATACGGTCAGTCAGCCGGGTACCCAGAACAATCCTTAAGCAATTTCTCTGGAAAACATCTAGCAAATCTTCATCCGCTTTTCGGAGCGTCCATGCTTCAGAGCCATATTTGACCACTGTCATCACTGTAGCTTCTAATATTCTAATCTTGGTTTGCAGACTTATCTTCCTACTCTTCCAGACTTTTTTTAACTGTAAAAAAACACCCTGAACCTTGGCTATTCTATTTTTAACATCTTCACTGCTCCCACCATCTTTACTAATAATACTACCAAGGTAAGTGAAGCTGCCCACCAGATCAATCTTTTCATTACCCTACGTCACCTTTTCATCTTCACTTATTCCTAGCCCTAGTGACTTAGTCTTCCTAACATTAATTTTCAAACCAATTCTAGCACCCTGAACTCGCAAAACCTCTAAAACTTCATTCATTTTGCTCACACTTTCATCTAGGATGCTTAAATCATCAGCATAATCCAAGTCCAGGAGACTTTTTCCTTCCCATTTGATTCCGTGGTCTCCCATTGCCTTTCCTGTGCTCCTTAAAACAAAGTCCATCAAAATAATCCATATAAAGGGGGATAGAAAACAGCCCTGCTTAATTCCTGATTTAATACAAAACCAGCTGCTAACCTCATTTCCTACCTTAACAGCAGCAGTGTTATTCTCGTACATAGCACTAATCACTTTAATGCATTTGTCTGGTATGCCATACAAGGATAAAACCTTTACTAAAGCTCTTCTATCAACAGAATCGAACGCTTGCTCGTAATCTATAAAACTGAGGACCAAAGGTGTTTGAAAACTCAGGCACTTCTCAATTATTAGCCTAAGAGTGAGAATTTGGTCGACACATCCTCTACGTTTTCTAAAACTGCACTGCTCTTCTCTTAAAACTTTGTCTACGGCATCTCTCAGTCTAAAAAGTATCATATTACTAAGTAATTTACTACCTACAGAGACCAGACTAATGCCTCGATAATTACCACACTCACTTTTATCACCTTTCTTATAAAGTGGCTTAATTAAGGTTTTCCTAAAATCGTTAGGTACTTCCCCTTTTTCAAAAATCATATTCATAATCTTCAATAACTTATTTCTAACCTCAGAGCCACCATATTTAAGAAACTAATTTACCACCCTATCAGCACCTGGAACCTTATTATTCTTTAATCCTTTTAGTACTGTTGCTAATTCCTCCTCACAAAACAAATCTTCCTTCACATCCAAGGTATCACAAACTTTTTCATTTTCCTCTATATTTTTTCCTGCAACTCTATCAAGGTTAAGCAAGTTCTCAAAATGTTCGGCCCATCTCTCTTTAGTTTTTTCCTTATGGCTAATTGCGACCCCATTCCTATCTTTAACTGGGACAAGTCCGGATTGACTACTCCCTCTCAATTTGTTAACGTGTCAGTACAATATTTTACTATTATGCTGTCTAGCTGCATTTTCCAGATCCTCGGCAATTTTATTCATGGCCTCCACTTCACAACTCCTTAGTTCATATTTTAATGCTTTCTCCACTTTCTTTACATTTCTTTTGTTTTCATACGATCTATCACTCAGATAATTCTTGTACAAGTCCTTTCTCCTTTCTATTAAACATAAAGCTTTTTCACTAATATTCTTAGCTGCAGTTCTAGCTTTCTTCCCTAATACACCTTCAGCAACTTCACAAATTATTTTTCTATAATTATTCCAACCATCTTCCACATTATCAAATTTTAAACTCTGAAGCTTAGTATTCAACTGTTCCTGGAAAGTTTCTCTCAAATTCTCATCCTGGAGTCTACCAACATCATAACTTCCCGGGGGGTAGTTACCCTTCCGATATTTCAGCTTTAAATTAACCCTTGACACTACTAGATGGTGATCTTTACTTTTAACATCAATAACAGCACTCCTATATACCCTAGTATCTTGTATTGATCCTGCCAGTCTTCGGTTTACTATAACATAATCAATAAGGTTTGCTGTCTTGCCATCACGTGAATACCATGTTAACTTATGAGCCATTTTATAACCAAACACCGTATTGGTTATAACTAGATTGTTATACCTACAAAATTGCAAAAGTCTGTATCCATTGCTGTTTTCTTTTCCTACACCAAATTTACCTAGGCTGGGATACCATCTATCTCTATTTCTACCAACCTGGGCGTTAAAATCTCCCAGTAATATCATCATATTTCTACCTGGGACCTTGTCTATTTGCTCCTGTAACTGTAAATAAAATTCATCTGAGTCCCTAGTATCTCCGTCAGTCGGTTCTACAGGGGCGTATACTACTATAACTGATACCCTGAACTTTTTAGTCATAAAATGAGCAATTAGTATTCTATTATTAATACCTTCCCAGCCTAAACAAGACTTAGCAGCTTCCTTATTCATCATGAGCCCTACTCCCTGTCTATATACCCCATCCTTCCTGCCTGAGTTAACAAATTCTATATCACCTAATTTCATGCTTCCTACCCCTGGGATATGAGTTTCTGAAACTCCTAATAAATCCAGTTCGAATTGTCTGAATTTGTCAGTCAAAATGTCGATAGGATAGTCATTTTTTAATGTCGTAACATTCCAAGTTCCAATTTTCATGTTTTTTAAATCATTGAAATTATTTTCGCCTCAGGAAAAGCAATGATCCCGGATACCAGTTTTTATTTCATGACCATCTATATTTAGTTGGAGGGGAGAGGGGTCAAGCAAGCTAAACCTTTATTTTTAGTTTAATTTTTCAGTGACAAAAGAGATTACATCATAATAAGGAATTGCTGCTTAAATACTGATTTAGAGAAACATTTAAGTTCATAAGGACCCAAAAATTTCTCCTCTCCCCCTAAAAAAAAATCTTTCGGAACTCCAAGAACACTTATTACTTTGGAGCACAGACAACGTTTGGGGAACAAGAAAAAAGGACTGCTAGGATTTAAAACGTAGCGAAGCTTACTAATTATTATCTGACTGGATACAGAAAGTTCAGTTGCCTGCTATTTTAATGACAATTTTAAACATAAAAATGAAAAAAGCTGACAGAAACCATGACTAAAATAGTGACGCCAACTTGAGTGAAGTTGTAATGCGCCCTCCTCAAATTTTATGAATATAACTTAAATTTTTTAGTTCCTTATAGCAGTACTTCCATTCCACTAATGTGGGAATAAAGTATACGAGTGTGAAAAAAAGAGTAGAATTAAAGTAGGACACAATCCGGAAGTAAGTATGCTATCGTGCTTACTATTTGAACAGGAACGTTAACAAAATTGATTCTTACGCTATATTACCAGTATTTCTACTTTAAATTTTTTTAATCCCTTAAAGGCTGGTGGAAAATCCATAAAACTCCCTCTTTTCAATACCAAAATCCCTCAAAGTTTCACCATTTTCTGACTTCTTTCCAAGTTACATGTAAAGACCTATTAGGCTGACTTTTAATAGCATTTGTTCAAGACGACTTATTTTGCAACTCAAGACCTTTTACGTGTACCAAAATATCTTCTTTTGAAGATATTTTTAAAACAATGCTTTGTATTTATCGACTAGTTAAGTTCGGTTTTGATTTATAGATTCCGGGTCCAGATCTCAAATTTTGGACCACATGCGTATTTTATTTATTTGTTGTTTTTTTTTGCCATTATTCTTTACTTTGGTAACACCCTCGTTTTTATTTGAATTGATACGAAGGATTAGCATGAATGATATCCAACCGGTCGCTTTTTCACACATAATTATTATTTTTACTTTTTTTTTATATTGAGTTGTTAATTTGAAGCAGAGTATAGTAGCAAAAATGAATCACATAAACCTTGATTTAAGGACAGTGCCTGCATTTTGATCTTTTGAATTATTCCATTTTAACTAGTGTAGACTGCTACCTGCCTCCCAGTTTTCCAGAAAATGCCGAATGTAGACGCACTTTAATTTGTATTCAGGAAAATTTATTGAGAATAACCAAATAATGAAATTTAAGAGAAAGCACCAAATACTAAGATAAATACCCCGAGTCAGCGTTGTCGTCGCCATCCCCATAGTCTTTCCCAATGCCTAAAAGAGCAACGCATTCAGACGTTGTCGCATCGGATTTTACGGACTTCATTTTTTTTTCTTTAAACTCTCGGTGAACGTAAGGGGGCCTTAGCTTCATCCCATACTTGACAGAAATCGTGACAGCCAAAGTTACGTTTTTGAGCCCATTCCTCTTTTCATTTTTTACTGTGTTCAGAATGCTGAAGAGTCTTTCCACACAACACTTGAGAAAGTTTTGTGAAGTGTATTTTATAGTATTTGGGTGTTTTAGTCGTAGATGCCTTTATTCTCCCTTTATAGGGGAGATAAACTCTGGCCCTAAGGTAATTAAACTTTGGTAGCGTGCCTTAGGCAATGACCGAACTAATGAATCGTACCGACTGGGTATGTTCGAGGGGCTAAAGGTAGATCGTAGAGAGGTTGTCTAAAATACAATACTTTTATTCAATTTACATATAATAATTACAGATATAGATATTCTACTGGGACTGGCTGTCCCAAGTAGACCACAAGTCTCAGAAGCTACAATAATATATAATAAAATACAGACACTTACAATGATCCGACAAGATCCCAAGGTATTTCTAACGAGAAAATAAACGGGCAGAGGTTCGCCCTGCAGGTCAAAAAGTCTCTCTTCAGTCTCAAAAATCGGGGTATATATATGAAAAACTAACCACGTCCTTCCGGTACATTGACGCATTTAGCCAGGAAATTGGTTATTGAGCAAGTTCCCTCCAAGCCCACACATTCCACGATTTATATCTTTATCTTAAAAAGTGGTATTTTGAAACTTTGTTTTTGCGTCTTAATATATTTTTACTCAATTAATAGTTAACTAAATTAGAAACCTTTACCACAAAAGGAAGCCCAAAAATAAACCGAATGACATGAAAAACGCTAGTGAATTTTAGCACTCCACTTTGCGTCTTGATGGATGCCACCCGATTCCAAAAATCAAACCTTCAGTCCTTCCCCGATGGTTATTTTGTTTCAAATTTCGCGGGTCTATCCAAGTCCGACAAAAACTAGAACGTTTGTCAATCTTTTGTCGAAATCCCGGCGTTGTATCCAAAATTCCTATTTCCGTAACAAAAAACCATAGGCTCGACAAGGAAAAAAGTGGAATATCCAAATTTAAAGCAGAAATAAAGTACTAAAGTAGGTCTAAAAACATTAGAGGATAAACATTGAAAATAAATTAGTCTACTCTAAAATATAGTAGAAATGGAAGCACTGCCTTATAGACTAGTTAAACTATTCCAAGAGTTGGCCGAATAGGTTAAAAACGGATAGGGAGTATTATCAGAGGAGGAGCAAATAACAGGTATGACAATGACGTTGAGGTTTGTTATTCGATGCAGCTAAGAAAAAATAAAAACTTCGAGCGTGGAGAGAATTCTGAGAAGGATTCTGAAATCAACAAAATCTTTTACCAATACAAGAATGCCAGAAACTATGTCATCTAGTCATCTGGTATGTCATCTAGTATTTAACCCTCCTCTGAAGCTGCAGGTAATACAGCAACAAAGGAAAGAAAACCCCTACCCGGCCAAGACATCATGGCTTTCTTACATAAAACCTAATGATAACTTTCTTTTAGATAAATTATAATACTAAAAAATGAAAAAAATTGAAAGGACCCACCACCCTGTCACATTTACCGAGCAACCATATCAGGTTCATAACATTTATTTTATTACTTTAAAAAAAGTAACATTTTTAAACGTGTTCGTCCCCGGAACGATATATACTTCTTTAACTGCTTCTTCAATAGTTAATAGCAAATGGCTGTCTATTTGGCAATTTCTCACCATTGGCTATATGAAAATCTATCCAATAGCCAAATGAGGCTCATAATAATTACTGGATACTTTACAAAATCCATATTTTCCAGCCTGTAGCCCTGTGATTTGAAAGCGTTATGTGCTTTTATAGGCTTTTAACCAGCAGCCATTATCTAGCTGGCTATACATTATCCAATTTGGAATCATTGGTTATTTTATTCAATAGCCAAATTAGCCCCATGATATTTATTAAATTACATAGAGATGCGTTTCTAACGCGCGTGTTTCGAAAGTGGAATGTACTTTCCGAAGTGCATTTAATTTAAAAGAGGGTGGAAGTCTTTCTTTTCAATTGCTGATTCCAAATGACTGCTTGTTTGGCAATTTGCCATCATTGGCCAAGTGAAATCTATCCAACAGCGAAATGAGGCTCATAATAATTACTAGATATTTTACAAAATCCCTATTTTCCAGCGCGTAGCCCTGCGGTTTGAGAGCGTAATGTGCTTTTATAAGCTTTTATGCAGTAGCCATTATGTAACTGGCTATGTTATGGGATTTGGCCTTATCGGCTATATTTATTAAAATACACAAAAAAAATACATTTCTAGCATGCATGGCTCGAAATTGGAATGATGAAAAAGGGGGAGTCAGAGGGTGGGGGATTTCAAAAGAGGAAGGTCAATTTAAAAGAGGGGGCAGTCTTTTGGAAGACTATGTTTTATTTTTGGGTAGGGATTGACTGAAATTTGGTTGTATGCCATTAAACATGTATCTATCATCATTTGTTATTTCGGGAAGTTTGCGACTTTTCTTTTTGATTCAGACTCTTTTTTGAAGCAGAAAAATTTCTGTTAATGTAATTAAGGATGTTAGAAGAAAACATGTTTTGTTACCTATATCCATTTTAGATGTATTTCCATGTGATTTCAAAAGCAACCCACGCCTTCTTCAGCTGTCTGGTACCATGCCTAAGTTCTTAACCTATTGATTTTATCTGTTTGTCACTAATTTTCCCTCTTTTCTTTTAAATTTGATACCCGTTAGCAACAGTAACAGATTTCTTATCGACGCCTTTATTTTGATTTGAGTTTTTTGTTTACTCTGTACTGACGGCATCAGTTTGCGGTAAAGATACTGTTTTTTGTCATACTCAATGGTTTGTCATACCATATGATCTCCAATGCTGGCCTCCATATGCCAATAGTATAATGTCAATGAAATACGGTCTCCAACACAGAAAATTATGTTTTTAAATTTCATGAAAAAAATTATCGATAATTATTGGATAAACATATTCGAAAATAAATATTCGATAAACATAATCCAATATTTTGTGTTTTCGTGTTTCCTATGAAATTGTTTTTTTTTTGTTTGTTTTTTGAAGATCAGGATACAGGATTTTATATTTTATGTTTCATTTAATTAGCAGGAATTCAAGATTCTGTCCATCTTTTAAGATCTTAGATTTCGTGTTTCTTTGAAGTATTATTCATATATTTGTGTTTTAAATGCCTTTTGTGCCATATTTGTGTCTTTAGCGGTATGCATATATTTGTGTTTTGAACGCCTTTGGTAAATGCATTTTTTTATCATGCATTCTAAACTGATCTCTTTTTCTTTTTGCTCTCTTTCTCTTCAATTCCATAATTCAGTCGAGCAAATTCTCGTTCACCTTGTATATAATCTAATAGCCATATAATCTAATATACATATAATCTAATATAATCTAATAGCCATCTAACACTAACAAGCAAAAGTTTTAACCGCTTTATAACTAGTATTAAATAATATAACTAAAATAATTTAAGAATTACTTCACTTTGGTGCAGTGACAACCTCAATTAGGATAAACATACATTTAATCCTATTTCATTCACGACGTTTTTCATTATCTTTGTTTACTTTATCTTTTTATGTAATATCCTTCTAACACTAACATGCGAAACGTTTAACCGCTTTATAACAATTATTAATTAAAATACTTTTTTCACAAAATAAGTTTTTCAAAGAAAAGCAAAGCACTCCATTAAACAGAAAATGAGCAAAAGTAAAATCAAATAATCTACCAAGCGTGAAACTACCACAAATCAGCATTGATAAATAAATGAAACCCAAAACGAACAAAAATTACAATAAATAACCGATTCAAACTCAAAACGAGCAGAAATTAACATAAGTTGGGCGCAAAACACCTATGCCTTCCCAAGGCCAGAACATAATTTGCACTTAACTGAAGAAAATATAAATTTTTTTACTTTTATAACTTTAATAAATCAAATAATATTAACATTTTGATTACTAAATATCAGTATATGTATATTAAACTGACAATGCACATTCATTTGTATTTTTTCAGTAAAGTGCAAATTTGTTCTGGCCTTGGGAAGGCATATGTGTTTTGCGCCCAACTTATGTTAATTTCTGCTCGTTTTGAGTTTGACTCGGTTATTTATTGTAATTTCTGTTCGTTTTGGGTTTCATTTATTTATCGATGCTGATTTGTGGTAGTTTCACGCTTGGTAGATTATTTTATTTTATTTTTGTTCATTTTTTTAATGGAGTTCTTTACTTTTCGTTGAAAAACTTATTTTGTTGAATTTTTTTTTAATTATTATCTGTTCGTTTTATATTGACATAGTCTTTTCAGGGAAAAAGAAAATATTACTTTAAATCTTATCGTTTTTTTTAAAGACTTTATAGTTTGGCCTGCTATTTGTATGCTGGAGAAAAATTTCCAGCAATTTTTAACACATAGGCTACACCCTTTTAAAAATCTGGACACAAATAGTACTGTTTAATTTAGTTTCATACCTCCTCTAGTTGACCTGAAATGGAAAACTTGATACCATTCGCAAAAAAATATGTTTACTTTCTTTGATAGCTTGGATACACTTACGCTATTTTGATTTGGTTAAATTTTAAGAGCAGAAGTAGCCCCAAAAGTTTGAACATAATGCCCTCAGTAGTTCCTGGGATACTTCTAAGATGCCTTATTGGGAATTAGCATTAAAACAGTGCATCTTGATTTAATCTTAAGGCAACATTTAGTTTTTAAACATAATGGGCAAATCTGGAGGGTGGGCGTGGGAGGGTGGGCGTGGGAGGGTGGGAGTGGGAGGGGGATTAGTTGCCCTCCAATCACTTTTGACTATTAAAAAGGGCATCAGCCCTTTCTCTTTTCAATCGAATGAGCCCTTTTTGAAGTTCCCACTACAACTCCTTCGATATGAAGTGCCCTGGTCTAAACAACAACAACAACAAAAAATAATACATTATACCCACATCGATCTTTACTATAAAATGTCAAGCCTTCCAATCACTTTCGACTATTAAAAAGGGCTCTAGGCCTTTCGATTTCCAATCGAATGAGCCTTTTTTGAAACGACAACGCTTTCTATAAACACCTTTTATGCCCCAGGGCATAAATTATAACCCTTACCCTAAGGTCTGTTAGGGTGGTTGTCATCCTCTAAGACCGAATTTCAAGGACTTTCAACTACGATAAACAAAATGTCTGTCTCAAAATTTTGATTGGATGTGTTTCGGGAGATGGTGGGCGTGAGAGGGGCGGTAGTCGCTCTCCAATCACTTTCAACTATTAAAAATGGCCCTAGCCCTTTCAATTTCCAATCAAATGAGCCCTTTTGAAGTTTCTGCGACAAAACTTTCAATAAAAATCTTATATGCCCCCAGGGCATAGCTTACAACCCTTGGCCTGAGGGCTGGGGGGGGGGGTGTCATTCTCAAGGACCTAATTTCACGAACTTTCTACTACGTTGAACAAAATGTATATCTGAAAATTTTGATTGGATGTGTTTGGAGGAATGGTGGGCGGGAGAGGGGGGTTAGTTACCCTCCAATCACTTTCGACTATTAAAAAGGGCACTAGCCTTCTCAATTTCAAACTGAATGACCCCCTTTTGAAATTTTACGACAACTCTATCTATAAAAACCTTATATGCCCCCAGGGCAGAACTTACAACCTTTGCCCTTGGGGCTCTGGGGGTTTTGTCATGCTTAAATACATAATTTCCAGAACTTTCAACTACGTTGAACAAAATGGCTATCTCTAAACTTTGATTGAATGTTTTTTGGGAAATGGTGGGCGTAAGAGGGGGGTTAATTACTCTCCACTCACTTTCGACTATTAAAAAGGACAATTTCAATTTCCAATCAAATGAGCCCTTTTTGAAATTTCTATAACAACTTGCTATATAAACTTTATATGCTCCCAAGGCATAACTTACAACCCTTGCACTGAGGGCTCTGAGGGGGTTATCATCCTAAAAGACCTAATTTCAAGAACTTTCAACTACGTTGAACAAAATGGATATCTCAAAATTTTGATTGGATGTATTCGGGGAAAAGATGGGCGTGAGAGGGGGGTTAGTTGCCCTCAAATCACTTTCGACTATTAAAAAGGGCACTAGCCCTTTGAATTTCCAATCGAATGAGCCCTTTTTCAAGTTTCTACGACAAAGATTTTAATAAAAACCTTATATGCCCCCAGGGCATAACTTATAGCCCTTGCCCTGAAGACTGTTGGGGGAGTGTCCTGCTCAAAGGTATTATTTCCTGAATTTTGAACTGCGTGAAACAAAATGGCTATCTCAAAATCATTATTGGCTGTGTTTGGGGAAATGGTGGGCTTGGAAGGGGTGTTAGTTACTTTCCAATCACTTTCGACTATGAAAAAGGGCACTAGCCAATCGAATGAGCCCTTTTTGAAGTTTCTACGACAACGCATTCTATGAAAACCTTATATGCCTCCTGGGCATAATTTACAACCCTTGCCCTGAGGGCTTTGGGGGGGTTGTCATCCTCAAAGATCTTATGTCCAGAACTTAAAACTACGTTGAATAAAATGGCTATCTTAAAGTTTTGATTAGATGTGTTTGGGGAAAAGGTGGACGTGAGAGGCGGGTTAGTTGCCCTCTAATCACTTTTGACTATTAAAAAGGGTACTAGCCCTATGAATTTCCAATCAAATTAGCCTTTTTTGAAGTTTCTACGACAACGCCTTCTATAAAAAAAACCTTATATGCCCCCAGGGCGTAACTTACAACCCTTGCCCTAAGGGCTGTGTGGGACTGTCCTCCTCTAGAACATAATAAATATCTGAAAATCAACTACGCTGAACAGAATGGCTATCTCAAAATTTTGATTGGATATGTTTGGGGGAATGATGGGCGTGGGGGAGCTAGTTGCCCTCCAATCACTTTTGACTATTAAAAAGGGCACTAGCCACTCCAATTTCCAATCAAATGAGCCCTTTTCGAAGTTTCTACGACAACTCCTTTGATATGAAGTGCCTTGGTATGGAAAAAAATAATACATTGTGCCAACATCGTTCTTTACTTAGGCAGCGCGATCGCGCTGCCTATGACTTATACAAAAACTTTTTATATAAACCTTATATGCCCCTAAGGCATAATTTACAACCCTTGCACTGAGGGCTCTAAGGGGGTTATCATCCTAAAAGGCCTAATTTCCAGAACTTTCAACTACGTTGAACAAAATGGATATCTCAAAATTTTAATTGGATGTGTTTGGGAAAATGGTGGCCCTTTTTCAAGTTTTTACGTCAAAGACTTCAATGAAAACCTTATATGCCCCCAGGGCATAACTTATAACCCTTGCCCTGAAGACTCCGGGGGGAATGTAATGCTCAAAGGTCTAATTTCCTGAACTTTGAACGTCGTGGGACAAATTGGCTATCTCAAAATTTTTATTGGATGTGTTTGGGGAAATGGTGGGCGTGGAAGGGGTGTTAGTTGCCTTCCAATCACTTTTGACTATTAAAAAGGGCACTAGCCATTTCAATTTCCAATCGAATGAGCCCTTTTTGAATTTCTACGACAACGCGTTCTATAAAAACCTTATATGCCCCCAGGGCATAACTTACAACCCTTGCCCCGTGGGTTGTGGGGGGTGTCTTCCTCAAAAACATATTTTCTATCTGGAAATCAACTACGCTGAACAAAATAGTTATTTCAAAATTTTGATTGGATGTGTTTGGGGGAATGATGGGTGTCGGGGGGGGGGGGGGGTAGTTGCCCTCCAATCACTTTCAACTATTAAAATGGCACTAGCCCTTTGAATTTCCAATTGAATGAGCCGTTTTTGAAGTTTCTACGAAAACACCTTCTATAAAAACCTTATATGCCCCCAGGGCATAACGTACAACCCTTGCCCTGAAGGCTGTGGGGGAGTGTCCTCGTCAAAAACATAATTTCTATCTGGAAATCAACTACGCTGAACAAAATGACTATCTCAAAATTTTGATTGGATGTGTTTTCGGGAAGTGGTGGGTGTGGAAGGGGTGTTAGTTGCCTTCCAATCACTTTTGACTATTAAAAAAGGCACAAGCCACTCCAATTTCCAATTGAATGAGCCCTTTCGAAGTTTCTACGACAACTTCTTTGATACGAAGTGCCCTGCTCCAAAGGAAAAAAAAATAAATAATACATTGTGCCAACATCGTTCTTATATGCCCTAAGGGCATAACTTAAAACGCTTGCCCCGAGGGTTGTGGGGGAGTGTCCTTCTCAAAAACATAGTTTCTATCTGGAAATCAACTACGCTGAACAAAATGACTATCTCAAAATTTTGATTGGATGTGTTTGGGGGAATGATGGGTGTGGGGGGGACTAGTTGCCCTCCAATCACTTTCGACAATTAAAAAGGGCACTAGCCACTCCAATTTCCAATCGAATGAACCCTTTTCGAAGTTTCTACGACAACTCCTTCGATACGAAGTGTCCGGGTATGGATAAAACAAAAAAAAAAAATAATAATACATTGTGCCAACATCGTTCTTTAATTAGGCAGCGCCATTGCGCTACCTATGATTTGGTAAAAATAACTAGAATAATTATAAAATTACTCTATATTAGAGGAGTCACAACGTGAATTGTGCCAAATACGCACTTGTATTTTTGTTTCATTGACCAATTTCATCTTTCTCTTTCTTTATTTTATCTTTTTATCAAATATCTTTGATAGTTTTTTCTTTCTTTTTTTTGTAAATAAAATACAGATTACAATTATAACTTTTATTTTAACTCATTCTTTGTGCTCCATATCTCTGATCTTAGCATTAGCTGCTTGTTTAGAATATTCAGTTTTTATCGGTAAATTTTGTTTTAGTAACAAAATGCGCAGAAAATGAAAAATAAAACTGACACCACCCACCAACCCCTACTCCAAAAAAAAAAAAAAAATTAATCAATAACCGGTAAAATTATAATTTAGCACTGTTCTTGTATTATGAGATATCACTACCATCTTTGTGAAGTTAGGCCTGCCTTTCCAAAAACTGACAAACAAGTATTTGTCCAATAAGAGAGTCATACTTACTCCCGCCATTTACGCGTGCCGCAGCCATTTAAACATTTGCTTCTCAATTATTTCGACTAGCTATCTTGGCTTTTTCTTTCTACAATTAGCCATGTCTTGAACTCTTGATGCAACCTACTGCAAAATACCTGATAACTTCAATTCAAAATCAACGAACGTAGGCATTGACATTTCTACCTTTTTATTGAGGAAATTATTGATAGTTGATATTTACTGAATTATTGTAGTCTCTGAGTAGTTCTATTTATGCATACAATTGCACCAATTAAGGCGGGACTTAAAAGTAAAGGAAAAATATTGTTTTAAATCGACGTTGTCATTGCAACAATCTAAAAATGAACAATAGTATTTACTTGCAAGTAGTATTGTTCCCCTTTGTGACTGAATTTTCCTCTCTGTATGCATGAAGCCATGGCTTCAGGTCCTGGTCCCAAAATTTCATCAATTTTTTTTATAAATTATAATAATTCATATCAAACCTCTATTTTGCCATCTTGATTGCACGGATACCAGTCCATTTGGCGTAAATAGAATAATTACGTGTTATTTACGTAATTAACGCAATATTTTTTTAAGGACAGTGGATTTTAGATGAAAACTAATTTTGTATTTCGGCTATATTTCTGAAAGACCGAAAAACATAGCCGAAATTATATTGTTTTTTTTTTACAATTCACTGTCTGCATAATTTCGTCACTAAATTGTCTCCTTTATTGTTTGTAATCCATTAGAAATCCTTAAAAAGAATAAAATTATCAAGTTTTCAGTAAATTTTTTGTCTTCCATGAATTAATTGGCAGATTAAAGATAAATGTTATAAGAACTATATGATATCACGGGAGAAATCTTTTTTGGGGGTCAGGCCTTGAAGCTTTGGATACATGTCTGTAGAGGAGGAACTCATGGGATTAAGCGGCAAAAATTATGGGTAACTTATAAGAGCTCATGTTTTTTTTCGACACTAGCGCCAGTTTCTACTCTTATAGCTTGCCCATCATTCTGATGAAATATCAGAAGAATTGGCCTGTTATGCTAATTCCAAATATGTAAGATTCGTTATGTTTTGTTTTACCCATCGAAGGCTACAAACCTGAGAAAATTTGCCTTATTTTCGAAAAAAAAACGGGAAAAAACCCACAAAAGTAAATGAATCTAAATGAAAATCACATCATCAGAATCAGCGTTACTCTGCAGCAAGGGAAAATACATACCAAAAACTTGGACTGTAATTGATGCCAAAGGCAACATTTTTCTTAAATCCACCTCTTTTTTGGACCTTTGGCGCAAAATAATCATAAAATCTACTGTAGTCAAGGAATACTTTTTTAACCAATTTCCTCTTTGTCTTTGAAGTTCAAAAATCTGCAATTTCAGGGAGTGGACACTTAAAATAGAAACTGTAATTAGCTCTGTGAACAAAATCCGTACGAATGTGAGATTTTAAAATCCTTTGGTATGAAAAATGCTTTTCTTTTTTCTGGTGACTGCCAGAGACCAGTAACATGCATAAATTCATCTACATATGTAAATACCAATAGTAAGCATAAATTCAACTAAAAATAGGTATTAAAATGCATCAATATTAAACAAAACCCTTAGCTATAAAAATCACTTAACAGATAATACCCCTATTTGGTACACTAAAGTTTTCACTGCCAATTTGCCTTTTGGTGATTTTTTCCAAGAGAAAATGCTGATTTTTTTGGCGTTCAGTGGCAGCCCTGGTAGGCACTCCAACAAGACAGTACCCCCTTATTATAGTAGGCACTCTAACAAGACAGTACCCCGTAATTGTAGTAATACGTTTGAGCGGCCAGTGCCCCTTTATTGTAGTAATACGTCTGAGCGGCCAGTACCCCCCCTATTGTAGTAGGCACTCCAACTAGACAATGCCCCCTTATTAGGCACTCCAACAAGACAGTACCCTCTTATTGTACTTACCGCATTTGTTTTAGATTAAGCCATCCTTTGTTAATCGTTTTTCTTCTGGTCATTTTTATGTGGTTCTCTCACAGGGGCGGATCCAGGATTTTTAGGGAGGGGGCGCAAAATAGGTTGATCCAATAAAAAAAATATTAGGGGGGGGGGGCAAAATAGGTTGATCCGATAAACTTGCGTTAGGAGCAAGTTTAATTAACGCAAGCTTGAGTTAAGTAAGTAAATTACACTACGCTAGGGGGCGCGCCCCCTCCCCTGGATCCGCCACTGTATATATAATTAGGCCACTAATTATATATACTAATTATAATCTCATAATAATCTCAGCCACTAATTATATATACAGTGCTCTCAGCAGACAAACCAATTAAAGACAAGTTGACAATTAAACGCAAGTATAACGATGACCATCCTAGCCTCGGGTATGTTTCCAGCAAGGTGGTGAAAGTGGGGTTATGTAAGACAGGAGAAACAGAGTAAATATTAATTTTATTTATAAATATATATAAAATCAATGAATCGGATTAGAAAGCTGAAAAGTTTGGAATAAAAGAATAAAAAAAGAACTAAATAAAAGAAGAGCTACAATTTGAAGTTAATTTCGACTTCTTCGCTTTTATCCATGCCGTACAAGAGTCCAAAATATAAAAACACAAAAACAGTCGTGGAGGAATAAATTAAAAGAATCTAGAATTTTCAATCCGGCCAATTAATTTTTTTTTTGAATTTATAATACTTTCGATTGCTTCAAATTTTACATTTCTTAGGCTCCAGACCTTTTTTAAAAAAAGCTACCAGGTTTCATATTAGATTTTTTTTCTATTTCCTGGGAATTAAATCAGAAAAAAGCCGGCAAAATTTTAGATCCTTGTCCAAAGATCACTTGTGCAAAATTTAATTGTGCTGGTTTGTCGGGTCAGAGAGCAAGATCTCTTCGTAGCATAGGAAAATTAACATTGCAATGAATTTAGCGACTTTGACCTTAAATCACAATTACTGACAGCATAAGGTGATACAGATCTTGCATAGACATCTCACTGAGAATGTGTAGGAGCTTACAGTGAAATTGCATCTCAGTTCAACCTCGTTCAGCTTTCTCCTAGTGATCATCAACTCCAGATCGGCTGTGGTAATTAAAAGTGCGAAATATACCATTTTGGTCGGAAATGAGTTATATATGCGTCATGGGTAAACAAAGCACAAGGAATCGAATGGTCTAGTCAGAATTTTCCTGTCGTGTACTGTTACGAAATGAAAAGTGACATAAGCCTCTAAGCGGCGTATGTCTCTTTTTTATCAGATCTTGTTAGGCTACAATTCAGAATGACAGAAGAGGATTATCTTATGGAGCTATGGGGTCTATGGGGACCTGGTATTTGTTTCCTTCTTGTGTCAAGGAAAAAGGAGACGTACGCCATAGAATAATTTTGAATTCGCTCGGAATGCTTGAATTTGATTATACCACTGAAATGAGCATAAAAAGTGAGCTCAGAATACGTTCCTTTTATCCCCATTAGTGTCATCCTTCAGAACGACCACAGCCAACAAACTTTTTTCGGTTTTATGGCTCTCCTGAAAAGTTACAAAAACGGCATATATCGCACATTTAACTATCACAGCTGAGATGGCAAGGGTTTATTAGTTGACCACAGACTAAGAAAGGCTGTTGGAAAGGAGAAAAGTCCAGCAACAACTTTGTCTTTCTCGCCTCCAAACTATGGCAGGAAGAATTTTTTGATATGGTCTGTTTTCTGATTAGTATAACGGGAAGATTGGATTCGTATAATGGGAGTTGAACATCTTTCTTGCCATGATCCCATCACCCTTCTTCCTCCTATTTGTAAGGGTTGGTAGCTTCAGACACAAGGCAATCTGAATAGGCCTACTTTAATTTTTAAGATAGAATAGTACCGTAATAGCTTTTCTCTGGCTTCGATGTAACTCAAACTCATTTAAATCAGCCCTCGTTCAGCGAAAGTCACATTCGTCTCAACCCCCTTGTTAAATCAACCCCCTTACAGCTCAATCTCGTTCAACAAAACCGTTGTTCAACTCAGCAGCGATGCTATCCAATCCTCATTTATACCCCCCCCCCCACATCTCAAGTCCCGTTTAACCTTAACCGCATCTAACTATACCCATATACAATCCAGCCCCAATTCAATCAAACCCAGGGTTGAATTTCCAGCATTTTTATGAGGGGGCAAGAGGGGCCCATAATCGGATAGTCAAGGGACATGGGCTATATAACACTTTGTTATACTTATCGGGTATATAATAAACACTCGAGAGTTTGTGACGCGCTAAGAAGACAAAAACTAGTCAAACAACTTCTTTAACAAGGCAATTCCTTTGGCTCCTTAGGCAAACAGGGGTTTCTCACTCCGTGAACAATATTTCTGAATGGGTGTTTTGGGGTTGAGGGGCAAAACAGGTACCTAGGTTAGGTTACGTATTTAATATACTGTGCTCTGGGCGGCCCTCCTTCCACAATTCTTTGTGGTAGTTTTGATAATTTTGTTACTAAAGTATTATATTTTCATCATATTTTGTTTTATTTCAATAGCATTAACCAAACTTCAATTTTCGAGTGTTTTTATATAACCAATAACAATAATAACCTAAATTTTGTCCAGATTATTGGGGGGGGGGGCAACTTCCCCCACCCCCAAACGACGCCCCTGATCAAACCCCTATTAGGACCGATTAAAGATGGAAAGTACTATCCAAGTTGTGGAGTTTACCGAGTATGCAAGTAACACTGAATGTACGCTACAAAAAAAAAAAACAAAAAACAATAAATTTAGCAAAAGAAATTGAATGAGAATTGTAGTTGAAGTTGTTTTTCCTGGCAACAAAAAGACTCAGTGATTAGCATTTACCGTGTAGTCCTAGGAAGTGATTTTTACAGGTTTATTTCAGTTGTATTTTTTCATCAGTTATATAGGTTAAATTAAGGACGAGACACATTTTACGAGAAAAGCCAAGCAACAGTGAATATTCTGACTTCTTTGGGATTTACTGGTTGTTATAATATCTTCAAAGTCGATTCTTCTTTATACGAGGTATTCGCTTATGTTATGGTCTTATGAATGATTTACTGTATATATTGGCTAGTACTCCTCTGAAACGTGAGTCTCTGTTGATAAAACCTTATTATAATTAATTTAAAAAAACAAAGTTTTTTGGAGGGGAGTAAAGAGCAAAGTTGAAACTTAAAACGGACAAAAATTATTACTTCACAGCTATCTATATCAATAGAACTAGTACAAATAATACCAACTAATAAACCAACTAATTATGTCTCCCTATCCTTTTAGGATTATAGAAAACCAGCAAAAAGAAAAAACATACAGGTAATTTCAAAGTGGATGATAAAAAAGTTGAAAAAAATAATACAAACTATCAAAAACTGCAAACGTTCGGATATATTCTAGGGTTGGCAGGGGGTGGGAACTGTCTGTGAAAATCCTTTACATAAAAATTTTTAGGTAAAGGTAAGCGTAGCGAAGTAATAATTATGCGAACTATTACGGTATCTACTTCAAAACAAGACACAGACAGTTAGACACAACTGCTACGGAAAAAATGAACCAGGAAAGTTAACCATAAAACTAACAAATCATCGATACGGGCAACTGTTTGGCGGAGGATTACTTGTGTTTGTTTTTTTTTTTTTTCAAAAGAGGGGACTAATGTTTAGTGAGGTTTCCTAGGATTTGGGATGGATTCTAAGCTAAAATGCATTTCTGTTTGGGAGCTGATGTTTACTCGCTGATTTCAGGGGTTTTTATTTTTGCCGTTTCTCTTCGGATCCACTAAATGGATTTATTTATCCCTTCTTGTTGTCATGAATCTTGGTAGGTCCGTCAGAGTTTAAATGGTCTAGGGAGGTGGATTAGCTAAAATAGCAAAAGAACAGGAAGTTTTATGAAAATGATTTGCAGTTTTATGAAAATGAGGGATGACAGGTTTTAAATTTTATATATATTACATGGAATTAATAATAATCTAGAGCTCTCAAGGTGACGGGAAAAGGGACCTTAGACAAGGCCGTACCCAGAGGGGGGGGGGGGTAGGTGGTTTGACCCCCCCCCCGAAATGTTTGTCTGACTCGTAAAAACGTAACAAAAATGGATATAAACAAATTTTGTATGCGTTTTTTGATTTTTTTGTGTAAAAGCCCCCCCCCCAAATTTTTTAGTAAAATCCCTCCGAAAAAAAAATCCTGGGTCCGGCCTTGACCTTACGAGGTCTTTTTCCTGCATGCAGATTAAAGGGTATACTATTTTCATGACAATACCTTAAATTAGATTATATGTGCGCAAGCTTTGGTTGAAAAACCAAAGTCTGTTTTATTGGTAGCCGAAAATATACTATATCTAAAAAATTTTAATGGAATGAAATCATGATACTTCAGATATATCAAGCAAATTGTATTGCTTTTAAAGCATTTTGATTGAAATGACAGTTCAGGTACGTTTTTTTGGAAGGGGTGTGGGATTTCTTTTATAAATTGAACAAAAGTGAAAAAAAATCAGAAAAACTCATGATTTCGTGGGGGGTCTCGCCCCCTTCCTTCCTTGTCCTTTGAACGTACCTCTGATGGGTAATAAGGTACTGGTGCATTAGATGGTCACTTCTAAAATGTCAGTTTGGTTAATGCTAATGAAATAAAGTAAAAGAGGATGAATATATAATAGTTTAGAAACAAATTTGGGCTATATATTTGCACATTAGGGGGGGGGGGGTTAAAGCATAGCATATATTAAATACCTAACCTAACCTAGGTGCATTCCCCCCCTAAACCCCAAAAAACAACAGTTTAATTATCGTAAATACAATGAAAACTACTCTTTGCATTCCATTTCTTAATAGCGGTCTCTTGAAATAATCGGTCTGGCGGGATTCGTCTGTCATTAGTATATAGAGGTGACCGACCATCTAATGCACTAGTACCGGTAATAATTTATATCTAATCCAGGGGGGCGGGAAAAGCGTTGCCCCACACTTAATTTTGAAACATACCTTTTTGTATTATCATCAAAGAACATCAGAAAGCAACCCCCCCCCCCGATTAAAAAAAAATACCAGTCTTCTGTATCTTCTGCCAAGAAATCAAAAAAAAAAAAAATCTAGCACCATTCCCTAAATTGTAGTTAATTAGCACTTCTGATCTGATCTTACTTGTTTTAATTGACCAGTGATTAAGTCAACTCACCAGTTCACTGCCCGAGCGCCTGTCAAAGAAAGTATCCCGCGAATTGATTTTGGGCGTTGAAAAATAAAATAAAAGTAGAAAATTTTCTTTCGGAAGCCTCAATCTATTGCCAAATATTTGAGAAAACTGAGGAAAACATGTTTAAATCTACAAAAGTTTTTTTTGTTGAAAACGAAGCACTTAAGTAGTATTTGGACAATTTTAATGAATAATTAAACTTGTTAAATATAACATTTCTGTATTGATATTGCATCCCACATATCGATATATAAATGTGAATATCGAATAATCGCACAAAACTAATTCTAGCCGGCCCTAAAATGAACAAACTTTGACCAAAATACTGTCAGTAATGTTTATAATCTATTTTAACAGCTAATGTCTCTGACATTACTATTATCAGCTTTATTGACTCTAACATCAATAATGTAGGAATTACTAAACAATGGGTAACGCAAGGGTTTTTGCCGGAGGTCAACCAGCCGATATGGGGCGATTACAATCTTCGGTAAAAAAAAAGGGTACTCTTGCATTATGCGGGCCTTTCTAAAAAGTCAAGTTGGGTTAATGCTAATGAAATAAAATAAAATAGGATGAATATATAATAGTTTGGAAACAAATTTGGGCTATATATTTGCACATTAGGGGGGGTAAAGTATAGCATACATTAATTACGTAACCTAACCTAGGTACCTTCCCCCCCTAAACCCCCAAAAAACACAGTTTAATATCGTATATGCAATTAAAACCACGCTATCGTTGCCTACTCTATAGCGGTCAACACGTCAAAAACGGTTTTTATCATTGCTTACTCTACAGCGGTTAACCCAAAAGGCCCGCAAAATGCAGGAGTACCAAAAAAGCTTTGTACATTCGTTTACAGCTTATTTTATAGCGGTGGTTCCCAACTGATTTTGGGTCATGCACCACCTGGGCATTTCTAAAATCCTGATGCCCCCCCCCTCCCCCCTCGTGATGTTTATACTTTGTTATCCAAAATTATATGCGTATTCACCTGAAAGAAGGCTTAAAGGTCATTAACTTGGTATATTTTTTTGGTTATTCTCAAGGCATATTTTATGCTAATGAAAAATATTGTTTGCATAAAACACCTTTTATACAATGCATGACGTTATTGCAATATTATCATGTACTTTTTTACTTTTAAATGCATATGCATCTGTCTTTATTCACATATTTTTTTTTTGTTTTAAAAATTAAGGCTCTCAAGCAGCGTATAGTCAGCCGAAGGGTGAACATCCTGATCAGAATTCATTAAAGTATTTCCATGCCCTACCGGTGGGGCCCACACTGGGAATCACGGTTCTAGAGGGACAACGAGTTTCCTTGGAAGTTCTGCCCGCCTTTCTTCTCTTAGCCGCTCTCTTACGCTTTAGCTCGGCCTAGATATTACAATTCAAAATACAACGAAAAAAGGGTCGACTTCTTTTTTTTTATAGCACTCCAGTTGCAAACGATTTTTTTTTGCTTTACCTTTATCGTCTAAAAATGGACAACGGCTAATTAGGGCACTATTCCAAGTCGTAAATTAATCACATTGGTGACCTAAAATACGCAAAAATACTATTTTGGTAGATTTTACGATCTAGAGTATATATTATCTTCCAGATAGTCCCAAATGCCAATTTATTTGCTTTGTTTCTAACAGAGGTTTAAAAAAGGAAACCAGTTTGATGTAGAAAAACATGTCCCACTCATTTGAATGTGAGACGTACAACTTTATCTCTATGTGGTCAAAATACAATGAAAGTAAATTTAGTTTGTTTTTCCGATGGACAGGTATGACAGTTGAAGTGTGACATGGGACTGAAAAATGGATTATCCAAAAAGGATAAGAAAACAGCAGATGTTTCAGAGAAAACTGAGTTTTTCATAGGCGATGATCAGCGACATGGAGAGGGTGAGTTCCTTTTTGATCCTTCATTCACATTTGGAGCAGAAACTAGGTTTGTTTTAGTCCAAAGACCCATTTTCATCGCAGTTGGTTTTTGAAGTTCAAAAACCAACTGCAATGAATTTGAAAGTGGCCATTTCACAATGTGCAATTTAGCTTATGCCGAAGTTTTTAACGCATATTTAGATAGTGTCAAAATTTAGCTAAAGTTTTTCCAGTTTATAATAGGATTTATGTGAAAACACAAAACAATATAGGAGTTTTGGTATGGTAAAAGTAAACCTTTTAAGGATATTTTAAACAGTCTAAAAATAAAGCATTTTTAGATTGTTGTTTTATTTATTTTTTCGTTTAATTTGGCATCACTTCTGCACGAAGAGCTCAGTTTAATTAGTGACTGTCGTTTTGGATCTGAAAAGGACATTTCATGATAATTTTGTAGACAAGTTCGAAGTAAAGGAATCTTATTAATATTAGGACAACAAACTCGCTTTAGAATTTGTATCACAACTTAAAATCCTCCGTTTTACAGAGAGAAATAGCTGGATTTCCAGAGTTCATATTACGGTTGATATGTTCTTCATTTCGAGTAATACTAGGTGAGACCAAGATGTTACCTGATAAATCAATCCAGTATTTTATATGCTGTGTAATGACTTTAAGCTTATTATTTTTATGCCTAAGTTTTTAAGATAATTTTAATTGTATGCTGAAAGTTACTGATATCACCTCCTGTAATACTATAAAAAGCGTTATAGATTGAATATCACCATTTGATTTATTTGAATAACTTTTATTGATATATGTTAGATAGGCTGCGAAGTAATAATTTTTGTTTGTTTTAACTTCGCTCCTTTTCTTCCATTGGAAAAACTTTGTTTTTTAAAATTAATATATATATGGGGCTATATGTTAAGACATGAGAGGGTGGGGGTAAAGTATAGTGGAGCTCCAGTTTAAATGTGTTGACTACAATTATTTTGCATACAATGAAGTAGCAATTGTTATTTTGGTACAAGTGCATTGAACGTACTCTTTTATATACTGTTTATGCAATGTAATACTGGAGATGCTACAGATACTGGGACAGATACATACCAGACTGGTTATTTCAAGACACTGCTATTATGAATTGGAATGGAAATTGTAATTGTCATTGCCTTTACGATATTTAAACTATTGTTTTTTGGGGTTTAGGGAGGGGGAGGTACGTAGATTAGGTTACGTATTTAATATAAAGTATGCTTTATCCCCCCCCCCCCTTGGGCTATATAAAATATATAGCCCAAACTTGTTCCTAACTATTATATATCCATCCTATTTTATTTTATTTTATTTCATTAGCATTAACCAAACTTGACTTCTTTAGCAGTATATAAAAGAGTACGTTTAATGCACCAGTGCCTTTATTATAAACCCTTTTATGTAGCCAAAATAAGAGAAAAAGATATCATCTTTGAGGTTCTAAAATAGGATTAAAATTGAATTTCCGAGTAAAGCGATTATTATATTTGGAGAAAGGGAAAAAAGGTATCGAGTGGTATGTTCACCTTATTCGTAAGTCAGTAAAATAAACTTCTCCAAATTTACTCTGAATCCTTTGTTTGATTAAATAAAAAAAACAAGTTTTTTAAACTGAAAGTAAGGAGCGACATTAAAACTTAAAACGAACAGAAATTATTCCGTATATGAAAGGGGCTGTCCCCTCCTCAACGCCTCGCTCTTTACGCTAAAGTTTGACTCTGTCTTACAACTTTATTTTTTAAAACAATAAAAAACTTTAGCGTAAAGAGCGAGGCGTTGAGGAGGGGACAGCCCCTTTCATATACGGAATAATTTCTGTTCGTTTTAAGTTTTAATGTCGCTCCTTACTTTCAGTTTAAAAAACTTGTTTTTTTTATTTAATTTCTGATCGTTTTTAGTTAATGCAGCTTTTATTTTGGCTCGCCGTCATTGAATAAGTAAACAAAATTTGCATAAAAATTTTACTTTTCTTTTGCTAAATGGCTGTCTCTAAATTTGGTTCTGACGTAACTTACAAATTAACTTACGTAACGAACTTCTATATTCGTATTTTTTTCTTCTGGCAAAAAATACAAAGTTGCAGATTTTTGCAGATATGAGCTTGAAACCTATGTTATAGGGTTTTCTGATACGCTGAGTCTGACGGTGTGATTTTCATTAAAAATTTTTCACTTGTAGGGGATGTTTCCCCCCTCTTTAAAAAATCAGGTAAGTTTTCTCAGGCTCGTAGCCTTTGATGAGTAATACTGAACTTAATAAAATTCATATATTTAGAATCAGCATTATAAGCCCATTCTTTTGATACATTTATTGACATCAAAGTTCCGTTTTTAAAAGTTTGGCTTACTATTGAGCCGTATCGCTTGTTTTTTTTTGTTTTTTTTTTTTTTTTGTTTTTTTTTTTATTACGTATATGTTATTACGTATATGATGGGGTTCTCCCCTTAGTCAATACCACGCTCTTTACGTTAAAAGTTAAAAAAAATTTAATTCACACACCCCTGAATCACAAAGGCCGTTTAATTAGAATAGATAGCTCTTTTGAAAGCACTAAAAAAAAACTATAGCGTAAAGAGCGAGGTATTGACTTGGGGGAGAACCCCCTCATATACGTAATAATTTCTGTTCATTTTAAGTTCTAATGTTGCTTCTTACTTTCAGTTGAAAAAACTTGTTTTTTTAAATTTAATTTCTGATCGTATTTTAAATAATGCTTGGAAATCCGGCGCCCCCTTCATAGGAATGTCCCTTACCCCAAAGAAACATCCTCCACGGAAAGATTCTCCCGAGTAACCCCCTCTTTCATCCCCCCCCCCCCTACCAGAAAAAAATTCTTCCTGAAAATGTCTGTATACTTCCCAATAACCAATACAATATGTAAGCAATGGGCAAAGTTCATAACTTGCAGCCCTTCCCCTGGGAACTGTGGGGGATTAAGTCATCGTAAAAGACATATTTATTAGATCTTCGACTATGCTGAACAAAATGGCTATCTCAGAATTTTGATCGGGTGACTTTGGGGAAAAAATGAACGTGGGAGGGGGCCTAGTTGCCCTCCATTTTTTGGTCTCTTAAAAAGGGCACTAGAACTTTTAATTTCCGTTCCAATGAGCCCTCCTACAATATTCTAGGACCACTGGGTCAATACGATCACTCCTGGGAAAAAGAAAAAAAAAACAAAAAAACAAACAAATAAACACGCACCCGTGATCTTTCTTCTGGCAAAAAATGCAAAATTCCACTTTTTTGTAGATAGGAGCTTGAAACCTCTACAGTAGGGTTCTCTGATACACTGAATATGATGGTGTGATTTTCATTAAGTTTCTATAACTTTTAGGGGGTCTTTCCCCCTTTTCTCGAAAATCAGCCAAATTTTCTCAGGCGCGTAACTTTTGATGGGTAAGATTAAACTTGATGAAACTTATATATTTGAAATCAGAATTAAAATCTGATTCTTTTGATGTATCTATTGGTATCAAAATTCCGTTTTTTAGAGTTTCGGTTACCATTGAGCCGGGTCGCTCCTTACTTACAGTTCGTTACCACGAACTGTTTGATACTCAACAATTTCTTATTTTTTCAAGAACTTAAAGACCTTGTGGTACGGTACCGCTTGCTTTTTAAGTCATTATTCCTAGATCATTCCTGATTACGACTCATATTTTCTGAATACTAATCAATTAATTACGGACAGTTTTGGTCCAGTGTGTCATTTAATATTTAATCAAACTCATGTAAAACAAAGCAAGTCAAAATAAATGGATAGGGAAAAAATTTGCATACTATAGCCTCCAATAACCAGTACAATGATAAAATTTATCCCCAACGATGTTTTTGATTTGACAGTTCTTGACAAATATTTAAATACTATTCTGGGCTAAATAGTGACACAACAAGTACCGATTCCCATCTGTAATAAACCGATGGCCGAATTATCTCGACTAGTATTGAGAATTTTGACGGCCAAACATCATCCTTTGTGTAAATCTAGGCATGTCTCGAGCTGTTCACATCAAAATACTGTCGGTGCATTTATCAGTACTACCCTCGAAAAAAACCCAAAAAAAACAGATAAAACTCACTAAATAAAACAGTAATGTAAAAATGAAACTCGAGTACTTGCTATTGTTAATTTACTTTAGGCTATAATACGATTTTCAGTGGTGTTCTTGTTCTGTTAAGCATAACTATGGCAACTATGCAACTATGGTGTTCAATTTCTATGGGTCTCGATATGGGTGCCCATAAGCTGAATTTTAGGGGTGCGGGGGCTTACCTGGTCTAATCGGCACTTCCATGTTAGATATCGACCCAGCGCCGGCGCATGCATCGAACGCTGCCGACGAGAGCCCCGTTATTGCCGCCGTTGTGTCGTAACGCCACCGCCGTCAGGCTGGCGGTGGCGTTCAGCTGACTTTGAATTAATTTGAGCCAATTCTTTATTGCGTCAACCGCAATGTTGGAGCTTTTCTTTTCTCGTGTGGTTAAAGATTTACATGTTCCTGCTTCGAAATCAAATGCGATTCCAAAATTAAACAAACGAGGGGGCTCGAACGCCGAACGCCTTATGCTCGAACGCCGCCGACGGGAGTTCCGGTCAACTGCCGCCGAAGTGTCGTAACGCCACCGCCACTTCGGCTATTGGCGGCGTTCTGCTTACTTTGAATTAATTTGAGCCAATTCTTTATTGCGTCGACCGCAATGTTGGAGCTTTTCTTTTATCGTGTGGTTAAGGATTTCGTTTTTCCCGCTTAGAAATCAAGTGCCGTTTTCAAATTAAACAAACAAGTGCGCACACAAATAATTTGCATGATTTCCTTGTGCTCCCAGGGCGAGTTTTTATTCAGCACAAGTTCTTGTAGCACATCCATTGAATAGACAATTGTCTTTTGAACAGACCCCAGATTAAATTCCATGAAGGAACCTGGGATTTAAAGACCTCTCTATTTCAAGACACCTTGGTATAGCAAAAAATCAATATTTTTTTAGTCCTTGCCTTAGGCAGGTGTTTATAAATACTGAAGTTTTGATTCCATATCATAAATGCGTTACTTGAAACGGTACGTTCTGAAAATTATCAAGTCCCTAACTATAAATTCTGAATTTAACATCGAGGACAATTAATTTGTTTCATTATTTGTCATAAAACCACTGGAGGTGTAATTACTAGGATCAGACTAGGAGGTGTCTAATTATAGGACAGGGATCTATTTCAGACATCGACAAAAATGAATGGGGAGGAAGCTACAAATACTGGCTTCCCTAATCACCATTATATCTATTATACCACCTGGAAAATGAATTTGTCTCTACTAAATCTGTCTAAATTTAATAAGTATTTCATTAGTTCGAATATTTCACCCATATGCAATGGTAACTATTTTGAATGTACAGACAGTTAACAGTAGAGACCTAATTGTAATTGCAAATTTTTAACTTGACTCTAATCTTGGAAAATAGGCTACTGCCCAATTTCGAACAAAGGATCTTAAATTTGAAGTATCTCAATCATGGACAGATTCAATCACTGATATGTGTTGTGAAAAAGAGAAATCGTATTTAAATAAACTTGTCTATAAGATTGTAGTCAGCCAATCCCAACTATCTGCATCAGCTCCAAGATAAGAACCTGCTATCCTTGTTTAGCAAAGATATATTTTAGTCAAAACATTTGTCCAAGATCACACACTGTCCAAGTACTGGGGATTTTTATTCGAAATCCTCTTTCATGTAGTAGACATGATCTGGCTGTTTCAGCCACTTTCACACATTATCTGTCCCACCACTCATAGTCGTCACACTGACCTCTGCAGTAGGCTCTACTTTCTCCCTAAAAGCCCTCATAGATGACATTTACAAAGTTGCCAACTGCAACCCAAATCAAAACTAAGTTCACATTGCTTTTCACTATCGTACCCAAGAAAACTGTCTGAGTTGCCATCAACAGTCACTGTCTGAACCTTTCCAGTTTCATTTTCACCCTCAGTGCTGTCTTCTCACCAAATCTCTTCACAGCCTGTGTCTTTGTGTTTCTTGCTTTTGTTGCTTCAATTTTTCTTTTCCACCTCTTCTTTGCCTTCCTTGTAACAAAGACAGCAATCTTGGCTTTCGCTGATGTATCAGTGAGCACTTTTGTTCTGCCCTACTTTCTTCATTGAAGCATTTTTTTTTCTTGGTGGTGCTGGGATGTGTTTGTACTTGTTCAGGTGTGACCATCCTATTTCACAGTGGCTGCAAAATCACAGGGCTTACTGAAAGCATTGGGTGAGAGGATGGCTCTACAGGTAGGGATGGGATTGGAGTTAGAACCGCCAATGAGCACGGCAATTTGCCACCAGCTTCATGGGCTAAAAAACATTTGGTTGGTCTGTATTTATGGGCACAGATCTTCATTATCAAAACCATCTAGATTGAAAGGGGATATACCTTCCAAATCCCTTCTGGATGTTTGATAGTATGAAAGCTAAGGTGAAATATTTTCCTACCAACCCAGCTGTGATGTAAATGGTAACAGTTCTTCTCGATGATGACGGTTGCTCAATGAAAATAATACTACTAATTTTGATGATTAACTTTGTTAAGAATACATAGTTGTTAGATATTTCAACTATTATGCAAGGGTTCTGAAATGCCACATCCATTTCGTTTCTACCATATTTCTATTTCTCTTAATGAATAACGAAGAAGACCAGCGTCCAGGCAGTGACTCGCAGAGTTTCTAACTCGTGAATAGGCCGAAATCTGATGTAAATTAAAGCTGGGATTTGAGAAAGACTGATCAAAACAACAATTTTTGTGGTCAACAATGATCGCACCAGCGGCGCGCCACTGGTGCTATTTTTTGCCCCCATAGCCGCCGACCTTCCCTTATTGGCATGGTGCGGGGGTCTAGTTGTATAATAGAAATCTCAAAAAAATAAGGTATTGTCATTCGGCCAGGGGGGGGGCTGGACCCCCCTCTGTCCCCCCTTATGGGCGCCTATGGGTCTCAATGTACAAAAGGAGTACTCCTAATTAGGAACGGGCCAGATATGACTAAATGCCTTGTAGTAGTTACTTTCCACAGCACACTAGTAAGTATTTTTTTTTGGTAGGCGGGAGATTGGGGTCTGAGCCAAAATTCTTGTCAGGGGGCTGAACCCTCGTGACAAAAAAAGGTGGATATTGCAGTACCAATAAAAGTTCACTCTCATGTCTATTAATTCAATTTTTGGTAAGCTAAATCAAACAGTTCATAGTAACGAACTGTAATTAAGGGGCGCATCGGTTCAATAACAACCAAAACTCTAAAAAAAGAATTTTAATATCAATAGACATGTCAAAAGAATTAGCTCTTTGTGCTGATTCCAAACATATAAGATTTAGTTTACGGTTACCTATCAAAAGCCTGAGAAAATTTGCTTTATTTTCGAAAAAGGAGAGAAACACCCCCAAAAAGTCAAAGAATCTTAATGAAAATCACACCATCAGATACATTGTATCAGAGAACCCTACGGAAGACGTTTCAAGCTCCCATTTGCAAAATTTGAAATTTTGTATTTCTTGCCAGAACTAGGATCAGGGATGGGTGTTTATTTGTTGTTTTTTTTTCCCCCAAGGGTGATTGTATCGAACCATTGTTCCTAGAATATCGGAAGAGGGATCATTCGAACCAAAATAAAAAGGTCTAGTGTCCTTTTTTAAGTAGCCAAAAAGAATCAATAGCAAATAGCTCCCCCACGCCCCTTTTTTTCGCCAAAGTCGTTTGATCAAAATTTCCGGATAGTCATTTTGCTCAGCATAGTTAAAAAGTCTAATAGCTATGCCTTCGGGGACAGCATGACCCCCCACAGCCCCTGGGGAAAATGTTGTAAGTTGTGAAATTTGCCCATAGTTTACGTATAGCATTTGTTATTGGGATGTATACAGACATTTTTCGTGAGGGGGGGGGGATTATCTGCTTCGGTTGGGATTTTACATGGGGAGGGAAGTTTCTGGGGGAGAGCCTTTCGGGTAAAAATTTTGCACCTTGGAATTTTCCTGGATTCCTATACGAAATACATTTTATTTGTCTTACTTTGTCTTTGCCGATTCAATTTTTCATGTGGAGATGTTCCGAGGAAATTGTACAGGGAAAATTTTCAGCGGGATTGGAATTGCCTGGAGGTTTTTTCGGGGGGGGGAGATTTTTCGCGGGAGAAATTCTACATGGGGGAATTTTCCATCGGAAAAGTTCTCCATGGGGGAATTTTGCGCGGGAGAACTTCTTCATGGGGTGAATTTTCTGCGGAATTAATTTTCCACGAAGGGGGAGGGGTTTCCGGGAAAAAATATACATCGAGGGGTTTTTCCAGCATGAATTGAAAAACGATCAGAATTCGAAGTCATTTTTAAATAAAATCTCTAAGGAGAATTTTTCAGGCGGAATCATCCGCAAGAAGTTTTCCGGGGGGGGGAGATTTCTAGCGTGGATGAAATTGTCCATGGGATTTTGTGTTGGAGAATATCTACATGGAGGAGCTTTTTGTGGGAGAGTATATTTTCAATGGAGGACGAGCCGGATTTCTCGTTATTATTTGAAAAGTAGTCAGAAAATTAAACCAAAAAAGGTTTTTTATTTCAAGTGAAAGTAAGGAGCTACATTAAAACCTGAAAAACCCTGAAATCATTCCGTATGTGAGGGGGGATGCAATCTCCTAAATAAAACGCTCTTTACTCTAAGGTTTCATTTTTTTTTGTCCCAATTCTTTAAAAACGATTGCTGAAACATAAGAGCCGTTTAATTAGAATATGATACTTTTTTAAAGTACTAAAAAACTTCAGCGTGAGGAGCGAGGTATTTAGATGGGGAAGTCCCCCTCATATACAGAATAATTTTGGTCAATATTTACCAAATCATATTATTGAGTTTCAAATAAAGTGAATAGACCATTCGATGCTTTTTTTTATGCTGATTACGAATATAACACTCATTTCTATCGGAAATAAATTTTAGCCCCCCTCCCCCTATATATGCCAATTCAGGGTATATATTTCTACATTAGGGGGGGGGGGGCAAATTTCATTTCTGATGTAAATGGGAGGTAAGTTTAAAATTTACCCCTACCCCCCCCCCCCCCTAATGTAGAAATATATACCCTGAATCGGCATATATAGGGGAGGGGCTAAAATTTATTTCCGATAGAAATGATTGTTATATTCGTAATCAGCATAAAAAAAGGCATCGAATGGTGTATTCACTATATTCCTAACTCAATAATATGATTTGGTAAATATTGACCATAATTTTTATTCTCTTTAAATTTTAATGTTGTTCCTTACTTTCAGTGAAAAAGCTTGTTTTTTTTAATTAATCAAATTAAGCACAATATGACAAGCATCAATCGGAAAAAATGGGAATTGGACGCCCTTTTTCTGGACCTTGAAATTTTAGTAGTTGCTGTTAAAAGCTACGTACCCCCTTCCTCAGATCCCCCTTCCCTCAACACAAGGTTTTGGAGCACACTTTGCGTGCATATTTTCCCTAGAATTTGCTTTTTTGTGTTGTTTTTATTGAAAAATGTAAAAAAGAAACAAAAGTCCTCCTCCCCCTATTTTGAAAAATACCTCCCACCCCCCCCCCTGCAATGGACACCACTGATTCTGCTCGATAGAATGATTACCTCAAGATTCATAGCTGTGCTTGAGTCAACAAGTTTAGCCTTATAGAAAGTGTGATGATTCATATAGAAATGCTGCTGGGTATGACTCACCGCGTTGATGAAAAATTTGCCAGTAAAATCATAAAAACGAGATAAATATGTCTCAAATTGATCAGCAGAAGTGTTATCACTTGGTTATCGAGTTTTTTAAGATTCGGATTTAAACAACTTCTATGTAAACTCTTTCAACCAGAAGCTACTCACTTCGGTTGGGTTTAAACAGAGTGCTGTAATAAAATAGTAATAATTACTAAAGCAGAACTTGAAAAGTTTTTTTTTAAGCTAAAATAAAATAAATCACTAGCATTTGGAAAATAATCATTGGAAAACTTTTAGGGTTTAGAACAAGAGTATTTTTCTATCTATTAAAACTACACTCTTACATGAAAGAATTTAATAATTTTTTTTTCATACTGCACTCCAATTTTGTGTTTTTCAATAAATTTATAAAGATGTGATAAAGGAGTAAAACGTTAAGTTAGGCTATTAAATGACAATAATTTCTAATAATGCTGTCAAAAATAGATTTGGTGGATAGTTACATCAAATATTGGTTTTCTCTCCAGCTAATGCAACGGATAAGTTACTAACATTTTTAAAAGTATCTCCCCATTAAGGTCCTCATAATATCATGCATTTATCATTTATTTGTTCTTTTTTTGCTTTTGTTTTTTTAATTTTACCCCCCCCCCTCCAAAGAAAGAAGCCTTTGTATACATGGGCTTTGAATCCATAATTAAAATTAAGTCGATAAGCATTAATTTCTTAAATTCTGTTTGCAGTTCTTCTTGAAATGAGCTTACATAATCCAACCGAGAAGTAAAGCTGCTGTATCTAAGCACGATTCAAATCAATCCGGTGCCGGTTATGTAGTTATTATTGTGACGATTTTGTATTTCGTAAATCTTGGAATAAAAAAAAAAAAACTTACTATAAAAAATCTAAATTCCGTACCGCAGAACGAACAAATGGGTATTTTCTTTGGAGTGGAGGAGGAAGATCAAGCCTGCGTAAAAAGTTTCTGAATGAAGAAAAACTCCTGGAAATGCGTTTTTCTTCCATAAAAGGGTTATTTCCTTTAAAAAGAGTGTTTCGCCACTGTCAAGTATATTTGTTCTTGCAAATATACTTGACCATCCCCATCTAATATCTGACGCTTAGCACATCTATGTTGGTTTTAGCTTCCTACTGAGCTGGCTGTTTGACCCGAGGAAAATTTTGCGGCCTTCCAGAATCAAAACAAATTCATCACAAGTTCAGTTTTTGAGGGTTATATATAATTATTCACCCTTTCATATTGTCTAGTGACGTCTGACTCCTGGTCTGTATTAACTACAAAAAAATCAACTGAAAGTAAAGAGCAGTATTAAAGCTTAAAATGAACAGAAATTATTCCTTTTATGGGGAGAGCTACCCCTACTCAACCACTCGCTCACTATACTGAAGTTTTTCAGTGCTTAAAAAAAACTTTTTAGTCTACTTCATAGGCCCTTGTGTTTCAGCAATCATTCTCAATGAATTGGGACAAAGATTCCAACTTTAGCGCAAAGAGAGAGGGGCTGAGGAGAAGACAGCCCCCTCCCCTCATATACGGAATAATTTCTGTTCGTTTTAAGTTTTAGTATTACTCTTTACTTTCTTTTGAAGAAAAAACTTGTTAAAAAAATTATTTCTTATAGTTTTTCAAACAATACCCAGTCCTAACCAAGATTTGATGCGAAGTACTGGCCTTGATGATAACCCCCCGGTTTCTAGGTTTTGAGTTGTGTATATAAGTAATTTTAATAAGATTTGTAGCCTCTCGCTTTTTCAGTTTTTCTGATTAAGAATGAAAATGTTGGATTGTAATTAAAATTTTGGATAAAATTTTCATATTTTGTCCAAGTTTTCGACGAACAGTATTTTGTTGAATGAATCCTTATTAGATTCTTTGCTACACAGTTTCTGGTCGACGGAAAGGGGTAATACTGCTCACATGCATGGAAATTCTGCGGGACTTACGATATTCTGCGCGGCTGAAGCCGCCGCCGTGACCTTCACAATAAGGTTCTCTAATGTTGAAGTACATTGTACACATATGTTTAAATATGTTGAGACATTGTTTATAAATAGGAAATGAGAAATATCACCATTGAAAATCGCTGAAATCAAAGCTTCGGGTTGCACTTGCCACCCCTCACTTCACAAGAAAACTCCTGGTGAGGCTTATGATGCCGCGGCTTTTCCAACTCTGTTCTGATAGGCATGAGAATGTAATATTTCATTTTTCTGCGACAGAAAAAGACTGTCGCAATTGGAGGACCCTATTAGACAACCCCATGAAATAAAGGCGTAGACCAAAAATATTCTTGGGAATCAATTCATTAGATATCAAAGATTATCGCAATGAGATCGGAACTACTACCCATCTCCTTGAAACCAACAACAAAGGAATATACCTAAAATATTCCCAGGAATTAAGAGGGATTAGATACCAATTTCTACTCTCCCTTCTCCAAAGCTCAATCTTTTTTTTATCTAAAAGATCAATGAGAATTAGGATATGTTGACCTGACATGCACTCTTTGAGGCATCTGCCACCCGTCCACAAAACAAAAATGATTCGCTGCCTCTCCATCAATATAGCTGATGCGCACTTACACACAAACAGGGACGAACGCAGGGGGGGGGGGTCCTCCGGCCCCCCCCCGAAATCTCACCATCTTTTTTCATTTTCCCATAATTTTCTGATTTTTCTCACAGAATAATGGGTTTGAAGGATTTGGGCCCCCCCGAAACAAATTCATGCGTACGTGCCTGCACACAACTGTGTATAATTTTATGAAATATAAAGTAAATATGTTTTTTTCTTATAGCAGCTATAAAATAAATACCAGAAAAATATTTCTGTAATAAGAAGAAACGTATCACCCCGAAGCACTCATATTCAGACTTAGTCTAAATAAAAGGTGACGAGAGACTAATTCCTACCCTTTAACCATACCCCTTTATATAGTTGTCTGAAGAATCATTGATGGTTAGACAATTAAGGCATTGAAATGCACTCTTTTAGGCATTTACCCCCCCCCCCCCCCCCCCCCCCTTTCCTATACAATGACCCACCACCCCTCCTTCATAATAGCTGACGTGTAATTGTGTATTACTAAACTTAATTTCATGAAAAATTAAGTGAATCAGCTTTGTAAAATAGTTCTTGGTAACGAACTGTAAGTAAGTAGCGACACGGCTCAGTAGTAACCAAAACTCTAAAAAGGGAATTTTGATATCACTAAATATATCAAAACAATCGGATTATTATGTTGATTAGAAATATTTAAGATTCGTTAAGCTTAATGTTACCCATAAAAGGCTACGAGCCCGAGAAAATTTTCTTGATTTTTGGGAAAGGGGCAACACGTCCCCTAAGAGTCAAAGAATCTTAATGAAAATCACACCATCAGATTCAGTTTATCGGAAAACCACGCTGTAGAGGTTTCAAGCTCCTATCTACAAAAATGTGGAATTTTGTGTTTTTTTTGTCAGAAGAAAGATCATGCATACGTGTTTTTTTTGTTTTTTTTCCCCAAGGGTGATCGTAACAAACAAATGATCCTAGAACATTGGGACAGGGCTTATTTGAATGGAAATATAAATTGCTAGTGCCCTTTTTTAATGACAGAAAAGACTGGGGGGCAACTAGCCCTCCTCCTACGCCCCTTTTTCCCCAAAATCGTCCAATCAAAATTTTGAGATGACCATTATGTTCAGCATAGGTGAAAAGTCCCAATACTATGTTTTTGGAGATAACATGACCCCCCCCCCCCGCCCCAGCCCCTGGGGATAGGTCTTTAAGTTATGAAATTTGGTATTTGTTTATGTGTAGTATTTCTCATTGGGAAGTATACATACATTTGGGGGGGGGATTTTGTGCGTAGAGTGGGTATCAATGAGGATAAATTTGGGGGAGGGAAATTTCTGGGGGTGAATTTTCCAGGGGAAATTTTACTCTGGGGCGGACTATTCCTATAAGGAATTCTTTTTATTTGTCTCAGTTTCTCTTTGCCCACTCAATTTTGCGTGTGGAGATGTTCCGTGGGAATTGCCCGGGGAAATTTTAAGCATGTTTGGATTACCCGGAAATAATTTTCAAGGAAAGAGGATTTAAGGTTTGATTGGAAAAACGATTGGAACATAGTCTTTTTCAAATGAAAGTATGCTAAGGAGAATTTTTCAGGCTGAATTTTCCGCAAGAAGTTTTATGGAGGGGTTGGGAATTTTCAAAGAGGATGGAATTTCCCGGAAGGAAATTTACGGGGAGGGGTGTTGTTTTAAGTGATAGAAACTTTCCACGGAGGAGTTTCTCGTGAGGGGAGAACATTTTTCATGGAGGGTGAGCCCGGTTTAGAGGATGGAATTGTCCGGAGGGAATTTTCCGAGTGAGTGTATTTTACGTGGGAGGAACTTTCCACTGAGGGTTTCCCGTAAGGGGAGGGAATTTTTCATGGAGGGTGAGTCGTATTTACTGGTATTATTTGAAAAACGATCAACAATTTTTTTCATCTGAAAGTAAGGAGCAGCATTAAAACTCAAAACGAACAGAAATTATTTCGTATACGAAGTGAATGCCCCCCCTCCTCATCACCTAGCTCTTTACAATAAAGTTTGACTGTTTGTCATAATTTTTTGAGAACAAATTATGAAACACAAGGGCTGTTTAATTAGAATAGGAAGCTTTTTTAAAGGCGCTAAAAACTTTTAACGTGAAGAGCAAGGTATTGAGGAGGGGGTAACCCTATCATATGCGGAAAAATTTCTTTTCATTTTGAATTTTAATGTTGCTCCTTACTTTTAGTTGTAAAAAACTTTTTTTTTATTGAATTAAATCAAGCATTAAGTTAATGTCGATATTGACCACTTATATTGTATGGTCAACGTGACTTTTCATGAACTAATGCGCCCCCGTGCGGAATTAATTTCTCAGCTTCTGGGAAGCTCAACATATTTTTTTTTTGCTTCCAAATCCATTGGCTATCTCAGAATTTATAATCGAAAAAAAAACGGAAAAAAAACACTTTCCCAAGACAAAATCATTTTGGTTACTTAAAGAGGGCACAATAACTTTTATTCTCGTTCGAACGGGACCTCTCGCGTTGTTCTAAGACTATTGGTTCAATACTATCACCCTGGGGATAAAAATCAGAAACTGAGCTTGATATCTCTACAGTAGGGTTCTCTAATAGGTTAAATCTAATGGTGCAGCTTTCATTATGATCTCTTGACTTCTTTAGATTGTTTTTCCTTTTTCGAAAACGGAGAAAATTTTCCCAAGCTTGTAGCTTTTGAGGGGAACATGAAAATTAATGAACTTAATGTATTTGAAATCGGCATAAAAATCCAATTCTTTCGATGGATCAATTGTTATCAAAATTCCTTTATTTACAATTTCGGTTACTATAGGCCCGAATCGCTCGTTACCACCAACAGTTTGATCTATGCTTATTCTGAATACAATTCCGCAAATATTTTCCAAGCAACCACAAGCAAGTTCAAATTCCTACTACAGTAGCTTACTCGAAACTTATTTTTTCAGGGCTTTGGTTACGATAATTCGAAACCTATTATGTTCTACATATGTTTTAAACAGCACTACACATTCGAAGGACTGACAGAAAAAAAACCTTTTACTAGAGAAGCTGAAAATGTCAAAATGACTTTACTAAGAGTGACACTTTCAATTTTTAAGGAAAAAAAGATATGAATTTCTTATGAAAAATAAAAAATTGAATTTTGGATTCCCGAGTATTCTTAACAAATTGTTATTTGTCGGTAGCTTCACGCTACTGCCTAGGTCAAATTTCGAGTCATTACTATCTAAGTCACCTTTAAACCGATATTAAATAAAAAAAAACAAGTTTTTTTAACTGAAAGTAAGGAGCGGCATTAAAACTTAAAACGAACAGAAATTATTCCGTATATGAAAGGGGCTGTCCCCTCCTCAACGCCTTGCTCTTTACGCTAAAGTTTTTTATTGTTTAAAAAAATAGAGTTGTGAGAAAGTCAAACTTTAGCGTAAAGAGCAGGTGTTGAGGAGGGGACAGCCCCTTTCATATACGGAATAATTTCTGTTCGTTTTAAGTTTTAATGTCGCTCCTTACTTTCAGTTAAAAAAAACTTGTTTTTTTTATTTAATTTTTGAACGTTTTTGAATAAATGCAGGTTTTGATCTTGGCTCACAGTACATGAATAATTAAAACAAAATTTTCATATTAATTTACTTTTATTTGGTTAAATGGCTTTCTCGAAACTTGTTTCATTTTATTTACGAACGTTTTTATTAATAATAAATATACGTAACTTACGAATTAATTTACGTAACGAACTTATATATTCATATATTTTTAATACGTATATTAGGGGGTTCGCCCCCTAGTCAATACCTTGCTCTTTAAGTGAAAGTTCGAATTTTGTTCCAATTCTTTAAAACTGACCGCTTAATCACAAAGGCCGTTAATTAGAATAAATAGCTCTTATGAAAGTACTAAAAAATCTCTGGCTTAAAGAGTGAGGTATTAACTAGGGGGTGAACCCAATCATATATGTAATATTTTCTGTTCGTTTGAAGTTTTGATGTTGCTGCTGTTGCAGTTGAAAAACTTGTTTTTTTATATTTGATTTCTGATCTTTTTCTAAATAATGCTGGGAAGTCCGGCGTCCCCTTTATAGCAATGTCCCTTCCCCCATGAAAACTTCCTTTATGGAAAGATCCTCCCAAATAACACCCGACCCCCCCCCCACTACCAGGAAAAATCTCCCCTGAAAACGTCTGTACTGTATACTTCCCAATAACCAATACTATATGTTAACATTGGGTTAAGTTCATAAGTTTCAGCCCTCCTCCCGGGAACTTCGGGGGATTAAGTCATCCTAAAAGACATACTTATAATATTTTGGAACATACTGAACAAAATGGCTATCTCAAAATTTTGATCAGGTGACTTTGGGAAAAAATGAGCGTGGGAGGGGGCCTAGTTGCCCTCCATTTTTTTGGTCAATTAAAAAGGGCACTATAACTTTTAATTTTCATTCCAATGAGCCCTCCCACGATATTCTAGGACCACTGGGTCGATACGATCACCCCTGCGGAAAAAAAACAAATAAACACGCACCCGTGATCTTTCTTCTGGCAAAAAATGTAAAATTCCACATTTTTGTAGATAGGAGCTTGAAACCTCTACAGTAGGGTTCCCCTCCATAAAACTTCTTGCGGAAAATTCAGCCTGAAAAATTCTCCTTAGCATACTTTCATTTGAAAAAGACTATGTTCCAATCGTTTTTCCAATCAAACCTTAAATCCTCTTTCCTTGAAAATTATTTCCGGGTAATCCAAACATGCTTAAAATTTCCCCGGGCAATTTCCACGGAACATCTCCACACGCAAAATTGAGTGGGGAAAGAGAAACTGAGACAAATAAAAAGAATTCCTTATAGGAATAGTCCGCCCCAGAGTAAAATTTCCCCTGGAAAATTCACCCCCAGAAATTTCCCTCCCCCAAATTTATCCTCATTGATACCCACTCTACGCACAAAATCCCCCCCCAAATGTATGTATACTTCCCAATGAGAAATACTACACATAAACAAATACCAAATTTCATAACTTAAAGCACCCGTGATCTTTCTTCTGGCAAAAAATGTAAAATTCCACATTTTTGTAGATAGGAGCTTGAAACCTCTACAGTAGGGTTCTCTGATACGCAGAATATGATGGTGTGATTTTCATTAAGGTTTTATAGCTTTTAGGGGGTCTTTCCTCCTTTTTTCGAACATCAGTCAAATTTTCTCAGGCGCGTAACTTTTGATGGGTGAGATTAAACTTGATGAAACTTATATATTTGAAATCAGTATTAAAATTCGATTCTTTTGATCGATCCATTTGCATAAAAATACCGTTTTCTATAGTTTCGGTTACCATTGAGCCGGGTCCCAATAACCAATACTATATGTTAACATTGGGTAAAGTTCATAACTTTCAGCCCTCCCCCTGGGGGCTTTGAGGGATTAAGTCATCCTAAAAGACATAGTTATAATATTTTCGACCATGCTGAACAAAATGGCTATCTCAAAATTTTGATCGGGTGACTTTGGGAAAAAAATGAGAGTGGGAGGGGGCCTAGTTGCCCTCCATTTTTTTTGGTCACTTAAAAAGGGCACTAGAACTTTTAATTTCCGTTCCCATGAGCCCTCCCACGATATTCTAGGACCACTGGGTCGATACGATCACCCCTGGAAAAAAAAAATAAACACGCACCCGTGATCTCTCTTCTGGCAAAAAATGGAAAATTCCACATTTTTGTAGATAGGAGCTTGAAACCTCTACAGTAGGGTTCTCTGATACGCTGAATATTATGGTGTGATTTTCATTAAGGTTCTATAACTTTTAGGGGGTCTTTCCCCTTTTTTCGGAAATCAGCCAAATTTTCTCAGGCGCGTAACTTTTGATGGGTAAGATTAAACTTGATGAAACTTATATATTTGAAATCAGAATTAAATTCTGATTTTTTTGATGTATCTATTGGTATCAAAATTCCGTGTTTTAGAGTTTCGGTTACCATTGAGCCGGGTCGCTCCTTACTTACAGTTCGTTACCACGAACTGTTTGATTGGGGCTATTTAAAATTGCAAAATTTCATGTTGATGCAGTCAGATTGCTTATACTTCACGAATACAATCGCTGCTCAAAGTTGACAATCATTTCTGGAAAATTTAAGAAGCTACAAAAAGTAAATTGGACATTTGAAAAATTTACTTCCAAACAATCCATATAAAGTGAAATCATGCTTGAGTCCCTGAATGGCCGCCCAGACTTCTTGCTCAAAAGAGAATAATTCCGTTAGCGTTCGTCTATGGTACTCTTATGGTTCTGAGACTTCCTTTATAAGGCTAAAGCGACGTCAAACGGAAATTTCGATTTCTATCTATTTTTGCAAGAGACGAACTGGGACATGACATATTTTTGAAAGTTTTAAATCTCATTTCGTCTTGAGAACAAAAAAGATAGTCTACTAGAAAAACAACTTCACAAACAGAGCCAGATTCCATAGTATAGAGCCATGATATATTATATCCACTTCACAAGAGTATTAAAAAAATCTTTATAAAAAGAATTTTTCGCTGGAAAGCGAAGAACCATATTAAACTAAAAACCAACAGAAATAAAGTCCTATAAAAATTCAAGGCCTTAAAAAAGGCACTATCGATTCTAATTTCCAATCGGATGGACCCCCCCCCCCCAGTTTTCTAGGATAGCCTCTACTTTAGGTTCTTCTTCGCCCCTGGACTTAACGACTTTAAGTTTCAAACTGATCTTGGATAAAGGTTTTTGTGCCCGTTTCCTGGCCCCCTGACCCCTCTTACAACTAAATTTACTACTTTTATTGACCCTGAGAATAATCCTTGAAAGTTCCTAGCCACTAGATACACAAGATAATATTTACAAGGCTATTAAGACTTACATATAAAGTCAGTCGAGCATCAACAGGTCGTATCTCAATAACTAAATTTTCAGAAGAGGAAAAAAAACCGCACAACTTTTTTATTTCCCCTCCGATAACCGTGTAACAAAACAGATTGATATGTAAAATCAATACATATCATCTTTTTTTTGTGAACAAAATACCTATCTCAAAATTTCATATGTGCTGGGAGGTTACCGGGGGCAGGAAGAGGTGGGTAGCAAAAGAGCAAGGGAGAGGACTGGCCGTCCTACAATCACTCTTCTTCCTTGAAAAGGGCACTTGAACTTTCAATTCTTAGTCGCATTTCCTATATTTCAACGAACACTCCCTCGATAAAAAAAATTGAGATAGGAATGTTGATGGAGAAAAGAGGGTATCGACAAAAAAAGAGGGTATGGGAAAAAAATACATGGAAGGCACGCTAGTAGTAAGGGGAAAGGCACCACGAGTCGTGATTGCGTAATTTGTCTTACCTCTCGTCTGAGGCATGAATATACAGTGTAGTCTAACCGGTACATTGGCTTATCAAGGACAGACGCCTATTACTATGAACGGTAGTTGCCCTACCAGACGAGTTTTTTTTGGGGTCAAATCGGTTAGAGAGAGCGGTGGTTAGTCTATATACAGTAACTTGATTAGTAGTTGGATTCAGATATAAGGAGTAATTTTCATTGTACTTCATATTAGTAAGAGAATTGAATTCAAAGAGAATAGTTTATTTGCGAGGATATTAGTAGAGGAAAAAATGAGTGGTGCATTTACATTATTGGAGATTAATGATGGAACCGACAGCAGCAGCAGCAACGATATACGAGTACCCAATGTAGCTGTGGAAATAACCGCTGGCTGTAGACTATGCCTTGAATGGGATAGTATGTATGCTAGATACGTGATATCATTAAGCAAGTTTAAGCAGGAGGAGCAACTATGTTTTGCTGGAAAAGTGAATATTCTCCATATAAATAAACTTCGGTCAGCATTAGATGTCCTATCGAAATATATTGATGAGAACAAAATGCATCAGTGAATATTATTATTGTAATTATGTTCAATAAAAATGTTTCTAAATCAATGGTATTTTTTTTCTTTCTATAGTAGACTAGCGTATATTTTCTAGAGTACAAAAAGAAATTCTGGTTAGTCTGAAGTTGGTTGTGAGAGAGTTAGGACTCTAAAAAATGGATAGATTCGAGAAAGAGCGAATCATGAGGAATCTAGTTCTTATGGAAAAACGTTTGATTCTAGATGTGATTTTCTAGAGTTGTCTATTCAAAGGAAGATATTTTCTCGGGGAATGCTTGTTGATATAATGAAAACTGATTCTCCATCATTAGACTATTGTATGAAGCTTCTACATCGTGGTCCAAATGCATTTACCCAATTTATTGATATATTGATCACGACACGGCAAAATGATATTGTGGATATGCTTTTAAACATTAGTTTTGAAATTTAGGACTTTTTTCATGAGAAAGATGGTGCTCAAGGATGATTTACTCCTCTCTCTCTCTCTCTCTCTCTACTCAGACAATTTTTGTTGTTGCTAGCTCAGTTTCATTGTGGTAGTGAGAGTGTCAACACATAACAAAATGTTCCATACATGTCCGTTATGTATGTACTCACTGGGCAGCTGGTCATCATCATGTGAGAATTGCACAATGATTGAGGAGTATGATGAAAAGTGTAGATTATGCAACCCGTGTAAATTGCATAGAGGATATGCTGTACAAATTAAAGGTTGTAATTCCTGTCTTGAAGAGGTGTGTGACTCTCATCCTAGAGGCCACCTATGCTCCAATTGTCATTATGATAAATGTAATCAGTGGGAGAATACATATCCCGGTATGATTGGAAAGAATCCTAACCGTGATTTTAGTTTATTGCTACGAGATTGGTATCGTCGTGGTTTTAGATTGTTCTGGGAGGAGGAACCGGGTCAACGATTCAACTGTTGGAACAACAAAAGAATATGGTTTCTACGTCATCGTTGTGAAGACACTGGGTGTTATGATTATAAGCCCACTGATTTTTATTTGGCTGTGACGGAATGTGATTCGACACTTGAGGACACTGTTTGTGAAATTGCTTCAAATAAGCAAATTGAAACATGTGAATTCTATAGAATGAATGATAATAGTATCATTGACTATACAAAGAGATATGACAAGAGTGAAGTCACACTCTACTGTAGAAAATGTGACCCTGACATTGCAGTACATCAGGATCAGTACACTGTGAATTCAGATAATCTACCTGCACTAGTTGTTGTCGACAAATACCTAGTAGTGGATGAAATCTAAAGAGTAGAAAAGTCGTTTTATCATGTATATAAATTTTTTTTTTATTAATAAACAATTTCACATACATCTTTAGAACATTTTATTCTTAGGGCACTAAAATCAATATTAAATACACTTGTAAGTATATTCTCCACTAGAAAGTCGTTCAATTGAGGTAAGTCAACGTAGATGTTGAGAAACTGCTTGTAGGTGTAGCCACGACATCTGAACATGAAAAAGAGTAGTGCATGAAAGCCACATGTCTTAGTCGTTAAATCCTGTACTCTTCGTTGATTTTGAATAATGGTTTTCCCCCTGCTTTCAATAAAGTTGCTGATGTATGGAGCGTAGAATTTATACGATAGGCCAAGAGGATCAAAAAATTCAATATTCTTCGCTGTTTGAAAGATGCATAGCCAATGACCGGTCTTCAAAGTCGATGGACTGCTATTAACAATGATAAGGGTATTGTTAACACTTGGAATTTTTTCAATGAAGTCCGAAGGTATGCAATAGGACTTGTACTGGGACATGTATGGATCCATACTAAATACGTTGATTATTTGGTTTGTGTTCATGGTGCTAGGTCTAGTAGAACACTGCCGTCGGGTGTGATTTCCCAATAGGTTTCAAATTGACTCAGTGATATTAGCGTGATACTCTCAGTCAGAGCATTGGCAAATGTACACTCTAAACGTACATTCCCTGTTCGTACTATGCTCATATCCTGTGTGCCAGACAAGTCCAAAACAATAACCCCATGATTTTTTGAAAACATTGAATCGGTTTTTCCATTTTCAAATAGTTGAGAGTCATGATCTAGGGATTGCATGGTCAATTCGTACAGATTTCTATAGGATTTTTTGTCAAATGATAGAGTGTACAGTGGAATACCATTCACTTTGCACACAAGGCTAGATAGACCGAAAAAATTAAAATCATGGGGGGATTCAGTCCTGGATCCAACGGCACTGCCACTCTTCACAAAGGCCAAAGCCAATTTTGATGGGATTTCTCCATTGATAAATGATGAATCGCTATAGATACGGGAGCCGGTGGCAATGTGACGTTGATTGGTGATCGTATGGGGAACAAGAAGTTTAATGTTGTTACCATTGGCTCTTAGCTTTTCCACTGCCAATGCAACAGAGCTCATAACTTGTTGTTTTCGGACGTGGAGAATTGCCGATGTGATAATGACATTTGCATCGGGTGCTGCAGGAAGTGTCTTTCTCAAAATGAAATTCGATGGGGCCATCTGTAACTTTATGTCAATCTTGACATTGGGGGGTAGCCATTGGGATATATTGAATATCTCATGATTTAATTTTCCAACCAGATGATACTCTTGGCTCACTGCAGTAGTCAACTCACCGTCAGTATCAACACCTGATCGATATTCATAGCCCAATGATTGTCCTCTCAACTCCTTGTATGCCTTTGGCGTCATCATCATAAATTGTATGTAGCTTGCATAGTTTGATAAATTATTGCTAGTGCTCACCAATGCTCCATTAATGAATACATTAATTTGTTTGAATAGGTTGTGTAGAATACAGTTCTCGTAGCAGAGACCGTCGCCGGCATTTGGAGTTGTATTATCTGACTTTTTCTTCACCACAACATTTAAATCAATAAATGTTGACGACAAATCAATGAAATAGTCTTCATTGGAAAATATTTGAAAGTGTATATTTTCCGAGAGGGGTTGTTGGGGGTGAAATTGTTCATAGTAGCCATACTTGACACTGACATCAACATTTTCAGCATTGAATAGATTCAATGAGGAACTAATTGATGGATATGATTCCTTGTGGGGGAGATAAGTCATCTTAAGAGAAGAAATCCTTCTTTGACCTAACAATCTTTTTCTTCTTCTTCTGCTTATTGGCCTTCGTTGTTTTATTCCTCAAAGTCCTTGTTGATGTCCTTTGCTTCCTGCCTGGGTGGAGACTGATGAGTGAATGACGTGAACGCATCCTTTTCAATCCCTCCCCATTTGTCGTTTAGTCGAGATTTTAGTTTCTCACCAACGGCTCTTGCTGAAGATCTAATATTTTCCTTAACACTCTCCTTGAAATTCTTGCCCGACCCCCAGTCCTGTAGTGTGGAGGCAGCAAAATTTGATGCAGCAGGTACAAGATATTTTCTGGCAAGGGGTAGTGCAGAACGAAATAGCCTAGCAAACCAGCTACCAAGACCGTAGCCAGACATTGTAGTACGACCCTTGTAGTAGTCCAATCCATTGCCTATTTGACGTGGACTCAAAGCACCAACATAGCAATCGATATCGGGACAGACAAATGGAATTCTCCTATTGTTCATTTTAGGTGATTGTGCTGTCGTTGACAATGGGTCGAAAATGACATGTAATCACTGCTAAGCCTTTTGAAATTGCTAGAGGATCACCTAATTCAGTTCTTAGTGTTAACTGACAGAGTTCCAAATAGGAAGTGTTTACGGGAATATACTGAAGATGCTTTATATTGTAGTGATGAATATGCTCTTGATTGGTTTTTCGTTCAAGAACTCGTAGGAGGGGAACATTTGAATTACCGACTCTCGATGTTTTCACAAATGAAGCGTAGAGAAATATACAAGTGTCTGTGGAGAAGGCAGGTGGGTAGTCAGCAAAAATGAAATTAGTGTTTCCGGCACTTTTACCATTGATTATATTGAGCTTAAAGCCAAGAACATCCTTTAGGTTATCATTGAGAATAACCGTTTCGCTGGCAATAGGTGAACTAATGTAGATCTTGCCCTCCTCCTTTGAATAGTTGAAATGAAAAGCTCCCTTTTTACGAGCGGAAATTCTTTTATTAATAGAACGACATAAATCATTCATACAGGTGAGTTCCTCGTAGGGTAATTCAACATATGGATAATCCATCCAATTGATTTTTCGAATTTGTTCTTGATCACCTGAAGGTGGTGGTGGTGGTGGCCAATTATAGGGTCTAATTTTTATATCATATTTACGATCCTTTCTCAGGATGTCATAGGTATTTTTGAGAATACAGTCGGACAAGAGCCACTTCATACGCACCGTCAAATTTGATGGCGGGGGAGAGTTTTGTCCAAAAATCACTTGTTCTATTCAAGTCGTTGTAGAGAGGATCGGAAACGTTGGACATGAATGTTACATAGAAATCTTGGGGCATTGTCAATATCTTCAACACCGATCCAAGAATCAAAATCAGAGTTGTATCCTAGCCACCGAACAAGTAACTGTTTCTTACCCCTGCGAGTACGTGTCTTTAATATCTTTTCAATTTGATAGATTTCACTAGCATTTTTAACTTTTTGCAATTCATAGTCATAAAAGCCGCCGAGAATCTCTTCATCCTTGGTATCACGCAGGCGATAAGTTATGGGTTTAGTGTCTAGGATTTTTGCCACTTTAAAAAGTTCGGTGGACCACAAGTAATTCCCCTTTTCAAAAACATTAGTTGTTCTATTAATTCGAACGGTATCACCAACATTGAATTTATTTTTCTTCTTCTTGACAACCGATTCATTGGAATACTGTTTAAGAAAGGTGTCAATTGTATCATGATCAGAATGATGAACTTCCGTTGGCGTAGAGTTGGACAACGATCGATGAGGTCGTTGATTATAAATCAACATGATTTTATCAAGATCATGAATAAAAGCCGATGTATTTTTCAATGTACAATATCTTGAAATTAAAAGTCGAATAGTTCTTATCAATCGTTCGGCCATTGCAGCCTTTATAGGACTGTGACTATGATAGAGCAGTGTACTATATTTTACTAGTACTTTTGCAACATGGGGATTAACGAATTCACTACCGCGATCCGTTTGAATTTTTTTATATGAATCCTGTTCGAGAATACTTTCAATGGCCTGAGCAACTTCAACACCTCTCTTTGATCGCAATGGAATTGCATATGCATAGCGACTATAAACACTGATTGCAAGTAGGACGTACTTGTACGGTGTATTGTGACGTCGTTGAAGCTCATCTAGAGTCAGGAGATCTGCTTGCATTATATGCAATGGGTAAAAGGCTTTAGTTTTTCGATATTGATTGGCACGAAGTCTATGATTTCTATGCAGAGTGTAACTTGATTCATTTTGTAGATAGTCTTGTACACTTTTAGTGTGAACACCAGTGACCTTGGAAAGAGTGGTGGGGGAACTTAAACTCCCCGCCTCACCAATATTTTCATAAACACCTTTCAGAACTTCAACCATTTTGAACGTAAACACGTTGTGTAACGTCCGCTACCCTTTTGTATACTGGCTGTTGATGATGGTAGTGTGGTGGTGGTGGTGACGTTGACTTGATACGTCTTCGCTTTTGTCTAGCTATCAGCGGTGTGCTAGTATTTTCCAAAATTGATTTAAAATCTTCTTCTTCAAGTTCATATTTTAATGGTGTCAATGTTGTTGATGATGATGATGATGCATGTTCATTTAATTTTTTTAGAATTTGTCTATTGCCAATAAGACTTTTGGGGAAGTTTAATGTATTTAGAAAGTTGTATAGATGAGTGTCAAATGATAATAGTCCTTTACGATTTGTAACCATATCATAGATTAAATCAAGTAGATTATAGCTCTTGCCCCGAATTATAATCCCTTTCCCATTGCTCTCAACTTGAATATGATCTCGACCACTTTCCATGAGATAGGTTAGGAGTCGTTTACTTTGTTCACGATATGAGTGGGGCATTAGATTTCCAATTTTCAATACAATTGAATCCAATTCCTCCTTCTTTAATTGTGTTCCAGCAGCAGACTCTTGAGGAGATGATTCTTTTTTGAGGTCACCAGCGGCAGTGGGCTTCGACCGATAGGACTTGTGTTTGTCCACTCGACGAAGTGCATCTTGAAGTGAAAGCAGTTTTTTATCATCCTCAATAGTTTCATTGTCAAGGAATTTACTCAGATTGTTCTCAAAGTGTTCGACGGGTGAGAGAGCGAGTTCTATTGGAGTCAATTTATAGGGTTTTGCCATTTCTCTCTTTCTAGAGAAAACTGTTTACAAGTCCTGCAATTATTGGCAGTAAAAGTGTGAAAAAGCTACCGCCCGCCTGAAGAAGTCGTTTCCTTTTAAAATTCTTTCCTTTCTTTTTAGAGGCCAATCTACGTACAATGGAACGATCTTGCTTTGCCTGTTGCTTAACTACTTCTGGCAGTTGAACATTACCCTCGATCAAATTTAAACAAAGTTCGGATATTAGATTAATGAAATCATTGTCAATACCGTGTTTGAGTATTGCTTTCCTAAGCGGAGGTTTTGAAGTGCTTAGAACTGAAAACAAATGTCTATTTTCATGTAGTTTCTTCAGTGTCATGATAGCAACTAATAGGTCTTTTTGGTGTTCACGGGGAGATATACTGTAATTTCATTGTCAAAAATATCTGTGACTACACGCAGATCCTCGGGTGTATTTTGATTAAGATCCAATAGGATGTAGCCGTAGGGTTTATTAGTTGCCTGATTGTATGCTGAGAGCAGAAATTTGGGGGCTCCTGGATAGATTTGTTTATTGAGAGTTATTAGTGAGCTAGAATCACGAACAACTCTGTAGATGATATAGTAGGTACAGTTCAATGCAAGTGTTCGCATACATTTGCTCTGATGAAAGAGATTATGTAGAATCAGAGTAACGGAAATCTGTTCATGATGAGAGCGAACAGTGAACAGTTGTAGCATTTCCTGGGACCATTGTTCAATAGATTCAGCCAGATCGTCAATGATCAACCAAGAGTTTGGTTCAATAATGCTGAAAACATCAAGTCCCTGTTTGAATTGTATCTGCACCAACCCCGTCGTGGCAATTGCTTTTATTTTATCGTATGACTCCTGCCAAATACTGTAACAATAGTAGATTTTTTTCGGCTTTTCAACAAACATTTTATCACAATTTTTAATTATTTTAGTTAAGAGTGTTGTTTTGCCTGACATTGACGGTCCACACAGAAACGATCTGAATGGTGTTTTGAATTGATACATGTTCCCTTCAACAGTTCACCTAGACAACTAACTGTAGACTATGGCTGTCTAATGACTAAATAATTTCCCTATTACTACTACTCCGTTCAAGAATAATAATAATAATAATGAGAAGAAGAAGACGAATAAAGAATAATATTTTCTTTTATTAAACATAAAAAAGTAACAATACTTTTAAAAAATACTACATTGAAAAAGGCACATTAAACATGAAAAAAAATACACTTTTTTAATTTATTTATAATAAAAAACACAACATTTACATAGGCACAGAGAGAAAAACACTTAAATAAATACACTTTTTTTGTTTATTTATTTATAAAAAAAATACAACATATATTGGAATAAAGCACTTGAAATATCACTTTTATTTACAACATTTTAAATTTTGGGGTCCCCCCTCCCCCCGGGGGCGGCCGCTGCGGCGGCCGGGGGCGGGCCGGGAAGCGCCGGGTGCCGGAGGCCCGCTGCGGCGGGCCCGGGCCGGGGCTGGCATTAAATACTGGAAATTGATCTGCCTTGCACACACACACACACACACACACACACACACACACCACGCATTGTAAATTGTTTGTTATAAAGAATTAAAAAGAATTTTAAAAACACCCAATTACCCAAAAAAATCCCTCCCACCCAATTTATACTTTTTTTTTAATGAATTTAAGTTAATTTTTCTAGACCGAGTTGTTTTCTGTACTCTATACATTCAACTCGGTCTGAAATTAAATAATGACCGTGTGGTAGTACCTTCACACCATCCTCAAGTACATAGACTTTGTCCGATATGGCCGACATGGCGTTTTTCTCAACTCTAACTGTGTAGTTTTTTAAATTGTAAAGAGCGAATCGCCATGACTTTCGCCCTTGGCACTAAACTACGTTCCGCACAGTTTCTATACACACTCATGTCGAAATTATTTTTTACAAAGTGTGTAGGTACCCCCTTGCAAACTTGTTTGATATCCTTGCCGTGCGTTTCCACACAGTATATCTTCGGACCAGGAAACACACCACTGGATATCAGATCGCTACCCGTTTCAGATTTTAGCATTAACAATTGATTTGGGGCCTAGCGTTTCACTAGCTCTGGGTAGAGGGATTCGTCCCAATTAGTGTAGTCCATTCGTGAGCTAATGTACTCGCCATTTTCCAAATCATTCAATAGATTTTCAGTTTTGACTTTTAACAGGAGTGAATCAGTGTCCCCGTAATACACTTGAACTTGTCCCTCAATCGGCTATTGTACCTTGCATACATTATAATAAAATGACAACATGAGTTTCTTGGATATTTCAGTCATTGCACTTCCGCCAGCAATATTTTTATTTAATACAATGTTTCTTTTCTTGCGATGTAGGAGCACCATATTAGAGTCTATGATTGTGAACAATGTGAAGTTTGGATCCGCAATGATTCGAGCACAATCTTTGGGGTTGGTTACAATGTCACATCGACTTCTGTGTCGTACGCTCTCGCACATTTTACCGAAAGCTGAGTTCAAAATGAGTTTATAGACTTCTTTTTCAACTTTCGTTTTCGCTTGTGAACGCTTACTGACAAAGGTGTCAATAAACGTTTTCATGTAAGGCTTTTGATCAAATTGGAGGGCTCTATGAATCTTTGTGACCTTGAAACCATTGGACACCATCCATTTCAATAGCACGTGATGAACAACGATATTCTGTTTCGGGTTGAGGTCGGCAATTAGTTTTTGTTTTGAAGGTACCCAGTGCATACTCCCGTCCTCTACAAAAGATAAATTGTAGGGGCTCAGAGAGTCCCTACCCACCGGTCTATTTATGCACGGAAAAACAAAGTCTTTTACCGAGTCATGGATTTCCATGGGTATTTCACCGTCAATTTAAAAAAACCATCCCTGTGCCCCATTCTACTCAACACTGGCAATGTCGGGGAAATTCGAAGCACACGGATTGTCAAGCCATTTATAATTGCCACACGGCAAACAGTAGTGAGACATTGCCGATGTATAAAGAGAATTCATATCCAAAAAAACTGCGTCCGACTTTTCATCGGTGTGCTGTCCACTCGGATCAGTTTTCATGATACGATCCCCGTGAAAAACATACCCACCCCTCATTGATCTCTCTACAAACAGATGCTGATCCACATCGGCGATCAGACCTATTTCTTCTTTGCTGATTTTAAGTATCAAGTCCATCACCAAATGGGGAGTGGAAAAATAATAACCTAAATCCAACCCAAATTCCCCATAGATTTTATCCGTATTTTCGCACACAATGTCCAGAAGAGTGAGTACGTCACTGGCCAAGTAAAGTTTACAATAATCCCACCCATTTTTACATCCGCCCTTTGCCCAAACCCTCTTAGCAAATTCGTAGTCGCTAGTGGTGCACTCACTCTCAGTAAGAGAATTGTAAAAAGCTTCAATGGGCGGTAGTGACACCTCATCTAGCCTCGAGCCAGAGTTGTAATAATCATATGGATATATACCCTTACACGTTAATAAATCATACATTTCATCATCGGGGAAACGCTGTTTGAGGAGGGGGAAGCTATCAAAATTGTCACTTTTGTGTACCTGAATCAATTGACTTAAAGATTTGGGGAAGAAGCTGAAAGAGTCTAAAAAACGGATTTTATTCAGGCACGTGTTACCTTTGTCAACTGTTTTCCACATGAATTCTAGCAGCAGTAGCTTCTCCGATGATTTGGGTATGATATTATATGAAAAAGAACCATCTATCCATGCGTCATCTACAACTCCTCCCTTGGCAATGCGGGCCAACGCCGGAAGAACAAACTTTAAGTCGTAATTGGAATTGTGTATAAAAACAGGTACGAAATATTGTTGTCTAACGTTTAAATTGCATGACCGGTGTGCTACCCCTCTAAAGCTACTCCCTCCCGATGTAATTTCCTGCCACAAATGATCATGGTCGATCACCTTCCTCCTCCCCCTCTCCCAACACCATCATCAAATTCTCCCTTGCAAACCCAACACAGTTTACGATTTTTAATGGCCACTATGTCATCTGGTGATAGGAGCATAGGATAGTTTGTATAACGAAGGCGCGAAATTGCACCGTTCGCTGTTTTGATTAGACTGACCAATGCCGAGCGCATGCAGTTTTCACCGTCACTCAACATCTCAACTACATCCAGCACTTGCATGGTATTATTGGAATCTCGTTGCGCGTGAGCGTAAGAGACCCCTATGGCTTCATGTATTTTAACACGATTTGAATTTGACGGATCGCACACGTCTGTCAGCTTAGCCTCGCAGTCCAAAGCGATCTTATTGCTCTGCAGGAGCGTGTTTTGAAAATTTTTAAAACGTAAGATCGCTCTATCTCCACTTACCGTCTCCACAGCCTGGTATCCATGACGTTTACAGTGTTTCATGTGATGCTTTAACTTTAAATCAGAGCGAAATCTTGAGAGACATGTTGGACAGTAATAACACACACCATCCCGCTTTTTACCCTCACTTAGAACCCTACTAATATCCGTAATTGGATTGAAATGACCAATTGAATCGGAGTCTGTAGGTGGGGTGTATAGAAGCCACACCCAATGTTCTACTGATTCAATTGAAGGAGCCCGCACTGGAAATAATACACCCTTCTTATCGGAACGCTGACCCTCTTCAAATTCTGTTTCATACTGTAACACCGTGACACCAATCTTTAAATGTGCATTAGCCCGCTCAAAAATATCTATTCCTTTTAGTGTCACGGGAAATTGACCATTTAAACAATTAAAATCTACTTTTGGGAACTTTGAACCCTCCCTACCATCAACTGCCATTTTATCCAACTTTTTCTTAGATGCATCTTTTTTAAGTGGTCTGTTTGCTGCTATTAAAAATGCATACTTGAAACACTGCAGCCTCGTATCGAAATAGATTCGTTGTATCCCCTGACACCTCTCTAAATCTGAATGATATTTTAATTCAATATTCCCCGCTCCCCCTCTTACAATAAAATCCTTTTTAAACCTACATATATTAACATTTAAACTTTCAATAAATAAAACGACAGATCCACTACCCCCCTCGTTATAATTTTCCCACTTACTTTGAATACTATTAGCCCAATTTAGAAAAACCTCCCCATAATTTGATAAATGCGGGTGAATTGCCAACATCTCTGTGTGCAAGTATTTCGAATACATCTTACCCGCACTTTCATTTAAAAAAAAGTATTTTTAGTGCTATTGATGCTTTTAAACTGACCCCACCCCCCATTTGTTGTTCAAGAATGGCTCGAATCTTATCAGTATATGAATGTGTAATGGCCAAGGGATCTGTTATTATATCCCCCGACACTAGAGAGTTGAAGGGGTCACCGAATTTGGCGCTGTAGACCAATGTGTGGTGCAAGGCAGAGTTGGACAGAAAAAAATCTGGAAGAGGGGATACTGTTGCTGTTGTTGTTGTTGTATTACTACTACTAGTACTAGCTATATCATTAATCGGAATGGTGGAGGGTGACAGGGAATTGTCAATAACACCACCACTCCCAGTCTGTTCAATAACATTGGGTGGAGATGGCATGAGGTCCCCTAGTACATATTCCAAGGTGTTTGGGGACAATTGGTCGAGCCAGCCTGTATTGTCCTGTGATGGAATTTCGTTATGAGGACCCGGTTCAGATGCACCAGTAACATCACCTAAATGTTCACGCATAAAACTATCTGCCCACTCCGGATCCTCAAACATGTCAATATCACAGGTTAAGTCGTCTAGGCTAGCCATTTCCCCAAAAACATCATTAAGGAACCCCCTATGCCACTCCATATTCTCTAGAACTAGTGTAGGTTCATCACTGAACTCCGTTGGTGGTGAAAGAATTGGTCCTGTAAATACACTTGTTTCATCACTCAATGGTGTCGGTGGTGCTATATCTTTAATCTGTAGAAAAAAAAGTTTTATTTTTTATGTAAAATAACCATTATTTTTATAAAGTTAATAAACTATGTCAATTTTTCGTAGTCATTGTCCCACCACCTGAACCCCCCCCCCCGGGAAGGACCTTTGGGAACCGGGAGCCTCCTCCGGGGTAGGAGGATCGAAGTCCTCTCGATTTGGGATATCGGACTTCACAACACTGTTCAAATAGAACAGCCTCAAATTCTTTCTCGAAAACATCTTTTAAAATGTCCCTAACTGTTTTCTCGAAATAATTGCTTGAAATGGGTTCGCCCAAATAATGTTTCTTGACATCACTGTGATGAGATATTTGGAAATTATTAAAAAACCTTCTTCCTATGTTAATATATCTTATCGGAGATAGACATCCTGTTACAAGAACCCCACTTAAAATTCAAATTATACCTGTCGAGCGGATTAAAATTCAGGTGCAGTGATGGGAGATTTTGATAAGCGCCGGATATGCGCAAAAGCTTAGTGCAAAAATATATAGCAGTTTAAGAATGGTTGTCAACTGTGAAATAGTGAATTGTCTGTTTTTATATAGTTAGTTTGTTTAAAGGAATATTGGATTATTGCATTAGAAAACGTCTTGCTTAGAAGAGAAGTTACAAGGTAAGGTCTTTTAGAAATGCATGATAAGTTATTTCAGTGTTATAAGCATTCCTTTATATACTGCTAATTTGGTTAATGAAAGAAAATGAAATAGGATTATTATAGAATAGTTTAGAAACAAATTTAAGTTTTACTCATCAAAAGTTATGCGCCTGAGAAAGTTTACCTTATTTTTGAAAATAGGGAAAGAAAAAATTATATATATATATATATATATATATATATATATATATATATATATATATATATATATATATATATATATATATATATATATATATATATATATATATATATATATATATATATATATATTATATATATATATATATATATATATATATATATATATATATATATATATATATATATATATATATATATATATATATATATATATATACTTACAAATTCAGACTGGGCTTCTACATCTGAAATCCCCGGCAAAACATGAAGGGGGGGGGGTCAACCTCACGATCTTGAGTAGGCTGGGCTGAGGCATTATGAGAAGCAGTCCATTCTCTCTTCAATTTCCTTCCAGCTTGCGTAGAGCTAACACTGGCTTGAGAGGGCCCTGGCACTATAAGTTGGGTGGTCGTTGGCTGGTCAAGATCGTGTGTAAATGTACCAGCATATTTGATAATAGATGGCCTTGCGGCTTGCATTAATATAGCTTTGCTCCATCTCGGTTTCTTTTCGAAAGGGGGGTTATTGCACGTATCCTCTTCCTTTAAAAAAAGGGCAAAATTTAGCATGAAAAAAACAATCCCCTTTTTCCATTTTGTTGGATAAATGCTTAAGAGGTCAAATTTTACCCTCCTCTTGTTTAAATGCAAAAAGTTTATTGCTCATTAAGGCGTGATGCATATAATGGCTTAAAGGTGCTCCTATTATTAATTTCTTTACCTTCCTTCTTCTTACTGCTAAATAAAAACGAACAGAAATTATAACGTATGTGAGGGGGTTCTCCCCCAAGTCAATACCTCGCTCTTTACGCTACAATTTTTTTTGTGTGCTTTCAAAAGAGCTATCTATTCTAATTAAACGGCCTTTGTGATTCAGGGGTTTGTGAATCAAATTTTTTTTTTAACTTTTAACGTAAAGAGTGTGGTATTGACTAAGGGGAGAACCCCCCCTCATATACGTAATAACATATACGTAATAAAAAAAAATAAAAAACAAACGATACGGCTCAATAGTAATCCAAACTTTTAAAAACGGAATTTTGATGTCAATAAATGTACCAAAAGAATGTGTTTATAATGCTGATTCTAAATATATAAATTTTATTAAGTTTAGTATTACTCATCAAAGGCTACGAGCCTGAGAAAATTTACCCGATTTTTTAAAGAGGGGGGGGGGAAACACCCCCCTACAAGTGAATGAATTTTAATGAAAATCACACTGTCAGATTCAGCGTATCAGAAAACCCTATTACATAGGTTTCAAGCTCATATCTGCAAAAATCTGCAACTTTGTATTTTTTGCCAGAAGAAAAATATACGAATATAAAAGTTAGTTACGTAAGTTAATTTGTAAAGACATCCATTTAGCAAAAGAAAAGTAAAATTTTTATGCAAATAAAAGCTGCATTAACTAAAAAACGATCAGAAATTAAATAAAAAAAACAAGTTTTTTAAACTGAAAGTAAGGAGCGACATCAAAACTTAAAACGAACAGAAATTATTCCCTATATGAAAGGGACTGTCCCCTCCTCAACGCCTCGCTCTTTACGCTAAAGTTTGATCCTGTCTCACAACTTTATTTTTTTAAACAATAAAAAACTTTAGCGTAAAGAGCGAATCCTTATGATGATAATTTCAAATATATCAGTTTCATCAAGTTTAGCTATACCGGTCAAAAGTTACGCGCCTGAGAAAAATTTGCCTTGATTTCGAAAAAAGGGGGAAGCACCCTCTAAAACTCATAGAACTTTAATGAAAATCACACCATCAGATTTAGAAAATCAGAGAACCCTACTATTGAAGTTAAAAGCTCCTATCTGCAAAACTGTGGAATTTTGTATTTTTTGCCAGAAGAAAGATCACGGATGCATGTTTAGGCCTACTTGTTATTTTTTGTTGTTTTTTTTCCCCTGGGGTGATCGTATCGACCCCGTAGTCCTAGAATATCCCGGGAGGGCTCATTCGAACGGAAATTAAAAGTTATAGTGTCCTTTTTAAGTGACCAATAAAAAAAAATAGAGGGCAACTAGGCCCCCTCCCACGCTAATTTTTTCCTAAAGTCATCCGCCGCGACATCAGAATTAGACAAACCCCGTTTATAGCAAGAGCCTGTGAAATTTGACTCCCAAAACTGTCTCTCTCTCTTTGTAACACGCAAGCTTTTCATTCAAACCAGAAAAATACAACATGTTTGGAAAGAGCTTGTTTCTGAATGATAAAGAACTGTTTTTCAAAACAATTAAAACTTGTAAACATAGCTGTGGAGGAGAGATTTTATTTACATAATAGAAAAAAGCGTGCTTTGCCGTTTCTATCGAATATACTCGTCATATTCTTAAGATTTGTATTGTTGGAGGGGAGGGGGGCTAAGTCCCTCTGAAATTTGAATTTACTAGTAAAACGTTTTTCTTTAATTTTTTTTTTGGGGAAATAAAAGAATGAAAAGTGTACTCACATTGAAAATTGACGAATCCATTGTTTTCAAAGTTAATAATATATAGTGTGCTATAAACAATGTCTTAAAACATAATGAAAATTGGAATGCTCTGCATGGACATTATATAGGGTTTTTGCTTGAGTACACTATAGCTTGCCAAGTTTTTTAAAAAACCGACTAATCAAGTCATCATATGGACTAACCGCCAGCTTTCTCTAACCGAGTGACACACAAAAAAATGAGTGTCATATTAGAAAACCTGTCTGCCAAGGCATGTAGGGTTCATAGTAATAGGTGACTGACCCGTGGTAAGCCAATGTACCGGTTAGACTACACTGTATATTCATGCCTCAGACGAGAGGTAAGACAAATTACGCAATCACGACTCGTGGTGCCTTTGCCCTTACTACTCACGCTACCTCTGACCTCAGACAAATTTTTTTATAATACTGAAACCTGCAATAAATAGTTATAATATACCTGTACCCTTAATTGAAATCCAAGTTTTAATCAATCAAAATTTATCTTGTTTTGTATTTTTTCTTGTTTCTGGGCGAATCTATGCTGTCAGCGGTACCAATATTTTCGAGCTTTTGATTCGGGTATCCATGCACAACTGCTTGTCTCTGCGTTTAAGAGAGGTCTTGACAGATCTATAAAGGCTACTTATAGGAACGTGTATTTTAAGTTGAAGGATAGAGTAAGGGTACTAAAAAACTAGAGCCTGACTGTATCCGATTTCCTCATATCAGTACGAAAAGGCATTCGCCAAGGGGCTTTATCATCACCGCCTCTTTATAATAACAGTATCGCCGAGGCTCAGAAGACGGTGAAAACGTGCTTTATTTTTCGTGGAATTGATTTGTCTCTTGTTAATTATGCCGACGACATTTTAAATCTGAGTAGATCCGTCAGTGGCATAGAGAGTAATTTCAGAGTTTTGTCTAACGAATATGCTAACATAGGCCTAGAATTCAACTCCAAGAAAAGCGAGGTGGTCGTCTTTAATTGTCGTAAGAAAGAGTTGGCGCCTGTCATATTTGCACTAGGTAGTAATACTGTTACTGCAGCAGCATCAATGACTTACCTTGGTTTTCCAATTGGGTCTAATCTTAAAGCTACCCAGTCCTGTCTAATAAATGATCTCAAACAGAAAGTCCGAAAAGCGTATGGGATGATTTTGTCATGCAAACGCCTATAGAACCGCCGCATTCTAGCACGGATCTTCAATTTCTTTGCCACCTTCATATCTTAGCTTTGTCACCTTTCTGGTCTTTGTTTACTTTTGATGATAAAAAAACAATCCGTACAGTGTTCTATAAGTTTGCAAAATATCTGCTTAGCCTTCCCCCCTGGCGAAGAAACCGCCAGATTTCAGTACGTTACGGACTCGATGACCCCTTCGTCGTGATCGCGACCAGGAGGGAAAAGTTTCTGAAATCTTTAGACCCAACGCATAGTATGTTTGAAGCTATAGTCAGTAATGTGTAATGGTTGTCTTTTTATGTAAATAGTTTCGCCATTGTTTTTTTTTTTTTTTTTTTTTTTTTTTTTTTTTTTTTTTTTTTTTTTTTTTTTTTTTTTTTTTAGTTATTGAAGTATTAATTTAAGTTGTTCGTTTGTTCGATGTGTTTTGTTGTTTTCTTTTCATTTTTTCTCTACTCCATTTTTACTTTTTTGTATTGCTAAAGATGGATAATAAAAATCATTCATTCATTAATAGAAGAGTGGGGCACCTATTACAACTTTGATATCACATTGTTACCTACGGCAAAGCAATACTTTCTCTACGCTTGATTTATTACTTCATATTTTAACCGGATAGGCAGTTAATTTATTCTAGAGTTTTTTGAAAATCTTGGGACTAAGAAACGAAGTTTTCTAGGAACACGACTTTGGGAATATTAAGAAAGTATTCTATCACTATCACGACTAAAGTTCGTATGACACATTTTCACAGCCCTGGGATGAGCTGTTCTGAAGCGAAAGATCAGCCAGGGAATATATTTTGAATCCTACATTTTTTCCTCCTGATCTATCTTGGTCCTCCATATGCGAACGGCGCAACAAATTACTACTGCTACTACAACTAACAACTCACTGCAACATCAAGTGTGCTGAAGCTGTGAGCTCAGCTGTGCGCGCTCCTCATCTACTTCAATCTATTCAAAGATTAACTCTTTACCCCATTCCATGAAGCTCCTATTTCCTTTAAACCCTTCCTAATAGCACATTACCACCACTTTCGGGAGCAAACTGCTTTTGAGTTGATACACAATCCAAAAAGTACAGAATCACAAAATCACAATCCGAAAATCACAATCTTTGGCAATCTGGCATCCTTCATGCGTAAAACTTGGCCTAGCCATTTTAACCATTATTTCATTATAGACCTAGAAAATGGGATGAAACCACAATATTCGCCTAGTTTGTTTTACGATACAGCCTACAGCCCGTCAAACGAGTACCTGCCCTTATGCAATTCCCCTGGGAAATGTTTAACAAATTTTCTTGACCAGATATTTTAGAGCTATGCTAGGGGCCAAAATAGACAAAGCTGCGTCATAAAAGGACAAAATAAGCTTGCTTTAGTTTTTAAGAGAGTAATTTACAAAATTAGCGAATTAGAGCATAAAACAGCTAATTCCAACAAAAAACTTGATTTTTTTAAAATTCAATTGCTTTTTTAAGATCTGCCATGCTATTTATGGGGAATTGCTAAATACACCTGCTATAATAGCCTACTGCGTCATTGGCGCTTTACTGAAAACGAATTGTGTTACAAATATTTTCTTTTGTACTTAATACAACATTGAAAATAAAATAAAGTTACAGAGGTATAAAATCTTGAACTGATGAGCTTTCAGCAATTAATATCATTATATATCAAATATGCAGTTTAATTTTATTAGTTCTTTCCAAGACAGTTCAATACACATACAGTTTTCAGTAAAGCACCAATGACGTAGGAGGCTTTAAAATTTAAAGTTAGGGAATGGGGCAGTTGCCAAACCCTTATTTGTAGTAATTCTTTTCGTTTTAAGCTTGATTTGCGTATTCAATTGATTCACTCGTTTTTAAGATTTATTTATTTATTTATGTTAGTAGCCTACATGTTGTATGATTTTGTGCTATGATTCTTTATTTACTTTTGGTTCGTTTTGCGTTTCATTTGTTCTTTAATAACAATTAAATAAAAATAACAAAAAAATTTTTTAACTGAAAGTAAGGAGCGACATTAAAACTTAAAACGAACAGAAATCATTCCGTATATGAAAGGGGCTGTCCCCTCTTCAATACCTCGCTCTTTACGCTAAAGTTTTTATTGTTTTAAAAAATAAAGTTGTGTGACAGTTGTGTTCAAATTTTAGCGTAAAGAGCGAAGTATTGAAGAGGGGACAGCCACTTTCATATACGGAATAATTTCTGTTCGTTTTAAGTTTTAATGTCGGTCCTTACTTTCAGTTAAAAAAACCTTGTTTTTTTAATTTAATTTCTGAACGTTTTTGAGTTAATGTAGCTTTGATTTTGGCTCACCGTACATGAACAAGTAAAACAAAATTTGCATATTAATTTTACTTTTCTGGCTAAATGGCTTTCTCGAAATTTTGTTCTGACGTAACTTACGAATTAACTTACGTAACGAACTTCTATATTCGTATGTTTTATTATGTATATTAGGGAGTTTGCCCCCTAGTCAATACCTTGCTTTTTACCCTAAAGCTCGAATTTTATTTGAATCACAAACCCCTGAATCACAAAGGCCGGTTAATTAGAATAGATAGCTCTTTTGAAAGTACTAAAAACAACTTCAGCGAAAAGGGCGAGGTATTGACTAGGCAGTGAACCCCCTCATATACGTAATAATTTCTGTTTGTTTTAAGTTTTAATGTTGCTCCTTACTTTCAGTTGAAAAAACTAGTTTTTTTATTTAATTTCTGATCGTTTTTTAAATAATGCTGGGAAATCCGGCGCCCCCTTCATAGAAATGTCCCTTCCCCCAAGGAAACATCCTCCATGGAAGGATCCCCCCCGTAACCCCCTCCTCCGACACCCCCCCCCCCATCAGAAAAAAATCCCTCCTGAAACGTCTTTATACTTCCCATTCACCAATACTATATGTAAACCATGGGCAAAGTTCATAACTTCCAGCCCTTCCCCCGGGAACTGTGGGGGATTAAGTCATCCTCAAAGACATATTTATTAGATTTTCGACTATGCTGAACAAAATGGTTATCTCAAAATTTTGATTGGGTGACTTTGGGAAAAAAATGAGCGTGGGAGGGGGCCAAGTTGCCCTCCAATTTTTTGGTCACTTAAAAAGGGCACTAGAACTTTTAATTTCCGTTCAAATGAGCCCTGTTACGATATTCTAGGACTACTGGATCGATACGATGACCCCTGAAAAAAAAAAAAAAAAAAAAAAAAAAAAAACACGCATCCTTGATCAATCTTCTGACAAAAAATACAAAATTCCACATTTTTGTAGATAGGAGCTTGAAAATTCCACAGTAGGTTTTCTGATACGCTGAATTCGATAGTGAGGTTTTCATTAGAATTCTATGAATTTTTGGGGGTGTTTCCCCCTTTTTTCGAAAATAAGGCAAATTTTCTCAGGCGCGTTACTTTTGATGGGTAAAACTAAACTTAAAGAAACTTGTATATTTGAAATCAGCATAAAAATTTGATTCTATTGATGTATCTATGGGTATCAAAATTCCTGTTTTTAGAGTTTCTGTTACTATTGAGCCGGGTCGCTCCTCACTTACAGTTCGTTGCCACGAACTGTTTGATTTCTGGTCGCTTGAGTTTGAATTATTATAGGAATTTATTTCTGTTGGTTTTAAGTTTAATGGAGTTTGTCCCTTTTCTCCGAAAAACTTCTTTTTCTGAACATTTTTTTAATTAATTTCTGTTCGTTTTTGATTGCCAAAGTTTCAGGTTTTCAACATTCCCGTTTCAAAATTAAAATTTTGATCGGATCCATTTCGGGGAAAATGGTACAAGGGGGGGGGTTGTTTGCTCTCCATTCAGTTGACTCTTAAAAAGGGAACTAGAACTTTCAATTCCAATCAAATGAACCTCCTCCAAAGTTTATACAACCGCCCCTTTAATAAGAACCTTATATGTTAACAATAGGCAACTGGCATAACTTATAGCCCTTGCCCCAGAGGTCAGGGGGTGGTCAACCCTAGAGGCATAGTTATTTTGCCACTGAACTATTTTAAACAAAATGGCAATCTTAAAATTCGGATAGGATCCATTTGAGAGAAAAGAATGTAAGGTCGGGTTGGGATCTGGTTGCCCTCAAATCACTTTTGACTCTTCAGTGGGAACCAGAACTTCCAATTTTCAATCAAATAAGCCCCCTCTAAAGTTTATGTGACCACCCCTTCAATAAAAACCATATATACTCCGAGGCATAACTTACCAACCTTTTCCCGGGCTCTGGGGGTTGTGTCAGCCCCTGAGGCATTGCTACATAATTTTGGACCATTTTAAACGAAACAGCCATCTCAAAATTTTGATCAGATCCATTTAGGGGGGGATGCTAGTTACCCTCTAATCACTTTTGACTCTCACAAAGGGAACTAGAACTTTAAACTTCCAATCAAATGAGCCCCCCTCCAAAGTTTATACGGTTACCCCTTCCATAAAACACCTTATATAACCCTGGGGCATAATTTATACCGCTTGCCCTCGGGCTCTGGGGTGTTGTGTCAACCCCGAAGCACTGTTATATAATCAGTGGACAATTTTGAACAAAATAGCTATCTCAAAACTGAGATAGGGCTATTGATGGGGAAAAGAGGGCATGGAGCGGGGGCTAGTTGCCTTCTGGTCACCTTCGACTCTTAAAAAGGGAACTAGAACTTTCTATTTCCAATCAAATTAGCCTCCTCCAAAGTTTATACGACCACCCCTTTCATAAAAACCTTATATGTCCTGGTTTATAGCTTACAGACTATGTCCCCGGGCTCTGCTGGGTTATTTCAACCCCGGATTCATTGTTACATGATCTCTTGACAATTTCGAAGAAAATGGCTGTCCCAAAATTTAGATCAGAAGCATTTGGGAAAAATAGAGCGTGGGGGGATTCTTACCCTCTGATCATTTTTGACTCATAAAAAGGAACTAGAACTTTCAATTTCCAATTAAATGAACCTCCTCCAAAGTTTATGCGACCACCCTTTCCATTAGAACTTTACATGCCCCCGGTGCATAACTTACAGCCCTTGCCATCGGGATCTGGGGGAAGGGCTGTGTCAACCCCGGAGGCATTGTTATATGATGCTTGAACTATTTTGAACAAAATGGCTTCTTCAAAATTTCGATCTAATGTATTTGAGGAAAAGAGGGCGTGGGGGGGGGCTAGATACCCTTCAGTAACATTTGACTTTTAAAAAGAGGCACTAGAACTTCTGATTTCCAATCAAATGAGCCACCCCCCCTGAAGTTTATATGACCACCCCTTCCATATGAAGTCTGGGGGAAAAAAAAGATTATTTTAACCAATTCTTTCTTCTTCTTTTTTTTCTTTGTTTTTGGGTCTTCACGTTTCAATTTCAGAGTTACTTCGAAAACCAATATGCGTGTTCAACTTCAAAATGATGCATCCACACAACTTTTCGCAAAATAATTGCTGGATATTGGGCAGAGGTGAAGCTCCAGCATTTTATTTTGGGGGGGGGGGGGGCAGGAGGGGTCTATATCCAGATAGTAAAGGAGCGTGGACTATAGAATAATTGTTCTCCGAATTATTGGGGGGCAACTTCCCCCCCCCCTTTCCCTCCCCAAACGGCGCCCTTGATATTGGGAATGGGAAGATGGCAATCGAAAAATGTACAAAATGTATCATATTCCTCGATCGATCACAACCGATGGATCTACCCATTGTCAGCAAGCTTTTGCAAGATAACAAGCGAGTTGGCGGGTTGATTCATGACGTTTTCCCAAATATCAGTGCTCATGCTATATCAGCCGCTATTAGCAATTATGTGAGTACCCTCAAATATTAAAAATGAAATATCAAACGAAGTTACAACAAATAAGTCTATCGATATCGTGATGAATCAAGAAAAAGAATCAAGGAATTGTCAGGTTTTCTGCCACACATTTTAATATTAAAACCTGTAATCTCTATCATTCTTCTCGAAAACATCAGTCCATCACAACCTCGTAACGGCACGAGACTTAGGGTAAAAAAAAATTATGAAAAATGTCATCGAAGCCACAACTGTATGTGGCCAATTCACGCGTTGGAAAACCTTCTGATTTGTTCGTATACGCACAAGACGAAAAAAAAAAAATTAATATTAAAAAAAAGTATCCTTGATATGCCTTTCTTTTGACATTGCAGCGACGTGCGATGGGTAAGCTAGTAGAATATAAAAATTTGCTTGGAAGCTTTTTAACAGTTTTCCTTTTTAGATGATATTGAGGTTTCACCTCAATATGTCGTACCCCCTGATGGAGGATGGGGCTGGGTGATAGTAATAGCTTCCTTCTTCTGCAACTTAGTCGTGGATGGTATCATTTTCTCCTTTGGCATGATTATGAATCATCTCGTGGTTCACTTTGACGAATCAAGATCTAAAGTAGCGCTTGTTGGATCACTTCTTTCAGGATTTTATCTTTTAATGGGTAAGAATATGTACAATATTCGTTTTATTAGGTGTGGAAGTAAAAGAAGGGGGAGGCTTGGAGTCTACTCTCTCCCTCCAAAGTCTCTAGATTTAGGAATTCATTTTAGATTTTTTTCATGCTAGTTACCTTATTTTTGTGGCTTCAACTAATTTATCTCCTTCCACAAAGGAAGGGGATAAATTTATATATCTCTCCGTACTTGGTTTATTTAATATCCGTGTTTAGTTAATTATTAACTATGCGAAAAATGTATACTACTTAAGATAACCTTCATTTTATCTAACCCACAATCTGTCTAGTTAATTTAATTTCTGTCTGTTTTGGGTTTCATTTATTCATTGACGTTTTTTTTTGGTCATTTTAAGCTTGAGTTATTGTAGCACATTATTTTTATTCGTCTTGAGTTTTAATATGGCTCTTTACTTTTTTTTTTGGAAGGATTCTAAAAACTTCATAGTGTAAAGAGGCTGAGGAGGAGGTAGCCTCCTCATTTACAGAATAATTTCTGTGTGTTTTGAGTTTTAAAGTCGCTCTTTACTTTCAGTTAAAAAAAAAGTATTTTTAAAAATCTAATAAGTACTTAAGAGAAACGCCCTTAATTAAAACAGTGATTAAAAACGCCTTAAAACAGTGATTCCAACCTGATATCAGGCCATGCCCCACCTTACCATTTCATAAAACAACTTTTATGTAATGCATGCTTTTTCGCTATTTAAATGCATATGAATGTGACGTCATCCACATCATTTTTTTTTCTCAAAACTAAGACTCTGAAGTGCATTCTGACAAAGGGTGCACGTCCTGCCCATGACCCACCAAAATTTTTTCATGCCCCACCGGTGGGCTTACACCTCAAGTTGGAAATCATGGCACTAGACAGAACTTTCTACTAAGTGAAACTTTGTTCGATTTGTGCAAAGCATAACCAAGCTCATGTGGAAGAGTTTCGATTTAACTCATACCTACCCTCGCAAGTTTTGACGAAAACCTCAAAATCCTAGAAGAAGCCATGCTAATAGTTTTTCGCTTCTTAATCACAGGCATATTTGTATCAGTATGTTTGTCATGGAGACTGTTTGGTATGAGGACTTTTCACCGGGTGAAAGTAACCCAAACGACCACAGCTTTTAACTTGGCCACGTTGGCCAAACTCAGGGAATATATGCTACTAAGTAAACTGACTTCGAATTTAGAATGTTGATTTATTGTACAAATTCAGATTCTAAGTTACCCCAACCAGCTATTAACGCAATGCTACCCATATTCCAGATTGCATGTCCGGTGCTACCTCGTAGAATAGCCTAGGGCTTGAAGTCTCCTCCAGCTGCTACACAAACCTTTGGATGCTTGATTTTTGTATAAACCATTTTTCTGACCATGCAGTATATTCTTTCAGCACTCTTGGTTTTTCTTTTGTAACCCTAAGCACTTTGGGTCTCCCATTTACATGGGATCCCAAAATGGCTTAGTGATGCTAATTTATATCCAACGCTTTATGTCAACACATGAAAGGTTTCGACAGGTTTCATACGTTTTGGTCGAAATAACACTTGTCTTCGATTGTTTGACTAGTCCGAGTCTCAGCCGAGGATCTACGCATAGGAACAACATGCCCAATTGTAATAAAAATGATTTCCAACGAAACGGTTTGTTTTCTAGTTGGAGGAGTTTCATGATATTTTCTTCCCAAAGAGTGAGAAACGGTATGAAGGCTTTATACATGCTTTCACGTACATGACTGAACACAGCAAGGGAACATATAAAATGCCAAGTTTCCAGGTTTTAATTCGGTATCCAGGTTTTAATTCAGTTTCCAGGATTAAACACGTGAATTAACTTTTTTCATAACCACATTTTGCTAAAAATTGAAAAAAATGTTAATTAAATGTTTTTGGATGGAGTACTTAGTGTGTACAGATACCGAATAAGAATGACCCACATGCTAATCTTCTTATAATTTGGCACGATGTAAACATATTATCTTAGTGTTTTTTTTTTTTTTTAGTGCTATTAAGTGACATTATCAAACAGTTCGTGGTAACGAACTGTAAGTAAGGAGCGACCTGGCTCAATGGTAACCGAAACTCTAGAAAACGGTATTTTGATACAAATAGATACATCAAGAGAATCACATTTTAATGCTGATTTCAAATATATAAGTTTCATGAAGTTTAATCCTACCCATCAAAAGTTAGGCGCCTGAGAAAATTTGGCTGATTTTCGAAAAAAGGGGGAAAGACCCCCTAAAAGCTATAGAACCTTAATGAAAATCACACCATCATATTCCGCGTATCAGAGAACCCTACTGTAGAGGTTTCAAGCTCCCATCTACAAAAATGTGGAATTTTGCATTTTTTGCCATAAGAAAGATCGAGGGTGCGTGTTTATTTGTTTTTTTTTTTTTTTTTTTTTTTTTTTCCCAGGGGTGATCGTATCGAACCAGTTGTCCTAGAATATCGTGGGAGGGCTCATTGGAATGGAAATTGAAAGTTCTAGTGCCCTTTTTAAGTGACCAAAAAAATGGAGGGCAACTAGGCCCCCTCCCACGCTCATTTTTTTCCCAAAGTCACCTGATCAAAATTTTGAGATAGCCATTTTGTTCAGAATGTTCGAAAATATTATAAGTATGTCTTTTAGGATGGCTGAATCCCCCGAAGTTCCCGGGGGGAGGGCTGAAAGTTATGAACTTTACCCAATGTTAACATATAGTATTGGTTATTTGGAAGTATACAGACGTTTTCAGGGGAGATTTTTCCTGGTAGTGGGGGGGCGGGTGGGTCAGGGGTTATGTGGGAGGATCTTTCCATGAAGGAAGTTTTCATGGGGGAAGGGGCATTGCTATGAAGGGGACGCCGGACTTCCCAGCATTACTTAAAAAAAGATCATAAATTTAATAAAAAAACAAGTATTTCAACTGCAACAGCAGCAACATCGAAACTTTAAACGAACAGAAAATATTACATATATAATTGGGTTCACCCCGTAGTCAATGCCTCGCTCTTTAAGCCAAAGATTTTTTAGTACTTTCATAAGAGCTATTTATTCTAATTAACGGCCTTTGTGAATAAGCGGTCATTTCTAAAGAATTGGAACAAAATTTGAACTTTCGCTTAAAGAGCAAGGTATTGACTAGGGGGCGAACCCCCTAATAAAAGTATTAAAAATATATGAATATAGAAGTTCGTTACGTAAGTTAATTCGTAAGTTACGTATATTTATTGCTAATAAAAACGTTCGTAAATAAAATTAAACAAGTTTTGAGAAAGCCATTTAACTAAATAAAAGTAAATTAATATGAAAATTTTGTTTTAATTATTCATGTACGGTGAGCCAAGATCAAAACCAGCATTTATTCAAAAACGTTCAAAAATTAAATAAAAAAAACAAGTTTTTTAAACTGAAAGTAAGGAGCGACATTAAAACTTAAAACGAACAGAAATTATTCTGTATATGAAAGAGACTGTCCCCTCCTCAACGCTTCGCTCTTTACGCTAAAGTTTGACTCTGTCTCACAACTTTATTTTTTAAAACAATAAAAAACTTTAGCGTAAAGAGCGAGGCGTTGAGGAGGGGACAGTCTCTTTCATATACAGAATAATTTCTGTTCGTTTTAAGTTTTAATGTCGCTCCTTACTTTCAGTTTAAAAAATTTGTTTTTTTATTTAATTACAACAGGAGGCGAAAACTTTTAGGTGTGACGCCTACGGTTTCAGTTTCTGTGCAATTAAAGTGTAAACATTAAATTTCTGCAAGTCATTTTTGCAATATGGGAGATTCTGCAAATCTCCCATATTGCAGAAAAAGCAACGTCGAAGGTTACAGTATCTGCAAACTGCCAATACGGAGCCGGGAAAGAAGTCTCCATTGAAATAAATTTGCAGATTGGCGGTGCAGATTTGCAGAATCTGCCAAATGGAGACTGGCTTTAAATAGTCCTCTTTACTTCCGTCGATAAAAACTAGCTATTTCGTGTAAACGCTATTTGTCTATTCTTTGTTCCATTAAAATATTTAGAAAAACTTCAAACAGATAAAAAAAAAATTACAGAGGGGAATACATTCTAAAATTGCTCTTCAAAAGATACCAGTGGATAAAAGGAATTTTGTTATTTATATTCCACCGAAGTGTTAAATCTCTTTGTTGGGGAAGTAGACTGAGTCATCCAGTGGCAGATCCAGGGGGGAGGGCAGCGCCCCTCCCCCTAGCGTAGTCTAAAGTAGTGTAATTTACTTAATTAACTCAACTCTGCGTTAATTAAACTTGCTCCTGACGCAAGTTTATCGGATCAACCTATTTTGTCCCCCCCCCTAATTTGTTTTTATCTGATCAACCTATTTTGTGCCCCCCCCCTCCTAAAAAAAATCCTGGATCCGCCCCTGGAGTCATCATTGTAGCCTATGTTCAAATTTCACTAATATTCCCTTTAAAACTGAGGTTCTAACTTTTTTGGAAACAAAAGAAGGAACCTTTCTAAGACTTGTGATTCATCACGATTTAGGGCCTAGGTTCAGGTTTCATAAACAACCCCAAGAATAGCCGCCTCCAAATCAGGGGGGCTGCAGGGGGCTACTGGAAGGCAGAGGGAAATTAAATTTAAGAAGACTGGACTTGAGGTAAAACCTTTTATTAGCTGTTTAGATCGAAGACACGTACGAATACGGGCTGTTGTCATGGATGTCTGATCCTTTTTGTCCATCACTATTATTGCTTCACTACTTCAGTAGCAAGGCATAGCTAAAACATATTCTAAGAAACTGCCAAGAATTTCCACTGAAAATAGTCTCGATTTAGCTAAACTAGTTAAACAGTTTTGATTCCTGTAAGAAAAAAAAAAGAGGAATATAGTAGAATTACAGAAAATATGATCCAAAATAAATAATTGCTGAGACTACAATCGTCAAGCCTCGTATTACGAAAAAAAAGTAGAACAACGAGAAAAACGAGTTAACCCTTGAGAAATATTTACATTTTCTTTTTTACACTGGCAGTCAATTACATCGTTTTTCTCGATTTCCTACATTTTTTTTTCGTATAATTGCGCGGAAAATATTGTGGAACTGGTGTTCGGAACCAATAGCACTATTTTACATACAGCCTTGTCTTCGAAATAAGAGTACTGGTGCATTATACGGACACTTCTAAAGAGTCAAGTATGGTTAATGCTAATGAAATAAAATAAAACAGGATTAATATATATTTTAGTTTATAAACAAATTTGGGGTATATATTTGCACATTAGGGGGGTGAGGGGGGGGAGGTAAAGCATACCATATATTAAATACGTAACCTAACCTAACCTAATATAACCTAGGTACCTCTCCCCCCCCTAAACCCCAAAAAACAACAGTTTAAATAGCGTAAACGCAATGAAAACTACTCTTTGCATTCCATTTCTACATAGCGGTCTCTTGAAATAAAAAAAACTGAAAGTAAGGAGCGACATTAAAACTTAAAACGAACAAAAATTATTCCGTATATGAAAGGGGCTGTCCCTTCCTCAACGCCTCGCTCTTTACGCTAAAGTTTTTTATTGTTTTAAAAAATAGAGTTGTGAGAAATAGCCTAGCTTTAGAGTAAAGAGTGAGGCGTTGACGAGGGGACAGCCCCTTTCATATACGGAATAATTTCTGTTCTTTTTAAGTTTTAATGTCGCTCCTCACTTCAGTTAAAAAAACTTGTTTTTTTATTTAATTTTTGAACGTTTGTGAATTAATGCAGGTTTTGATTTTGGCTCACCGTAAATGAAAAAGTAAAACAAAATTTGCATATTAATTTTACTTTTATTTGGTTATATGGCTTTCTCGAAAGTTGTTTAATTTTATTTACGAACGTTTTAATTAGTAATAAATATACGTAACTTACGAATTAACTTCTGTAACGAACTTCTATATTCATATGTTTTTAATACCTATATTACGGGGTTCGCCCCCTAGTTAATACCTCCCTCTTTACGCTAAAGCTCGAGTTTTGTTCCAACTCTTTGAAAATGACCCCTTAATCACAAAGGCCATTAATTAGAATAAATGGCTCTTATGAGTACTAAAAATCTTTGGCTTAAAGAGCGAGGTATTGACTAGGGGGCGAACCCAATCATATACGTAATAATTTTTTTTCGTTTTAAGTTTTGATGTTGCTCCTTACTTTCAGTTGAAAAACTTGTTTTTTTTCTTTAATTTCTGATCGTTTTTTTTAAAATAATGCTGGGAAATCCGGCACCCCCTTCATAGCAATGTCCCTTCCCTCATGAAAAAATTCCTCCATGGAAAGATCTTCCCATATAACCCCTGACCCTCCCCCCACTACCAGAAAAAATCCCCCCTGAAAAGGTCTGTATACTTCCCAATAACCAATACTAAATGTAAACATTGGGTAAAGTTCATAACTTTCAGCCCTCCCCTCGGGGACTTTGGGGGATTAAGTCATCCTAAAAGACATAGTTTTTGTCTTTTCGACAAAATGGCTATCTCAAAATTTTGATCGGGTGACTTTGGAAAAAAATGAGCGTGGGAGGGGGCCTAGTTGCCCTACATTTTTTTGGTCACTTAAAAAGAGCACTAGAACTTTTAATTTCTGTTTGAAAGAACCCTCCCACGATATTCTAGGACCATTGGGTCGATACGATCACCCCTGGGAAAAGAAAAACAACAAATAAACAAATAAACACGCATCCGTGATCTTTCTTCTGGCAAAAAATACAAAATTCCACATTTTTGCAGATAGGAGCTTGAAACCTCTACAGTACCTCTACCTCTAGAAACCTCTTGAGTTCTCTGATACGCTGAATCTGATGGTGTTATTTTCATTGAGGTTCTATAATTTTTTGGTGGTGTTACCCCCTTTTTCGAAAATCAGGCAAATTTTCTCAGGCGCGTTAATTTTTTATGGGTAGGAATAAACTTGATGAAACTTATATATTTGAAATCAGCATTAAAATTTGATTCTTTTGATGTATCTATTGGTATCAAAATTCCGTTTTTTAGAGTTTTGGTTACTATTGAGCCGGGTCGCTCCTTATTTACAGTTCGTTACCACGAACTGTTTGAATAATCAGTCTGGCGGGTTTCGTCTCTCCTTAGTATATAAAAGTGTACGTTTAACGCACCAGTACCAAGGGCTATAGCTGGAAGACCTAGAGCTATATTCTGGAGTTTCCGTATTTGTATGATGGGTAATTTAATCAAGGTTCCAAGCCGGAAATTATATGAAATACACAGCAAGATATTTAAAATTTGTTGTTGCAAAAATGTGATGCCATCGCCATTCTTCTGTTTCCGTGCCTGGTTTAATAAACAACAGAGAATCTATTAACCTGACTCTGAAATTGAGTGAAAAAATCTTGAAAGCTTATGAAAGACAAAATTATTAACTATTACTAAATAGTACCTTTATGGTACCAAATGACTTTTTTTTTTAGTTTTTACTGTCATTTTCACTTGATGTTCGAAAATCGGCTCCAATTTTCCCCCCTCCTAGGATTTTGACGAAATAACACCACTGGTTCCAACCATAATCTCGTGCTAGGATTTGTAGTATAAAGTTTAGCTTTTCTTTTTTAACTAGGACTTATGAAAATGTGATAGTCTTTCCAGGTAGAGAAAAAATGACTTGCTCTGATTTTACCTAAAATGAATGCCCGGAAAGGACCGACTTGATGTACTCGTAGTAAGATATGTATTGGGAGTACAACCACCTTTCACTTTTTAGCCACACCTTGAGGCGGAGGAGGTACTTAAAAGCCTTAAATCTAAATAAAATCTTAATTGCATGAAAAGTCTAAAGCTAGACCATTTACAATGATTGGCCCAGGCTCTATAAATAAAGCACTTGGGAATTCATGTCCCATATTGCATTTGTAAATTGAGTTTTGACTTGTATAATCATTAAAAGGAATCCCTTTAAAAGGTTTAGATTTCGGATTTTTAGCATAGTTTGGGCCAGTGGTTCTCAAGATGTGGTATGCATACCCCCGGTAACTGAAAAGGGGTACCTAAAGTTGTGTGTGGGTAAAAAGTGGCACAGTGTTTTAATAAGTTTAAGAACCACTGGTCTAGACAAAGTATAAGATGTATCGTTTTCTGGCTATGAGTGGGTGGACTTATAATATAAGTGGCTTGGCCACCTAGCATATTAACTCCGCGTATTATAAAAATGTAGAAGACTGAAAAGTATCTCCGGCGAAAAATTTCTACTATTTGGTTAGGATAGAATCTCAGAGGATTTTTATGTGTCAGTTTTAGTTCGGAAAACGCGTTGTAGGACATTTTGTAATAAGCTGTACATCTAAGATAAGATTGTACTAATAAAAAAAAAAACATCCAATATCAAAGATGATGGATGCTTGCTGGCGTGTTGCTATATTTCATTTCTATTATATCTGGTATCTAAATTACTGTAAACAACAAATGAATATGGATTGACAGTTTAATATACATATACTGATATTTATTCCAAAAAGTCTGAATAATTTTTTTGTTATTAAAGTTGAAAAAGTGAAAGATTAAAAATGTATTTTATTTTCAGTAAAGTGCAAATTATGCTCTGGTCTTAAGAAGGCATGGGGAGTGTCAGCAATGCTCATGAAAATTTATGCTCGTTTTGAGTTTGTTTCGGTTATTTTTTGTAATTTCTGTTCGTTTTGGGTTTAATTTATTTATTGATGGTTATTGATGTCACAAAATGACATATCCCAACTACGGTTTCATAACAACTAAGATCATTTGAAGCACAATATTAATTTTTACGGGAATTAACTTGTCTATAATTGGTATTTATGAGACAGATACATGAAATAATTCACCGCTTAGTGTTAATTTTTTGAATTTCTTTTGCTGTATGATAAAAAATACTATGTTCACCGGAAGATTGGTATCCTATTGAATGAGAAAAATATATCAGCATTTTATAAGAATTTGTCCCTTCCAGCTAGTTTCAATCAGCTAGTTTCAACTGTAGACTTTTCCTTGAAAGGATTTCTATTGATTTTAGAGATGATTTTAGTAACACGAGAAAAAGTATATTTGGCTATGTTGTTATGTTGCTGCAATAAAGATTTGCTAGCAAAAACTTATATTTCTACTGGACAAGACTTCAATACATTTATTTTGCTCTCTGACTAAAAATTTAAGAGAATTTTACGAATTAATAATCAGTATTTATCAAACAGTTCGTGGTAACGAACTGTAAGCAAGGAGCGACCCGGCTCAATGGTAACCGAAACTCTAAAAAACGGAATTTTGATACCAATAGATACATCAAAAGAATCAGATTTTAATTCTGATTTCAAATATATAAGTTTCATCAAGTTTAATCTTACCCATCAAAAGCTACGCGCCTGAGAAAATTTGGCTGATTTTCGAGAAAAGGGGGAAAGACCCCCTAAAAGTTATAGAAACTTAATGAAAATCACACCATCATATTCAGTGTATCAGAGAACCCTACTGTAGAGGTTTCAAGCTCCTATCTACAAAAATGTGGAATTTTGCATTTTTTGCCAGAAGAAAGATCACGGGTGCATGTTTATTTGTTTGTTTTTTTTTTCCCAGGGGTGATCGTATTGACCCAGTGGTCCTAGAACATTGTAATAGGGCTCATTGGAACGGAAATTAAAAGTTCTAGTGCCCTTTTTAAGTTTTCCAAAAAAAATGGAGGGCAACTAGGCCCCCTCCCACGCTCATTTTTCCCCCAAAGTCACCCGATCAAAATTTTGAGATAGCCATTTTGTTCAGCATAGTCGAAAATCTAATAAATATGTCTTTTACGATGACTTAATCCCCCACAGTTCCCAGGGGAAGGGCTGCAAGTTATGAACTTTGCCCATTGCTTACATATTGTATTGGTTATTCGGAAGTATACAGACATTTTCAGGAAGATTTTTTTTCTGGTAGGGGGGGGGGATGAAAGAGGGGGTTACTCGGGAGAATCTTTCCGTGGAGGATGTTTCTTTGGGGTAAGGGACATTTCTATTAAGGGGGCGCCGGATTTCCAAGCATTATTTAAAATACGATCAGAAATTAAATTTAAAAAAACAAGTTTTTTCAACTGAAAGTAAGAAGCAACATTAGAACTTAAAATGAACAGAAATTATTACGTATATGAGGGGGTTCTCCCCCAAGTCAATACATCGTTCTTTAAGCCAAAGATTTTTTAGTACTTTCATAAGAGCTATTTATTCTAATTAACGGCCTTTTTGATTAAGTGGCCATTTTTAAAGAATTGGAACAAAATTCGAACTTTAGCTTAAAGAGCAAGGTATTGATTAGGGGGCGAACCCCCTAATATACGTATTAAAAATATATGAATATAGAAGTTCGTTACGTAAGTTAGTTCGTAAGTTACGTATATTTATTACTAATAAAAACGTTCGTAAATAAAATTAAACAAGTTTCGAGAAAGCCATTTAACCAACTAAAATTAAATTAATATGCAAATTTTGTTTTAATTATTCATGTACGGTGAGCCAAGATCAAAACCTGCATTTATTCAAAAACGTTCAAAAATTAAATAAAAAAAACAAGTTTTTTAAACTGAAAGTAAGGAGCGACATTAAAACTTAAAACGAACAGAAATTATTCCGTATATGGAAGGGGCTTTCCCCTCCTCAACGCCTCGCTCTTTACGCTAAAGTTTGACTCTGTCTCAACACTTTATTTTTTAAAACAATAAGAAACTTTAGCGTAAAGAGCGAGGCATTGAGGAGGGGAAAGCCCCTTCCATATACGGAATAATTTCTGTTCGTTTTAAGTTTTAATGTCGCTCCTTACTTTCAGTTTAAAAAACTTGTTTTTTTTTTATTTAATTTTCATGTATAGGTCAGCACGGTAATCGTAGCAAGTCAATGTTATTTAGCAGCATAAATTCCATAAAAACAGTTAGATTAAAGTTCTCGCGGCTAAAGGTGCAAAGGTATCCTGCTTCTCTTGGACAGTAACTGTGCAACTTTACTGCTCAATTAATGGAATAATATAGCCTACTGTAAGCAATACGTCATTTTAGTGGAATTAAACAGCACCTTTACCGTCTTAACATTCTGGGGCGGATCTACGTTCCAATTCTAGAAATCGCATGAGGCGTAACCACGCTTCTACACAATTTCAAATTATGATTTAAAAATCATTTTGTAAGTTCAAAATTCTCAAATATCTCATTCTCGTATCACTTAAATAAAATCAGAAACAGAAGAAAAACAGGTAGGAAAAAAACAGAAACAGGACGAAATAGCTATTATAAAAACAGAAACAGAACAGAACAGGTAAATAAAAAATAGGTCATCTGTTTCTGTTCTGTTTCTGTTTTTTGTATGAACAGAACAGAAACAGGTACTTTAAAAACAGAACAGAAACAGAAAACAGAAACAGTGCCCATGCTTAATCTCAAATAGTAAGCTGTATGACAAATATGGTTCAATCCCGCTTTCTAGAGCTAAAATGAGAAAAAAAAATGGCTAGAACCTAGGACACGTTCTTCGGATGAGGGATGACAGATCGTCAAAGATTGTCCTGGTCAACCAGCCGTCTAGGGCCAAACGAAAAATGAGTCGTCCCCAAAGGGGGTGGTAGGATGTCGTAAGGAAAGATCTAAGGGAAATGGGAACTTTTTGGTAGGCTGTAAAGAGGGAGGCTTTGAACGGGTTGGGATGGAGGAGGAGCGTGCGTATAAGCAGTGTTTACCGCAGGTAGCTTGGTGCTTCAATGAGTTGTTAGTAGCGATAGTGGTAGCAATAATTGATCTAGCTTGGGATTGAATTCGAGAGACACTGACGAGTACATCTCGCTCACAAGTAGTATGTTACCTTATACTTTACGGAGACATGCAACTGGCAAAAATTACCGCAACTGAGCATGAAGGCACAAAAACAAAAGAGCCAACGATGAGCACAATTTTGAAAATAGTGTAGAATAGGCGTGGCAAGGACCAACTGCTCAAAAATTCTGTTGAGACTGTTGTGAGAGTAGTATGTTACCTTATACTTTACGGAGACATATAGCAATTACCATGTTATTTGCGGAGACATATAGCAATTACCATGTTATTTGCCCAGACATATAGCAATTTCTACGTTATTCTATAGAAGCACTACACCTTTTCAAAGAGAGTGACTATCCCCATGCATATAGGTAATACCTCTACAGGGCATTACACCTTTTCAAAGAGAGTGAGTATAACTTGATTTGTGGTTGGGATTGAATAAAAGAAATGGTTTTCACTACAATTCATACTAGTAAGAGAATTGAATTCAGAGAGAATAGTTTATTTGAGAGGATATTAGTGGAGAAAAAATGAGTGGTGCATTTACATTATTGGAGATTAATGATGGAGCTGACAACAGCAGCAACGATATACGAGTACCCAATGTGGCTGTGGAAATAACCACTGGTTGTAGACTATGTCTTGAATGGGACACTATGTATGCCAGATACGTGATATCATTAAGCAAATTTAAGCAGGAGGAGCAGCTATGTTTTGCTGGAAAAGTGAATATTCTCCATATAAATAAACTTCGGTCAGCATTAGATGTCCTATCGAAATATATTGATGAGAACAAAATGCATCAGTGATTATTATTATTGTAATTATGTTCAATAAAATTGTTTCTAAATCAATGGTATTTTTTTCTTTCTATAGTAGACTAGCATATATTTTTTAGAGTAGAAAAAATTCTGGTTAGTCTGAAGTTGGTTGTGAGAGAGTTAGGACTCTAAAAAATGGATAGATTCGAGAAAGAGCGAATCATGAGGAATCTAGTTCTTATGGAAAAACGTTTGATTCTAGATGACAATTTTCTAGAGCTGTCTATTCAAAGGAAGATATTTTCTCGGGGAATGCTTGTCGATATAATGAAAACTGATTCTCCATCATTAGACTATTGTATGAAGCTTCTACGTCGTGGTCCAAATGCATTTACACAATTTATTGATATATTGATCACAACACGGCAAAATGATATTGTGGATATGCTTTTAAACATTAGTTTAGAAATTTAGGACTTTTTTTTCATGAGAAAGATGGTGCTCAAGGATGATTTACTCCTCTCTCTCTCTATCTCAGACAATTTTTGTTGTTGCTAGCTCAGTTTCATTGTGGCAGTGAGAGTGTCAACACATGACAAAATGTTCCATACATGTCCGTTATGTATGTACACACTGGGCAGCTGGTCATCATGTGAGAATTGCACAATGATTGATGAGTATGATGAAAAGTGTAGATTATGCATCCCGTGTAAATTGCATAGAGGATATGCTGTACAAATTAAAGGTTGTAATTCCTGTCTTGAAGAGGTGTGTGACTCTCATCCTAGAGGCCATCTATGCTCCAATTGTCACTATGATAAATGTAAGCAGTGGGAGAGTACATATCCCGGTATGATTGGAAAGAATCCTAACCGTGATTTTAGTTTATTGCTACGAGATTGGTATCGTCGTGGTTTTAGATTGTTCTGGGAGGAGGAACCAGGTCAGCGATTCAACTGTTGGAACAACAAAAGAATATGGTTTCTACGTCATTGTTGTGAAGACAATGGGTGTTATGATTATAAGCCCACTGATTTTTATTTGGCTGTGACGGAATGTGATTCGACACTTGAGGACACTGTTTATGAAATTGCTTCAAATAAGCAAATTGAAACATGTGAATTCTATAGAATGAATGAGAATAGTATCATTGACTATACAAAGAGATATGACAAGAGTGAAGTCACGCTCTACTGTAGAAAATGTGACCCTGACATTGCAGTACATCAGGATCAGTACACTGTGAATTCAGATAATCTACCTGCACTAGTTGTTGTCGACAAATATCTAGTAGTGGATGAAATCTAAAGAGTAGAAAAGTCGTTTTATCATGTATATAAATTTTTTTTATTAATAAACAATTTCACATACATTTTTAGAACATATTATTCTTAGGGCACTAAAATCAATATTAAATACACTTGTAAGTATATTCTCCACTAGAAAGTCGTTCAATCGAGGTAAGTCAACGTAGATGTTGAGAAACTGCTTGTAGGTGTAGCCACGACATCTGAACATGAAAAAGAGTAGTGCATGAAAGCCACATGTCTTAGTCGTTAAATCCTGTACTCTTCGTTGATTTTGAATAATGGTTTTCCCACTGCTTTCAATAAAGTTGCTGATGTATGGAGCGTAGAATTTATACGAAAGGCCAAGAGGATCAAAAAATTCAATATTCTTCGCTGTTTGAAAGATGCATAGCCAATGACCAGTCTTCAAAGTCGTTGGACTGCTATTAACAATGATTAGGGTATTGTTAACACTTGGAATTTTTTCAATGAAGTCCGAAGGTCCGCAATAGGACTTGTACTGGGACATGTATGGATCCATACTAAATACATTGATTATTTGGTTTGTGTTCATGGTGCTAGGTCTAGTAGAACACTGCCGTCGGGTGTGATTTCCCAATAGGTTTCAAATTGACTCAGTGATATTAGCGTGATACTCTCAGTCAGAGCATCGGCAAATGTACACTCTAAACGTACATTCCCTGTTCGTACTATACTCATATCCTGTGTGCCTGACAAGTCCAAAACAATAACCCCATGATTTTTTGAAAACATTGAATCGGTTATTCCATTTTCAAATAGTTGAGAGTCATGATCTAGGGATTGCGTAGTCAACTCGTACAGAGTTCTATAGGATTTTTTGTCAAATGATAGAGTTTACAGTGGAATACCATTCACTTTGCACACAAGGCTAGATAGACCGAAAAAATTAAAATCATGGGGGGATTCAGTCCAGGATCCAACGGCACTGCCACTCTTCACAAAGACCAAACCCAATTTTGATGGGATTTCTCCATTGATAAATGATGAATCGCTATAGCTACGAGAACCGGTCAACACTTGGATACACAATACGGAAATTTCATTCAAGAAATTATGAAAATATTTGTAAGTAAGTAACAAACTTTATTGATTTCACCTCTTGGATATACAGTACAGATACTTCATTCAATAAATTATGAAAAAATCGCAAGTAAATAACAAACTCTTTATTGTTTTCACCTCTTGGATATACAATGCGGATATTTCATTCAATAAATTATGAAAAAATTGTAAGCAAGTAACAAACTCTTTCCTGAAGTCACCTCTTGGATACACAATGCAGAAACTTCATTTAAGAAACTATGAAAAAATTGTAAGTAAGTAAGTAACAAATTCTTTCTTGAAGTCTCCTCTTGGATAAGTTAACTTTAGTATTTCATGGTTTGACGTGCCTGAAATCATGAATTAGAATAGTTAATTAGCTGTTTGGGTTTTCAGACCTAGTTTTTTAGATTTTCGTGGTGTTAGGTTCCTGGGGTTTATTATTTGAGAAGTTAACTTTAGTATTTCGTGATTTGACGTGCCTGAAATCATGAGTTAGAATAGTTAATTAGCTGTTTGGGTTTTCAGACATAGTTTTTTAGATTTTCATGGGTGTTAGGTTCCTGGGATTTATTATTTGAGAAGTTAACTTTAGTATTTCATGGTTTGATTTGCCTGAAATCATGAATTAGAATATTTAATTGACTGTTTGGGGATTTTCAGACCTAGGTTTTTTAGGTTTTCGTGGGTGTTTGTTTCCTGGAGTTTATTATTTGAGAAGTTAACTTTAGTATTTTGTGGTTTTACGTGCCTGAAATCATGAATTAGAATAGTTAATTAGCCGTTTGGGTTTTCAGACCTAGTTTTTTAGATTTTCGTGGGTGTTAGGTTCCTGGGATTTATTATTTGAGAAGTTAACTTTAGTATTTCATGGTTTGATTTGCCTGAAATCATGAATTAGAATATTTAATTGGCTGTTTGGGGATTTTCAGACCTAGGTTTTTTAGGTTTTCGTGGGTGTTTGTTTCCTGGAGTTTATTATTTGAGAAGTTAACTTTAGTATTTTGTGGTTTTACGTGCCTGAAATCATGAATTAGAATAGTTAATTAGCTGTTTGGGCTTTCAGACCTAGTTTTTTAGATTTTCGTGGGTGTTAGGTTCCTGGGATTTATTATTTGAGAAGTTAACTTTAGTATTTCATGGTTTGACTTGGCTGAAATCATGAATTAGAATATTTAATTGGCTGTTTGGGGATTTTCAGACCTAGGTTTTTTAGGTTTTCGTGTATGTTTGACTCCTGGGATTTATTATTTGAGAAGTTAACTTTAGTATTTTGTGGTTTTACGTGCCCGAAATCATGAATTAGAATAGTTAATTAGCTGTTTAGGGTTTTCAGACCTAGGTTTCTTAGATTTTCGTGGGTGTTTGTTTCCTGGGGTTTATTATTTGAGAAGTTAACTTTAGTATTTCGGGGTTTGACGTGCCTGAAATCATGAATTAGAATAGTTAATTAACTGTTTGGGTTTTCAGACCTACGTTTTTTAGATTTTCGTGGGCGTATCTGATGAAATAATTTAGGTCGTATGATCAATTTAATTTATTTTTTAATGCACTAGTTTTTCAGTAAGGACATTCGATATCCTAAAAGTGTTTAATTCAAACTTTTACCTTGACCATCGATGTTGTTAGCAGAATTTCAAAAGGATCATTTATGAATGCTGGCGTATCTGATGAAATAATTTAGATCGTATGATCAATTTAATTTATTTTTTAATGCAGTGATTTCACCTCTTGGATATACAGTACAGATACTTCATTCAAGAAATTATGAAAAAATCGCAAGTAAGTAACAAACTCTTTATTGTTTTCACCTCTTGGATATACAATGCGGATATTTCATTCAATAAATTATGAAAAAATTGTAAGCAAGTAACAAACTCTTTATTGTTTTCACCTTATGGATATACAATGCGGATATTTCATTCAATAAATTATGAAAAAATTGTAAGCAAGTAACAAACTCTTTCCTGAAGTCACCTCTTGGATACACAATGCAGAAACTTCATTTAAGAAATTATGAAAATATTTGTAAGTAAGTAACAAACTCTTTATTGATTTCACCTCTTGGATATACAGTACAGATACTTCATTCAATAAATTATGAAAAAATCGCCAGTAAGTAACAAACTCTTTATTGTTTTCACCTCTTGGATATACAATACGGAAATTTCATTCAATAAATTATGAAAATTTGTAATCAAGTAACAAACTCTTTCCTGAAGTCACCTCTTGGATACACAATGCAGAAACTTCATTTAAGAAAGTATGAAAAAATTGTAAGTAAGTAAGTAAGTAACAAATTCTTTCTTGAATTCGCCTCTTGGATAAACAAAAAAAGTCATTTCATTCAAGAAATTATGACAAAATTCTAAATAAGTAACAAACCCTTTCTTGAATTCGCCATTGGGTTGCACAATACAGAAATTTAATTCAGGAAACTACGAAAAACATTGCAAACAAACTCTTTCTCGAACTCGCTTCCTGGACAGACAATACAGCAATTTCACTCAAGAAATTATGAAAAAATTGTAAGTAAGTAGCAAACTGTTTCTTGAATTCTCCTCCTGGATGCACAACACAGATATTTCATTCAAGAAATTAAAAAAAAATTGTAAGTAAGTAACAAACTCTTTCTTGAATACACCTCTTGGATACCCAATACGGAAATTTCATTCAAGAAATTATGAGAAAATTCTAAGTAAGTAACAATCTCTTTCTTGAAGTCCCCTCTTGGATACGCAATACGATACGGAAATTTCATTCAAGAAATTATGAGAAAATTCCAGGTAAGTAACAATCTCTTTCTTGAAGTCCCGTCTTGGATACAAAATACGGATATTTTATTCAAGAAATTATAAAAAAAAGGAAAGTAAGTAACAAACTCTTTATTGATTTCACCTCTTGGATACAAAAAAGACATTTCATTCAAGAAATTATGACAAAATTCTAAGTAAGTAAAAAAAAGTCATTCTTGAATTCGCCGTTTGCTTGCACAATACAGAAATTTCATTCTATGGGTCCTCTACACGTGATTAAACACGTTTTGAAACTACATGCTATTTGCTTGCCTTTCCTTGGTACCTTTCCAAACGAGCGGGGATTCCCCACTGGTTCCTACACATTGCAAAAAAGTGAGCAGTACGAAAACTCCACGTTTTCAACCAGACTGGTTTTTTAGACAACACCCATTTTTTTTTTAGGGGTCAATCAGAGACAGCGGAGATTGCTCAATATACGATAACTTGATTGGTGATTGGTTACACACCGCAACGGCGCATACATAGTGAGAGAGACATGCAAAGTCGACATAGCTTTATTTCATTTTTTAAGGTTAATTTAGACGAGGTTACGTGCGCGCACGTAACGCACGCACGAAATTTCCGTATCGTATTGCGTATCCAAGAGGGGACTTCAAGAAAGAGATTGTTACTTACTTAGAATTTTCTCATAATTTCTTGAATGAAATTTCCGTATTGGGTATCCAAGAGGTGTATTCAAGAAAGAGTTTGTTACTTACTTACAATTTTTTTATAATTTCTTGAATGAAATATCTGTATTGTGCATCCAGGAGGAGAATTCAAGAAACAGTTTGCTACTTACTTACAATTTTTTCATAATTTCTTGAGTGAAATTGCTGTATTGTCTGTCCTGGAAGCGAGTTCGAGAAAGAGTTTGTTTGCAATGTTTTTCATAGTTTCCTGAATTAAATTTCTGTATTGTGCAACCCAATGGCGAATTCAAGAAAGGATTTGTTACTTATTTAGAATTTTGTCATAATTTCTTGAATGAAATGACTTTTTTTGTTTATCCAAGAGGCGAATTCAAGAAAGAATTTGTTACTTACTTACTTACTTACAATTTTTTCATACTTTCTTAAATGAAGTTTCTGCATTGTGTATCCAAGAGGTGACTTCAGGAAAGAGTTTGTTACTTGCTTACAAATTTTCATAATTTATTGAATGAAATTTCCGTATTGTATATCCAAGAGGTGAAAACAATAAAGAGTTTGTTACTTACTGGGGATTTTTTCATAATTTATTGAATGAAGTATCTGTACTGTATATCCAAGAGGTGAAATCAATAAAGAGTTTGTTACTTACTTACAAATATTTTCATAACTTCTTGAATGAAATTTCCGTATTGTGTATCCAAGAGTTGACTTCAATAAAGAAATTGTTACTTACTGAGAATTGTTTCATAATTTCTTGAATTAAATTTCTACATCGTGTATCTAAGTCGTGAAAACAATAAAGAGTTTGTTACTTACTTAGAATTTTGTCATAATTTCTTGAATGAAATGTCTTTTTGTTTATCCAGCAGGTGAATTCAAGAAAGAATTTGCTACTTACTTACAATTTTTTTCATAATTTCTTTTATGAAATTTCTGTATTGTGTATCCAAGAGGTGACTTCAAAGAGTTTGTTACTTGCTTACAAATTTTCATAATTTATTGAATGAAATTTCCGTATTGTATATCCAAGAGGTGAAAACAATAAAGAGTTTGTTACTTACTTGCGATTTTTTCGTAATTTGTTGAATGAAGTATCTGTACTGTATATCCAAGAGGTGAAATCAATAAAGAGTTTGTTACTTACTTACAAATATTTTCATAATTTCTTGAATGAAATTTCCGTATTGTGTATCCAAGAGTTGACTTCAAGAAAGAAATTGTTACTTACTGAGAATTTTTTCATAATTTCTTGAATTAAATTTCTACATCGTGTATCTAAGTCGTGAAAACAATAAAGAGTTTGTTACTTACTTAGAATTTTGTCATAATTTCTTGAACGAAATGTCTTTTTGTTTATCCAGCAGGTGAATTCAAGAAAGAATTTGCTACTTACTTACAATTTTTTCATAATTTCTTTTATGAAATTTCTGTATTGTGTATCCAAGAGGAGACTTCAAGAAAGAATTTGTTACTTACTTACTTACAATTTTTTCATAGTTTCTTAAATGAAGTTTCTGCATTGTGTATCCAAGAGGTGACTTCAGGAAAGAGTTTGTTACTTGCTTACAATTTTTTCATAGTTTATTGAATGAAATATCCGCATTGTATATCCAAGAGGTGAAAACAATAAAGAGTTTGTTACTTACTTGCGATTTTTTCATAATTTATTGAATGAAGTATCTGTACTGTATATCCAAGAGGTGAAATCAATAAAGAGTTTGTTACTTACGTACAAATATTTTCATAATTTCTTGAATGAAATTTCCGTATTGTGTATCCAAGAGTTGACTTCAAGAAAGAAATTGTTACATACTGAGAATTTTTTCATAATTTCTTGAATTAAATTTCTACATCGTGTATCTAAGTCGTGAAAACAATAAAGAGTTTGTTACTTACTTAGAATTTTGTCATAATTTCTTGAACGAAATGTCTTTTTGTTTATCCAGCAGGTGAATTCAAGAAAGAATTTGCTGCTTCCTTCAATTTTTTCATAGTTTCTTTAATGAAATTTCTGTATTGTGTATCCAAGAAGTGACTTCAAGAAAGAATTTGTTACTTACTTACTTACAATTTTTTTTCATAGTTTCTTAAATGAAGTTTCTGCATTGTGTATCCAAGAGGTGACTTCAAGAAAGAGTTTGTTACATACTTAGAATTTTGTCATAATTTCTTGAACGAAATGTCTTTTTGTTTATCCAGCAAGTGAATTCAAGAAAGAATTTGCTACTTACTTACAATTTTTTCATAATTTCTTTAATGAAATTTCTGCATTGTGTATCCAAGAGGTGACTTCAAGAAAGAATTTGTTACTTACTTATTTACAATTTTTTCATAGTTTCTTAAATGAAGTTTCTGCATTGTGTATCCAAGATGTGACTTCAGGAAAGAGTTTGTTACTTGCTTACAATTTTTCATAATTTATTGAATGAAATATCCGCATTGTATATCCAAGAGGTGAAAACAATAAAGAGTTTGTTACTTACTTGCGATTTTTTCATAATTTCTTGAATGAAGTATCTGTACTGTATATCCAAGAGGTGAAATCACTGCATTAAAAAATAAATTAAATTGATCATACGATCTAAATTATTTCATCAGATACGCCTGCACTCATAAATGATCCTTTTGAAATTCTGCTAACAACATCGATGGTCAAGGTAAAAGTTTGAATTAAACACTTTTAGGATATCGAATGTCCTTACTGAAAAACTAGTGCATTAAAAAATAAATTAAATTGATCATACGACCTAAATTATTTCATCAGATACGACCACGAAAATCTAAAAAACGTAGGTCTGAAAACCCAAACAGTTAATTAACTATTCTAATTCATGATTTCAGGAACGTCAAACCCCGAAATACTAAAGTTAACTTCTCAAATAATAAACCCCAGGAAACAAACACCCACAAAAATCTAAAAAACCTAGGTCTGAAAACCCTAAACAGCTAATTAACTATTTTAATTCATGATTTCAGGCACGTAAAACCACAAAATACTTAAGTTAATTTCTCAAATAATAAATCCCAGGAGTCAAACATACACGAAAACCTAAAAAACCTAGGTCTGAAAATCCCCAAACAGCCAGTTAAATATTCTAATTCATGATTTCAGCCAAGTCAAACCATGAAATACTAAAGTTAACTTCTCAAATAATAAATCCCAGGAACCTAACACCCACGAAAATCTAAAAAAACTAGGTCTGAAAGCCCAAACAGCTAATTAACTATTCTAATTCATGATTTCAGGCACGTAAAACCACAAAATACTAAAGTTAACTTCTCAAATAATAAACTCCAGGAAACAAACATCCACGAAAACCTAAAAAACCTAGGTCTGAAAATGCCCAAACAGTCAATTAAATATTCTAATTCATGATTTCAGGCAAGTCAAACCATGAAATACTAAAGTTAACTTCTCAAATAATAAATCCCAGGAACCTAACACCCACGAAAATCTAAAAAACTAGGTCTGAAAACCCAAACAGCTAATTAACTATTCTAATTCATGATTTCAGGCACGTAAAACCACAAAATACTAAAGTTAACTTCTCAAATAATAAACTCCAGGAAACAAACACCCACGAAAACCTAAAAAACCTAGGTCTGAAAATCCCCAAACAGTCAATTAAATATTCTAATTCATGATTTCAGGCAAGTCAAACCATGAAATACTAAAGTTAACTTCTCAAATAATAAATCCCAGGAACCTAACACCCATGAAAATCTAAAAAACTATGTCTGAAAACCCAAACAGCTAATTAACTATTCTAATTCATGATTTCAGGCACGTCAAACCATGAAATACTAAAGTTAACTTATCCAAGAGGAGACTTCAAGAAAGAATTTGTTACTTACTTACAATTTTTTCATAGTTTCTTAAATGAAGTTTCTGCATTGTGTATCCAAGAGGTGACTTCAGGAAAGAGTTTGTTACTTGCTTACAATTTTTTCATAATTTATTGAATGAAATATCCGCATTGTATATCCAAGAGGTGAAAACAATAAAGAGTTGGTTACTTACTTGCGATTTTTTCATAATTTATTGAATGAAGTATCTGTACTGTATATCCAAGAGGTGTAATCAATAAAGAGTTTGTTACTTACTTACAAATATTTTCATAATTTCTTGAATGAAATTTCCGTATTGTGTATCCAAGAGTTGACCGGTTCTCGTAGCTATAGCGATTCATCATTTATCAATGGAGAAATCCCATCAAAATTGGGTTTGGCCTTTGTGAAGAGTGGCAGTGCCGTTGGATCCTGGACTGAATCCCCCCATGATTTTAATTTTTTCGGTCTATCTAGCCTTGTGTGCAAAGTGAATGGTATTCCACTGTACACTCTATCATTTGACAAAAAATCCTATAGAACTCAGTACGAGTTGACTATACAATCCCTAGATCATGACTCTCAACTATTTGAAAATGGAATAACCGATTCAATGTTTTCAAAAAATCATGGGGTTATTGTTTTGGACTTGTCAGGCACACAGGATATGAGTATAGTACGGACAGGGAATGTACGTTTAGAGTGTACATTTGCCGATGCTCTGACTGAGAGTATCACGCTAATATCACTGAGTCAATTTGAAACCTATTGGGAAATCACACCCGACGGCAGTGTTCTACTAGACCTAGCACCATGAACACAAACCAAATAATCAATGTATTTAGTATGGATCCATACATGTCCCAGTACAAGTCCTATTGCATACCTTCGGACTTCATTGAAAAAATTCCAAGTGTTAACAATACCCTAATCATTGTTAATAGCAGTCCATCGACTTTGAAGACTGGTCATTGGCTATGCATCTTTCAAACAGCGAAGAATATTGAATTTTTTGATCCTCTTGGCCTATCGTATAAAATCTACGCTCCATACATCAGCAACTTTATTAAAAGCAGTGGGAAAACCATTATTCAAAATCAACGAAGAGTAGAGGATTTAACGACTAAGACATGTGGCTTTCATGCACTACTCTTTTTCATGTTCAGATGTCGTGGCTACACCTACAAGCAGTTTCTCAACATCTACGTTGACTTACCTCGATTGAACGACTTTCTAGTGGAGAATATACTTACAAGTGTATTTAATATTGATTTTAGTGCCCTAAGAATAAAATGTTCTAAAAGTGTATGTGAAATTATTTATTAATAAAAAAAATTTATATACATGATAAAACGACTTTTCTACTCTTTAGATTTCATCCACTACTAGGTATTTGTCGACAACAACTAGTGCAGATAGATTATCTGAATTCACAGTGTACTGATCCTGATGTACTGCAATGTCAGGGTCACATTTTCTACAGTAGAGCGTGACTTCACTCTTGTCATATCTCTTTGTATAGTCAATGATACTATTCTCATTCATTCTATAGAATTCACATGTTTCAATTTGCTTATTTGAAGCAATTTCATAAACAGTGTCCTCAAGTGTCGAATCACATTCCGTCACAGCCAAATAAAAATCAGTGGGCTTATAATCATAACACCCATTGTCTTCACAACAATGACGTAGAAACCATGTTCTTTTGTTGTTCCAACAGTTGAATCGCTGACCTGGTTCCTCCTCCCTGAACAATCTAAAACCACGACGATACCAATCTCGTAGCAATAAACTAAAATCACGGTTAGGATTCTTTCCAATCATACCGGGATATGTACTCTCCCACTGCTTACATTTATCATAGTGACAATTGGAGCATAGGTGGCCTCTAGGATGAGAGTCAC
>JAPEVW010000102.1:72500-112500 GCA_027921565.1 Artemia sinica | reverse complement strand
TCCTTACTCCATCCTTGCTCTTTACAATATAGTATTAAAGTTCTTTGAAAATACTTCTCATTCAAATTCAACGGCCCCTGTGTTTGAGTAGTCTTTCTCAAAGAACTATGACACATAACAATGTTAAGAGCAATAGTTGAGCAAAGGGCAGCCACCCTCACATAAGGAATAGTTTATGTTCGTGTTAAGTTTTAACCTTGCTCCTTACTTTCACTTGAAAAAACAGGAAATTCCAGCCCCAAAAATCCCCGTATATTCCCAACACAGTTTATAGAATCTATAAACTGTGATTCCCAATAACAAATTCCGTATTTTAACAATGGGAAAATAGCATAGCTTACAACCCTTTCCTCTGCGTCTTTGGGGGTTATGTCATTCCCAAAGATATATTTATTAGACTTTTCGACTATGCTGAATCAGATGGTTATCTTAAAAATTTTGATCGGTTGTCTTTGGGGCAGAAGAGATGCGGGAGAGAGACTAGTTTCCCTGTCTGGTCACTTAAAGAGGACACCAGAAATTTTATTCCCATTCGAGTGAGCCCTCTTCCGATCATTTAGGACCGTTGGTTCGATACGATCACCCGTGGTGAAAAAATCACCACGTGGTGATCTTTCACAAAAAAAATCACAAAAAACGTGGTGATCTTTCTTCTGGCCAAAAAAAAATGTAGTTAAGAGCTAGAAATCTTACAGCATGGTTTTTCTGATGTAGGCCTAGTGATTTTCATTAACATCGCTTGACTTTTTAGGGCGGTCTCTCCCTTTTTCGAAAATCAATCAATTTTTTAAGGCTCTTAGATTTTGATTGGTAACAATAGACTTAATGAATATTACATATTGGGAATCGGCATAAAAAGCCATTTTTTTTTATTTATTTATTGTTATCTAAATGTTGTGTTTTTTAGTGTCGGTTACTATTGAGCAGAGTTGTTCCTTACTTACAGTTATCTCAAAATTTCGATCGGTTTTCTTTGAGGCAGAAGAGGCGTGGGAGAGAGGCTTGTTTCCCTGTCTATTTGGTCACTTAAAAAGGGCACCGGAAATTTTTATTCCCATTCGAGTGAGCCCTCTTCCGATCGCTTAGGACCATTGGTTCGATATGATCACCCGTAGTGAAAAAATCACCACGTGGTGATCTTTCACAAAAAAAAAAAAAAAACATGGCGATCTTTTTCTGGCAAAAAAAAATGTAGTTAAGAGCTAAAAACCTCTACAGCAGGGTTTTCTGATGTAGGCCTAGTGATTTTCATTAACATCGCTTGACTTTTTCGGGCGTTTTCTCCGTTTTTTCGAAAATCAGTCAATTTTTTCAGGCTCTTAGATTTTGATTGGTAATAATAGACTTAATGAATTTTACATATTGGGAATCGGCATAAAAAGCCAATTTTTTTTTATTTATCTATTGTTATTGAAATGTCGTGTTTTTTTTGGTGTCAGTTACTATTGAGCAGAGTCGTTCCTTACTTACAGTTTGTTACCACGAACTGTTTGATACAATTATTGTAAATATTCTTTGTTAAAACTAAAATATATTTTGCTTTAACTTTAAAAAAATTGCATTTTGATTTTGCAATTTCACTGCACCTTCAAGTTTATTTTCATTCTATAATCTATTATGTAATATTTTGCTGCTAATGTTTAATTTTTAGCTCAGCTAAGTGCTTTTAATGCCTAATACAGTAGAATTAAGATTTGGAAGTGGCAGAACATTAATTGCTGTTTTGATAAGAATCTCGGAAGTATATCATTTGATTGCGTCATAAAAGTTATATTATCTCGATTTTTTGCTTTAATTCTGAAAAATGATTGGCTTTAAAACATGTTATTGGTTTATTAATTTGGTTACAAATTTGACCACTGGAAAGGACACAAAATAGAAATGGAAAGAAGATTTAACTCATTCAACTGTTGGGAAAGCTTAATGAGGGAGAACCAGAAGGGCCAAAAATGCAAAATGAGACTGTAAAAGGTTACAGCGTAAGGCCACTGGTGGATCCAGGGGGGATAGGAGGAATCCGCCACCAAGATTTCTTCTGGCACCCTCTTTTCTTGTTTTTTCTTGTTTTGCTTTTTTTAGAACAAATTTGCCAATTTGGTCAATTATTGGCACCTTTGTCACATTGCCCCCCCCAAGATTTTTTTCATTGGCGCCCTTGTCACATTGAGGTCCCCCAAGATTTTGCTCTAGATCCACTTGACCCCCCTTTGCACACGTGTCTGAACCGTCATAATTATTTTTTGGGAGATCTTTTTTTGCCCGAGCCACACTAAGGTCACGCCTCTTGTTAAAATTAAATAAAAAAAACAAGTTTTTTAAACTGAAAGTAAGGAGCGACATTAAAACTTAAAACGAACAGAAATTATTCCGTATATGAAAGGGGCTGTCCCCTCCTCAACACTTCGCTCTTTACGCTAAAGGTTTTTATTGTTTTAAAAAATAAAGTTATGAGACAGAGTCAAACTTTAGCGTAAAGAGCGAGGCGTTGAGGAGGGGACAGCCCCTTTCATATACGGAATAATTTCTGTTCGTTTTAAGTTTTAATGTCGCTCCTTACTTTCAGTTTAAAAAACTTGTTTTTTTTATTTAATTTCTGATCGTTTTTTAGTTAATGCAGCTTTTATTTTGGCTCACCGTCATTGAATAAGTAAACAAAATTTACATAAAAATTTTACTTTTCTTTTGCTTAATGGATGTCTCTAAATTTGGTTATGACGTAATTTACAAATTAACTTCCGTAACTAACTTCTATATTCGTATATTTTTCTTCTGGCAAAAAATACAAAGTTGCAGATTTTTGCAGATATGAGCTTGAAACCTATGTAATAGGGTTTTCTGGTACGCTGAATCTGACGGTGTGGTTTTCATTAAAATTCTCTCACTTGTAGGGGATGTTTCCCCCCTCTTTACAAAATCGGGTAAATTTTCTCAGGCTCGTAGCCTTTGATGAGTAATACTAAACTTAATAAAATTTATATATTTAGAATCAGCATTATAAACCCATTCTTTTGACACATTTATTGACATCAAAATTCCGTTTTTAAAAGTTTCGATCACTATTGAGCCGTATCGCTTGTTTTTTTATTGTTTTTTTTATTACGTATATGTTATTACGTATATGAGGGGGTTCTCCCCTTAGTCAATACCACGCTCTTTACGTTAAAAGCCAAAAAAAAGTTTTAATTCACAAGCCCCTGAATCACAAAGACAGTTTAGTTAGAATAGATAGCTCTTTTGAAAGCACTAAAAAAAACTGTAGCGTAAAGAGCGAGGTATTGACTTGGGGAGAACCCCCTCATATACGTTATAATTTCTGTTCGTTTTAAGTTCTAATGTTGCTTCTTATTTTCAGTTGAAAAAAACTTTAATTTCTTTAATTTAATTTCTGATCGTTTTTTAAATAATGCTTGGAAATCCGGCGCCCCCTTCATAGAAATGTCCCCTACGCCAAAGAAACATCCTCCACGGAAAGATTCTCCCGAGTAACCCCCTCCTCCAGCCCCACCCTCCAGAAAAAAAATCCTTCCTGAAAATGTCTGTATACTTCCCAATAACCAATAAATAATGCTGGCAAGTCCGGCGCCCCCTTCATGGCAATTTCCCTTCCCCCATGAAAACTTCCTTCATGGACAGATCCTCCAACATAACCCCCGACCCCCCCCCCCCCCACTACCAGAAAAAAACCCTCCTGAAAACGTCTATACTTCCCAATAACCAATACTATATGTTAACATTGGGTAAAGTTCATAACTTTTAGCCCTCCCCCCGGGGACTTCGGGGGATAAAGTCATCCTAAAAGACATAGTTATCATATTTTCGACCATGCTGAACAAAATGGCTATCTCAAAATTTTGATCGGGTGACTTTGGGAAAAAAATAAGCGTGGGAGGGGGCCTAGTTGCCCTCCATTTTTTTTGGTCACTTAAAAAGGGCACTAGAACTTTTAATTTCCATTCCAATGAGCCCTCCATTCCAATGAGCCCTCCCATGATATTCTAGGACCACTGGGTCGATACGATCACCCCTGGGAAAAAAAAACAAAATAATAAAAAAAAAAATAAATAAACACGCATCCGTGATCTTTCTTCTGGCAAAAAATGCAAAATTCCACATTTTTGTAGATAGGAGCTTGAAACCTCTACAGTAGGGTTCTCTGATACGCTAAATATGATGGTGTGATTTTCATTAATGTTCTATAACTTTTACGGGGTCTTTCCCCCTGTTTTTGAAAATCAGCCAAATTTTCTCAGGCGCGTAACTTTTGATGGGTAGCATTAAACTTGATGAAAGTTATATATTTGAAATCAGCATTGAAATCTGATTCTTTTGATGTATCTATCGGTATCAAAAATCCGTTTTCTAGAGTTTCGGTTACCATTGAGCCGGGTCGCTCCTTACTTACAGTTCGTTACCACGAACTATTTGAAAAAAACAAGATTTCCCTTGTTTTTCTTTGATTTTAACATCTCAACTGTAGCAAAAAAAAAAATGGAAATAAAGAGGACTTGGTTTGAAGAGCGTATAGCAACAATAATTTTTTCGTAAGTATTGTCTGCGGATATGTCTGTTCCTGTAGTGAGATTCATCATAATAAAAGAAAGGTTAGTTCTAGATTGTATTTCTTATAATAAAAAAAATGTGTCTTAGATTTTCATTTATGATCGGTCACTCAAGAAAATTACGCTTGAAAGTTAAATAAACATCCAAACTCACCAAACTGCGTGTGGGATAGCCTAAACCACAAGATCTGTTGATCTGCAGGATTTTGTTGTGGTCTAAAAATGTAAGTATATCTGGCTGGGCCACTAATGATCAAGCAGCTTTAGTCTTTAAGTTACGCTCTGGCCGTATTATAGTCAAACCTTTTTGGTAAGATCAAGATTAGGCACGACTACAGCGCCAATTCACAGGCAAACTTTGGTTTTTGTTTAAATGTTTTTGGAGGTGACTCCTTTCGAAATCATTGACTAATCAGCTTTAAGACGTAAGTCATATTGTTCTTTTTGAAATTAGAAAGCATGGGAGCTTAGAAAAGCACTTCTTCTGTCCGTAAGATGAATCTGGCAAAAGATACACAAACATGGTATTAATACCAGGGTCGTATCCAGGATTTTCCTTGGGGGGGTTACAATTTTTTTTTTTAAAAACATCCAAAATTGTTTATATTCATTTCTGTTATGTTTTTACGAGTTGGAAAAACATGGGGATTTCAACCCCCGCCCCCCTAGATACGGCCTTGATTAATGCCCAATAGTTCGGAACAAAGACGTGTTGATAAAACCTTTTCAAACCAGTATATTGTCATTCTAATTTTCTGTCTGTTTAGTAAGAGCATGACATTAAAATCATGGGAATACATTGCTCATTCACTTTCTTTTTTTTATCAGCAGGTGTGACTATAATGCGGCCTGGACATTCGGGTTGCCACTAGAATTTTCAAAACAATACTATCCCAAAGGACAAAAATCCCTAGTCCTAATTAGCTTGGTAATTTACCTTGTTCATTATCGCCCTATTTTGCAAATCCTCAATATGTCAAATTAAGTAATTCTGCAGAAAAAAATCTGTAATTAAAAGCATAAAATTATTCTCAAAATCATTCTTGATAGTTTCGTTCCAGCTCACTCAAAAAGCTCCGGATTAAGCGGCTTAGTCTTAAGTTTGATATACGCGGCCATTCTGTAACGTAAACTACTTAGCATGATTATGAGCATATGATTGATCGGCTAAAAATGATACTCCAATCAGAAACGAGTTAACGTTCTCACAGACCTTATATAAACCAGCATGATAGACTTGAGTAGCCAATGTTCTCTGTTACCCAATACCCATAAGTTCTTCTTGGAGCATCGTTAACTAATTGTAAGATTTCTAAAATACAGTTTACTTTTTTAAGTAGCCTCAAGTGAACACAATGATGAAGAACGAAATGAAAAATTTACGTCTGTATTTTTGAACCCTGAAGTCCAGGGGCGTAGCTCCAGCATTTTTATTGAGGGGGCAAAAAAGTTCCACATCCAGAGAGTCAAGGGGCATGGGCTATATAATAGCTTTTTTCCAATTTATTGGGGGGGCAGCCCCCTTGCCACCCCCAAACGACGCCACTGCTGAAGTCTGAGAGCTATTTTCTTTATACAAAGGCATAATTGTGTCATTAAAATGAAATGATAAGTATGAGCTATTCCTCACGAGATAATGTTTTCTGCTTTTATTTATTTTCAAAAATCCCTTTTAAAGGTACTTATGTTTTAGAGCCACCATACTCAGGTTTTTGGTCTGAGTAGAACCGGTTTCTTTCTGTATTTCTGTACGTACTCGGTGATTATCAGCTTAGCATGAAAAAGATAAACTACTATGTAGGTATATTTTAATTAAATATTTTATATATAGAGTTGGTATTTTGGATAAGTTAGGTTAAGCTAGGTTAGTTAGAAATCATTTAAATACCATTTAATATAATGTGTTCCGGGCGGCCGGGTTTCCATAATTCTCTGTTGTATTTTCCAAAATTTTGTAATTAAAGTATTATATTTTCATCATATTTAGGTATATTTCATAAGGATTAACCTAACTTCACTTCCTGCGTGTGGCGTATATAATCAAGGCCGTACCCAGAGGGAGGGTTGGGGGGTTTGAACCCCCTCCCCCGAAATTTTTGTGGGTTAGGGGGGTTTGAACCCCCCCCCCCCGAAATGTTTGTCTGACTCGTAAAAACGTAACAAAAAGGAAATAAACAAATTTGTATCTGTTTTTGAGGTTTTTTGTGTAAACCCCCCCCCACCGAAATTTTTTTTGAGTAAAAGCCCCTCCAAAAAAATCCTGGGTACGGCCTTGGCTATAATTCATAAGTACCCTTTTAAAAATAGATAAATGGTTAATCCTTTATGCGTATATTTTGGATATATTTGAGGGCAAAACATAGGATTTACAAATTTTCAAGCATTTGGCTCAATAGCCAATCATTTAGAAATTCTGCTAGCCCAAAATTCTGCCCAATGTATTATTGCAAATTTGATTAGGAAAATTGAACTTTCACTAAGATAAGATGAATTTCCAAAAAATTGCTATCACAAGCCCAAATTTGCACTTGTGGTTGCTGAGGAATTGGCAAAAAACGTGACACATATAACAGATAGCAATTTGGTTCTCATTAGTGAGATATGATTCTTAAATTATTTTGTTCAACCAGAGCTACTTGTTGAGTTTTTTTTCGACATTATTTTTTCATATATCTACTACAATCAAGACAGGTACAATCCAAATAGATTTCTGTCTCTTCTGTTAGTTTTTTTCATATTTTTTTTCCTTTTTTCACTAAAAACAGCTAGAAACAACAATACATAGAACAAACGACTCGAAATATAATGTCCACGCTATTAGTGCGTGTTTTTTGTTTGTACCTTCGATTTTATCTTCTGAGATTTTTTTTAGTATTTAATTGAAAAACCAACAGAAGAATCTGGCCAAAAAAGCATCTAAAGGCACTTCTAAAAAATTGATATTTATTACAGAATAATTTTACGGGGATTGGAGGAGGGGCTGTTAAATCATGAGAAATTTTCGGATATAAATCTATTTAACTTTGACTGAGGAGGAGAGTTATGGAGACCAATCACATAGGGGAGATAATGCTGTTGGAGGCTAAATCTCTCTAAAAAAAACAAACGTAAATTAAGATTTGAAAATCTTTCATGGCTCCGAAGTACAAGAAAAATAGAAACAAATAAAGCGTGTGGTATATCAATGCCTAGATCTGTGAAATAAATAACAAGAAATAGCCTTAATTTTCTTCCCTGCTATTGTTGAGATGCGTCGCTATCTAATATTGAACAAAGTTGGAGAAACAGCACGAAAATCCTCTCTAAAGCGTTACATCTTAATTTTTGTTTTATTATAAAATGAATAACGTCGGGAATACGAAATAGAAATATGTTTCCAGTCATCAAACAATTATAGCCCGTTGACAATTTCATTATGATCAAAGCAAACAATGTCAAAGAAATGTTTCTTTAGGTCCTGATTGACAGAGATGGTGGGGATCTTTCAACAAAAACTTGGATTTAGTTGTGGGGGCAGAAGATTTAAGGGGAAGGGGGTGCACTTAGGCAGGGTCAAAACTAGGGTTTTGAGTTTGGGGGATATAAAGAATGTGTCGAAAAAATTGTCCTGTGTGCCGCCAAATGCGGACACATAGCCTAATTTAAGCCGCTGAAGACGCCCAAAGTTTCAATGGTGTCCGTACGGCGAGCCGACGCTTTGGAACTTTGAGGCTGGGAAACCTCCCCCTCCTTCCACCTTAGCTGCACCCCAACTTCTAGGTCTCGTCTTTAGGCCAAAACTGTATGAAACCTGCATCAAAATTACAACACTATCATTGAAGTGGGACTAATTAATTTTTCAGTGTAAATGCAAGTGCGATAGAGAACTGCTGATGTTTTCGTTTTTCGCAGGAAGCGGTTTTGGTTTAGTGTATGTTCCAGCAGTTGTAGCAGTTGGATTTTATTTTGAAAAGAAAAGAGCTCTTGCTACTGGAATTGCCGTTTGTGGTTCAGGAATAGGAACATTTCTAATGGCACCTCTTACAACATACCTCATCAATGAATACGGCTGGAGGGGAACTCTCTTAATTCAAGCAGGTAGGTTGGTCTTGAATTTTATCAGGAGAGCTATTTCTAACCGAGGAGATTCATCACTGTCCTTAAAGGGCATCCTTAATTTTAATCTAGTTTTATCTTCTAATATATTCTAATATGATCAACTGACAGGTATCCAGTTGATCTCCACTTAAATTGCACTCTCCGAATTGTGAAATATGAAATTTAAATGAAATATATTTTTGGTTGTTTTGCCCACAAAAACTTGTTCCAAATTTGGGCTCTAACCCTGAATCTTAATTGACCCTTCTCAAAATAATATCGCATAGCCTAAGCGTCTGCTTATGCTTTGGTTTACTTATTAATATTTTTTCAGTTGAATAGAACGTTTTGAACCTTGATTCACTGTACTTGTTTTGCATTTCTGTCTAGTCGTTATTGCCATCCATGACCAAACATAAAATTAAGGCCAAAACTCACTTTTCACAAGTCTGAGAAGTTCAATATAAGCACGAATTAACTTTCTCCTCGTAATGCTGCAAGTCCCTCAAAGTAAAAATAGCTAACAACCTTTCTTCTTTTTTTCTCTCATTTTTTCTTAAGCAGGCGAGGTATTTCTAGATCCGTGCTTATGGAACATTCCTATAACACTTCTCTGAGACATCTTGGAAATTAGACTAAATAATATTTACTGAAATGAATCTAAAATGAACTCCAAAAAATCCATTATTGTCTGGGAGCTGGCATGGCGGTATGCTGAAAGTTCTGAGATAGCTACTAGATTTAAAAGTATCAACAAACTATTATATAGATCTACTTTTTTATTTTTACACGACGTTTTAATGTATTTAAACATATGCGTTAAACGTATTTAAACATCAAAGAACCCTATTCAAGAGCCCACGAGAGCTTCAGTCATGAAGAAGATCAAAAGCCACGCATAATTTCCATCCATGGCAAAGCATACCATATATTAAATACGTAACCTAACCTAACCTAGGTACTTCCCCCCCCCCCTAAACCCCAGAAAACAACAGTATAAATATCGTAAACGTAATCAAAATCACACTTTGCATTGCATGACTCCCTTGAATTAACCCGTCTTTAGAGGGTTTTTCGTGACTGGTTTCATTGCGTTATATAAAAGAGTACGTTTAATACATAAGTACCTTATATTCATTTAAAAAGGGCACGAGATATGGTCATTTCCTTCCAATGTATTTTAAGCCATGCAAGCCCTTCACCCATGCAAAAATTATACCCTGTGAAATGTTTGTTCTATGTTGTTAATATGGTTAGATATTCAGACCTAAAGACATTTCAATTAGAGCTATAGAACCTCAACTGTAGATACATTGTTGATTTTCTAGCTGATTCATGCTGCGGGGTTGTTGCAGGAAAACGTCGCTGACATTTATTTCAATGTTTCGTTTAATTTAACTGAATCGCTTCCTATTTTGTAAAATTATATATAGGGTTTTGTAAAAGCGCATCAGCTGTTATAAAGGAGGGGCGGTGGGTCATTTTTTACGCAAGGGGGGATATGTTACTAAGAGTGCATTTCAATGTCCAATATTCTAACTCTCACTAATCCTCCAGATGAATATAGAAGAAGTTTTGGGGAAGGGGGTGGAAACTTTTATATAGTCTCTCTTAAGTCACTGGAATGTTTTTGGTCGACACTAAACTAGTAGTAAAGAGAGGAGGTAATAGTGCCCCTCCCATTGCTATAATCTTTGCCTATATCGCATAAAATATTACATTCACATGCGTGACTGCCCAGAAGTAGACACTTCAGCACAATTATTCAGATTAAGTCTATCCATATGCTGATAAAATTTAGAAGTAACGGGACATTTTGTTAACAATTAAGGTTAACAACCGGTTATCAATTTGGTTAACAACCGGTTAACAATTAAGTGCTCCATGTAGGGACACTTAGTAAAGAACGATTTGATCTCTATGTATTCTTTTTTATTCTTTTTTTTTATCTTCCAACGACCTAGTATATAAGAGATGATCATAGAAACTTAGGAGAGAGCTCATTAAATTAGAATTTGAAGCTTCTGGTGCCCTTTGAGTCAAAAGTGATAGGATTGGTAAAAAGTAAAACCTGGCACGCGAGAAAAATTTTTCATTTGTAACTGATTCAGGAATGGTAAATACGATTATTATCTAAATCAGGGTTGGATCCAGGGGGGATAGAGGGAGAGGGGAGAGGCACCCTAAGTGACAGTCCTAAGGGGTGGGCAAAACAAACTTAAACTGTCATATTTACGGGCAAAAATTGTAATATGTACCGTATTGATGGTGTGGTAGAGAGCGGCAAAGTCTACAAAGTCTATCTCCTACTCTGATATAAATTAGGCTTAATAGTATAATGGAAATTTGTTTATATATATCTTTTTGGATGAAAAAACTATTTAGATAGGTAACGAGTTGAAAGAAATTCATTTAAGGACCTTATTTTGGAAAAAAAAACTCATATAAATGACGCCACAAGGACAATAAAAAAAACGCAAATTCACAATTGCTGAAAATAAACAAACTGGACCATCAAACGTGACGAGACTAATCCGAACAGCTAAAGCAAAGGACATGGAAAAATTCATGAGGTGATGAACAGTAATGAAGTGTAAAGAAATATGTGGTTAAGAGACAGCTAACGACCTGGGCCATCAAACATGACAAGACTAATCCGAAGAGTTAAGGCAAAGGGGATTGAAAAATGATCTGTATAATCATGAAAGAAAATTTTAATCATAGGATCGTATTTTCTTCGTACTTTGTATAATTTAGTTGCAAAACACAGTGAAATTGATTTTAAGAGGTATTCTTATGAGCTTTTCATGTAGAAGGCCCAAGACTTTTAATCTAAGACTTTGCCTCCCTAATTGAAAGCCACACATTTGCACCATAGAATCGTACTTTCTTCGTATTTTGTATAATTCTGTTGCAAAATATAGTGAAAAGCCATATTGAGAGTTTATAGCAAAGAACGAACTCAAGCCTATGGTAACCAAAATATTAAAAGAAAATGTAATTTTCGACAAACTTTACAAAGAATGAAAGTAAAACCTATATAGGAAGGGGATCCACGTTGTCTCACCACCATAGACCGTAAAGTCATTCTTTAAATGGAAATTAACTGTTTTATATTAAGATTAATAGAAGTTTTCTAAATGCTATTCACAGTCGATCCTTCCCTTTTCCCAGATAAATGATAAAACATGTAAAATAGTAAAACATTTTAATTGGTCGTTCAAGAGTGGCTTGGAAACAAGTAATGACAAGGGGTTTGCTCCTTTCTGAGAAAAAAAAGCCGAAGGCTTTTTCCTGTGTGTGATAAATGTGTTCATCAAAGCCATATATAAAGAAGAGTCGGCCCTAGTTTACCACGATAATTTATGGCTGCTACGATAGCTACAATCTAGTAGAGAATGAAGGAACGATGCTAGCTTTGGTTAACGATAAGGAACAGGCAATTACAATATTTACAAGATTTGCCGCAACTTATTAAAGAATGAGCTTTACTGCATAGTAACCAAAAATTTAGCAAATATATGAATAACCACCGGGAGCCCGGAGGCTTCGCCGCCAGGCCTTGGCACATGGTTCTTCTAACCACAGACGATTTGAGCTTTTTCTTGATGTCATGACGTCACCACAGGTTCGATACAGCCACCCTGTGAAAAATACGAATTCTTTTTTAAGTCCTGACCTATTTAGATCGTTTTTGTGGCCAGTCATGGTTGTTCCTTGTTTTCCAACCGCAGATTTCATTGTCCATTTTTGTTCATCTTTACCGCAGAAAGTTTTTTCCATGCCTTTAGCTTTAACAGCTTAGATTCATACGTCATCTCATTTAATTTCTTAAGACGTTATAGATAACAAATACATCTTTTCCAGTTTCCAACCACAGATAGCTGTTCAAAATTTCGTTTACAATTCAATGTATTTCTCGCTGTCCTTTGTTCCATATCTTTTCCTTTAGCTGTTACGATTCTTACTTTTACTAGTTTTCTAATCACATTTATATGTGCTTCGTCTTCATCAATCAACCCCTTAAACATTTTAAATGACCTTAAGCTAGAATTAACGCCTTATAAAATTACGTTTTTTTTTATTGGACCTTTAACTTTTGCCTTGGCTTGTCTTTTGTCATTATGAAAAACATAACGACGAACCTTTTTTTTTTTTTTTTTTAAGAGGCTGATGCAGTATCAGGTTCTTGGCTAACGTTCTTATTAACTCTAATGTCTCTATTTATAGCTATTTCATCGTCTGAAGCTTTTATAAAATGTTGAACGTCGACTTTTACCCCGGCTTGTCTTTTGTCATTATGAAATACATATCGCCCAAACTTTTTTTTTTTTTTTAACAAAGGCATGGTATTACTTTCATAAAATTTAACTTAAAAACTTAAAGCTCCAATGCGTTCGACAGTTTAAGTACATATAGCAAACATATTTGAGAGAAAGTTTGCGAAAAAGATAGCTACTTCAAAAATATAGCTAAACCGATAGTATTGTAGCAGTAAATTAAAACGTGGAAGAGTTACTTTACTTATATTTGTTCATGTCGTTTACTTTGATGTTACAAACTTAAACAAGTTACTTCTTGAAATTAAACAAGAAACCGAGGTTGAGGTGAAGAAGATAAAGAATCCCTATTAAGCATAGTAGTCAAATGCCATCAGCTTTTATCCCTAAACTTCAAACTAACGTGGAGAAACTCGATTCTGATGTGGAAGAAACAACCAAAAATGACAATCTGTCACTGTCTTCACATGGTTGTTCAACCATTTTGGAAAAATTAGAAAGTGATGAGCAGGAAGAGGAAAAAATGCCGCTGTTCGGTATCGAAGAGCAAGCACTTGACAAGGTAGAAGTACTTAAAAAAGATGAGAAACAAAAATTCCAACCCGTAAAGAATGACAAAACGGAAGAATGTAAAAAGATGCAGTCGATGCAGAATATTGTAGTTCAAGCAAATTTTCTTGTTTTTCAAGCCACCAAATTTACTTTGTTGTTCAAGCCAAGAGACTGTATGTTCCCTATGTTGGAGTTTCGGACAAGGCGGTTCTAATAGTCTACTTTGTGTTTCGATCTGACACTATTTTTAGAAGCTATGGGTTATTGTATTTCTTAGTATGGGACGTCGTCTCTTACTAGGTTGCTAGCTACCGCTGCAACCCGGATTTTTAGTATGGGGCGTGAACGTCTCTTACTAGGTTGTAGCGGTAGTTAGCAACCTAGCTACCGCTGCTACTTTTAGTTACTGTGTGCCATGGTTTGTTCTTTACTTGGTTTCAGCTATATCTGAAGAAAATTGCAAACTCCCCATCAATAATGAACTATATCGATCCTTTGTATAAAATTTTATCTAGCATATGAAAATGAAGTTCTTTGTAAAAATATTGATTTTTTTATGTTAATTACAAAAGCATGTAGACGTGACAAATTCCTGATGTTAATAGCATAAGCTACGACAGTGTTATAGAACAATAAAGTTTTTCGTAAAAAATTGATTGTATTTTAAAAATCATATTTTTTTAAACTACAAAAGGCTTTTAACCGCATCTATATCCTTTAAAATAAGCCATTAAACAACTGTACGATGTTCCAGTGCCAAGCTATCTGAGGAGGAAAAAAATGAAAGAAAAAAAAAGATGTCGTTTATGCTGAATTTCGTGGTTGCAGCCACTTTTCTTGATTTTCAAGCCAATATATTTCCCTTGTTATTTAAGCCAAGGGACGGTAAGTGTCCTTTATAAGGGTTTAGAACAAGGCGGTTCTAATAGTGTACTTTGTTTCTTGATGTGATTCTGTTTTTAGGAGTTATGGGCTATTTCATTTTTACTATGGGGCATGATCGTCTCTTACTAGGTTGCTAGCTACCGCTGCAAACTCTATTAGTTGTACCCGCAGCTGTTGATTTAGTTATATCTGCAGCTAGGGGATTAGTTTTACCTGTAGTTATTGGCTTAGTTGTACCTGCAGCTGTTGGCTTACTTTTACCTGTAGATGTTGGCTTAGTTGTACCTGCAGTTGTTGGCTTAGTTATATGTGCAGCTGTTGGTTTAGTTTTACCTGTATCTGTTGGCTTAGTTGTACCTGTAGCTGTTGGCTCAGTTGTACCTGCAGTTGTTGGCTTAGTTGTACCTGCAGCTGTTACTTAAAATGTCGCTTTTTGTTGCTTTTTGCGGAGTGAAAAGGCTGGGAAGCGTAAAATGAGTATCATTATAGTCTCTATGGATAAGCTTCCTTGACTATAGATTTACTACTCTGCCTTATGGTAAAATCCACCCCATCCCCTTTAGTAAGTGGAAATTAAAAAGCACGTTCTGAGAAAAAACTGCCAAATAAAAAAATTACAATCAGTTTTGGAACAACAACGGTTATCTTGTTTGTTTTAATAGTAAAAGTTAATTACGATGGCATTTTTTCAGGACTTTCGAGAAACAGCTTGAAACGATAATGTCTCTTTTTTATTCTTTTTGTTTCTTCAGCAGTAGTGGGGTGCTGAAACATTTTGGCACTCCAGCACATCCACGAGCTCATTTGAAAGCTAAAATTTACATTTATATGTTTAGCATGTATTTCTATGCTAGACAGCAAGGTAGTAAGTAGCAACAAAACAATTGAAATTTTAGTGTCGTGTACCACTGAAATCTTCTTAGCCAAAAGCCAAAAAAAAAACCTAGTCAAAAAAGTGGATCCTTTAAACCTTCCTATTGAGTACCAACCCCTCTGAGTACCCTTAGTTAAAAAAGAAAACGTCGAGAAAAAAAAATGTATCCACTCATGTTCAAAACTCCATCAGGAATAATGATAAATAGTATTCGAGGCATTTATACCATATAAAATTGATACAACAAAAGAGGATTTGGAACAGAAAAAAAAACTTTAGTAGCTTGTAGAGAATAAAAGACTAGCTTATAAGGTTATCAATAGCCTTCTACCCTCCATGAAATCGATAAATTTTACTATAAATCTTTCAAAGAAACTCAAGCAAGCTCAGTTTTCGGTAAAGCCCTACTTTTTCAGAATTCTAAAAATTCTGGGAAATACCACGAGTCAGTTTCTTAAAGCTAATATTATAGACATATATTGCATAAGCCATGAAGTAATAATTTGTGTTTGTTCTAATTTTTGACTGCGTTTATTTACTGTCATTGTCTTTCAACGCTTCATCACCAAGTGTCACAATTTTCATATTGTTAAGCCTCAAGAAAAGTAATAAGTTTCCTTAAAACAGGTCAGGGATTAGTAGCTGCTTCTCAGGCATGCCTGCGGCGCTTAAACCTGTTTTGGTTACTCTTGCCTAGTTTAGTAAACATAAAAAGTAGAATAACCGATTTTACATTAAAGGGAGTGTAGGGTTGTTTACATAATTCAAAGGTCATAGATCCAATAAAAGCTAAAGTATTTTACTTTTGAGAATTTTCTAGCACTTATACACAATTAATAGGCAATACTTACGCCAGAGTCTCCAAGTTGCCGGTAAAATAATTGTTTCCTTTCCATTAGGACTGGAATCGTTCCAGATTCAGAATTGGCAGTTTGTTACTTAGCAAAAATCTTTTCTAGGACTCGTTTTAAATTGCGCAGTTTTCGGTGCACTTTTCCGCCCCCTTGAGCCGGTGCGACGACCAGAGCCTGACGTTGCAGGAACTCCGTTAATGCAAAGAATAAAACGAGCTCGCGACGAAAAGATGAGGCAAAATGATTCGTATGCCAGCTTCCACAGTGGCCAAATAATACAGGTAATATTGAAATTTTAAATTTTTAATAAAACCAGACATAAAGTTTTCTTCACAAAATTTTTCCAGAATTACAAGCTTTTCCTGAAAATATTGTAATTCCGAAACTGAAAAGAGTGAGAAAAGAAAAGAAATCAAACAGAGAAGGGGTGTATTTCACGCGGCGTATTCACTGTATAGCCGTTCAAGTGGTTAATGTTAGTTAATAATCTCCCTTAGTCTAATTGTTAATCAGTTTTTAAGTCACCCTAAAACTCATTTTATCCAATTTCTTGCAATTGAACTCTTGGGATATAATATCCCTAAATTAAGGGTAAAATCTGGTCGGTGAAACCTCAACGAAGTGCTTCGATTCGGCATCACCTACTGTACTGGTAATCTTAATTTATTCCCGTTACCAAACCCTGAATGTACCAAAATTAAAAAAAAAAGCTCCCACGAAGAGAGCTTTTTTAACGAGTTGAATTCTATATTAATAATGTGTGTGACCAATGGTTCTCCTAGCCTTGGGTTTAGTACCGATGTCTTTTTTTTTACAAACAATCAATTAACTCTCCTATATTATTTTAGACAGGCGTAAACATAATTCGATTTTTGCGGGGATTCAGCTTATGGTTATTGGAAAAAATGACCCAGTGCTTTGTTCTTCAAAGATTGTTAAACATAAACAGATAATTGCAAAATTTATGGCAGAATTAAAAAAAAAACATTGTGGACATTGTACGTTCCCTTGCAGGTTTGGATATAGAAGAGAGGAATCAAGTTTTTTTTTAAGTTTTAAAGTCGCCCATTAATTTCGTCTGAAAAGAATCGCAGTCACGTACCAGCTATGGAGAGAACTCTATGGCCAGTAGGTGAACTCCGGTAGGGAGCTCCAAGCAGATATATCTGGAGGTTGGAGGTGAAATCCTAAAAGGGGGTATTCATATGCTGAAATTTTTAAACTTTCTATGAGAGGCCCTTCAGATAAATGCGAAAAGGGTATGATATTTAACCCTTAATCTTCAAATGTTCTGATTAATCTATACGGACTGGATGTGTAGTGTGGAAGCCTAATGGCTTGCTACTTTCCTCTTGTTGTAAAAATGTTTTTACAGTAAAATAAAAGATTACAATCAAGATTTAACCTGCACAGAGGGTTAAATGCACCCCCTTAAACATCATTTGACGAGCAATCCCCACTTTTTATATACCCGAGTATTATGACCTGAACGTTCATTTTGGCGAATAACCTCCGACCCTCACTCTTCAATCTGAGGATTTTTGTGAAGTTTTGTATTTCATTTTCATGGTTTATTTCAGATTTTCGCAGAAATAGAGAGAACGAAGTTCTAACGAAGTCATTTAAGTGTAGTGGCTATCTTAAGTTTAGATAATAATTGTATATAAATAAAACTGATTCAGCCTTTAGGCTGATTCCAAATATATATATATATATATATATATATATATATATATATATATATATATATATATATATAATATATATATATATATATATAGATATATATATATATATATATATATATATATATATATATATATATATATATATATATATATATATATATATATATATATGTATATATATATATATATATATATATATATATATATATATATATATATATATATATATATATATATATATATATATATATATACATATATATATATATATATATATAATATATATATATATATATATATATATATATATATATATATATATATATATATATATATATATATATACTATATATATATATATGTATATATCTATATATATATATATATATCTATATATATATATATATATATATATATATATATATATATATATTATATATATATATATATATATTATATATATATATATATATATATATATATACATATATATATATATATATATATATATATATATATATATATATATATATATATATATATATATATATATATATATATATATATATATATATATATATATATATATATATGTATATATATATATATATATATATATATATATATATATATATATATATATATATATATATATATATATATATATATATATATATATATATATATATATATATATATATATATATATATATATATATATATATACTCCATCAAATTGAAGCTAGACGGCAAAGGCTATTAGTATAGGAACACATATAATTTTGGAAAAAAGGGAGGAGGGAAAGCATCCCCTTGATAAAAATGATGCGTAAAAGAGTGAGGGCTGAGGAGCGATAGCTCCACTCATATTTAAAGTAATTTTGATTTATTTTATAAAGGAAATACACATAAATAAGACTTTCCATTCTATAGTGCATTGTTTTACAACATTTAAATTTCAGCGTAAGATAATATATATTCCAAAAAATAACTGTCACGAGCCTAGCTGGATGAGATTGTATTTTGGAGTCAAAAGAATAAACAGAATAATATCCAAGAAGGACCGCTGTCATTTTATCAAAATTGTCAAAAAATAATAAAAAAAAATATTAGGAAACGTGTGTGTGTTCGCACGGGCCATATCATATTATAAAAATTATAACAAGTAAAGCTAGTAAATTAAAAAGGGTCATTAAAAGTGTACGAAAAAGGAGAAAAGCAAATATAAGAAACAAAAAAACAGTAAATTAGTTGGATGTTTTGTTCATTTTTTCCTCAATATAAGGAACAACTTATTTTCGTATCTTGAAATCAAGCAGTGAAGGGGGGACAAGATAAGAACAGACTGAGAGACAGCCCAAGGTGGGTGAGGTCTTGATGGGGAGTTCCTTTTGGGGAAATATTTTCCGCTCGAGGGTTTTTTATTGCGTTATTTGAAAGATGAAGGCATAATTTAACGCTCCTGCGCTGAAGTCTTTCTAACCTTACCATCTTTTTTTTAGAAGAAAAGAGTATGGAACTTCGCCTTCTTTGAAAACCATTTGCAAGTCTCTTTTTTGGATAGATTCAATTTTATCTGACTCTTCCCGCGAAATGCCAGGTTGCCAAACCATACAAGCATATTCAAGATGTGGGCGGACAAAGGAGGTATAATTTCTTAAGAAATCGGTAGAGGGACACACAATCTATTCAGGGGCTTAAGGAAGGAGATAGATGCAATTTCTTTGCAGATAATACGAGTATTATCAGTATGGATATCCCCTTTTAAATTATTTGAAATTGTAACACTAAGTAATTCCAAGGAGGATGCGGAAATTTCAGGAAATGTAAGATTAAGAGATAGAGGTGGGGATTTCAGGAAAACAATTGGCATTGTCGTGGATTTAGAAGCGTTTGTTTTATTGTTTAATTCTACGGCATCCTGCGCAGTGTCATTTAAGGATGCTTATTGGGTTACTCATTAAATTTCTACAGCAGGTTTCAACAACCGTGAGGTCATTTTAATCTGTCGGGGAATTTCTTAGCAAGACTTCTGTCTGAACTGAAATAAGGAGTGAATCTAGGAGAGCACCTTGGGAAGCTACATTATGAACAGGGAGGGGATTGGAATGATGATTCTAGTATTTTACTACTTGTGATTATTTTGATAAGAAAGAGGTAACCAGTTTGACCAGGAATAAGTCAATATTGAATTCAGTGACAAGTTTTTGGACAAATACGCTGTAATTAACAAGGTCAAACGTTTTTTGGGGATCAATAAAAGCGTAGAGGGTGGATGCTTCAAGCATGTCACCCTTAATGTATAGGATAGTTTCTGTTTGTTTTTAGCTGGCAATGCGATACTATGAATATGAACTTGGCACTGTTTGACATAAGAATAGGATAGGGAGAAGCTATCCCCAGTGGACTCGATTTTTCAATGCATTTGATTCCTCTTATTTGTTATATACATCTTAGGCATACTCTTACATGGCACTTGATTCTTTAAAAGATAGTGTTCATCGCCACTGCTCCTTCTTTACAAAACTATATTTATGATAATTACTGCAATATCTGTCTTGCAGACTACTCTGCATGCCTTTGGTAAGCCGAAAGGGCACCCCCGCTTTGTCAGTGCTATTAGGTTCCGAAAACGACATCATACTCTGAAACCTTCTATCATCAGTGTGTCGTTCTTGGTTTGGAATGTGCCTCCTCCCCCCCCCCCCCGACTACTCCACGAAACGTCAAGATTTTATACGAATTATTCAATATTTTTCAAATATTTCACGTATTTTTTCTTCATACGAAGTTCAGTCAAGTTTATCTAGTTCACCCTTAGAACACCCTTCTTCTTATCATTTTGATATCTTCGTTTCTTGTCTTTTTTTTAATAATGATAAATGCGCAAAGAATTAATCTTTAGGAAGACTCCAAAAATTTGACCTATGAAGAGGGGGGGGGGGCAGTCTTAAATGAAAAAAGAAGATATATCTAGTGCAAGAAAGATGTCTGTGTGTATTTTTATGGCTAGGTCATATAAACACCGCTATTATTAAAAGAGATTGAGCAAATGAAAACACAAAGTTTGTTAACTCCTAAATGCCAACACAAATTGGCATTCGCTTTCTTCTTAGTGAAGTAGACATATTTTTGGGTTGACGTTGATCTAAGATCGTTCAGATTTCTTTGTTTCTTTTTTTTGTCGCATATGGCTTCAATCATTTAGTGTCTTGAGACTGTTGGGCATAGATTCATTCCAGAAAGTGGCCTGTATTCAATTTGGTACTTAAGTATTAATCGCACCCTTTTATATATTAGGGTTTTTTATATATCAGTGTTTTTTTTTTTTTTTTTTTTTTTTTTTTTTTTTTTTTTTTTTTTTTTTAAGGGTGTATAGCCTAAACAAGTTTACTTCTGGTATTTGATTTATTTATTTGTTTGATTTAAATAAAAACCCTTATCAGTTATACTGCTAAAGAAGTCAAGTTTGGTTAATGCTAATTAAATAGGAAAATATATAATAGTTTAGAAACACATTTGGGCTATATATTTGCACATTAGGTGGGGTGGAGGTGAAGCATAGCATATATTAAATACGTAACCTAATCTAGGTACCTTCCCCCCCTAAATCCCAAAAAACTACAGTTTAAATATCGTTAACGCAATTAAAACCACGCCTTGCATTGCATTACTCTATAGAGGTCTCTTGAACGGGCGGTTTTTTTCGTGATTGGTTTCCAAAAGAGTATGTTTAATGCATAAGTACCTTCAATTTTAGTTTCCAGCTTAATTACTACTACAACAGACTACTCACTGAGACACAAAGGCGCCTGAGGCTAACACAGCTTTAATTACTTCTACAACAGACTACTCACTGAAACACAAAGGCTAATACAGCTTTAATTACTACCACAACAGACTGCTCACTGAGACACAAAGGTGCCTGAGGCTACCACAGCTTACAACAGACTACTCACTGAGACACAAAGGTGCCTGAGGCTAAAACAGCTTTAATTACTACTACAACAGACTACTCGCTGAGACACAAAGGCGCCTGAGGCTAACAAAGCTGCGCACACTCCTCCTCCTCTTTTCTATTGAAACCTTTGATTTCTAACCCCTATGTTCATACAGCATAATTATTTCTGCTAGCCAAGCAATAGCGGCCCCAGGTAAATTTTGGACAATCTCATGGAGGAGAATTCACCCTATCAGATTTGCGAATTATCCCTGTGTTGAGGTATACTTTCTTTTATATGCTTTTATCAGGATTAAGACACAAACTGGGGGTGCTTTAGGGGGCACTCCTGAAAGCTATTTTCTGGATACAGGTTTTAACCAATCTAAACAAACAGAAAGCTTAAGGTAGAAAATGAATTCAAAATATACGAAATATTTCTTACGGCAAAAATATTCCAATTAGGATATTTGTCGTCCAGTTTTGTATAATCTAGGGCATTTATCAGTAGACTCAAAGTCTTATCAAAATTTTTCATGCAAAACTGAGGGAGTTTGTGCATGTCTTTTCACTCATGTATATTTGTCGATTTCCTTTTTGTGTGCATATTTTTTCTAACTTTATATTCAAAAATTATTGGGTTAAGATTAATTATACGACAGATATCAGCTAAGAAAAAAAAAGAAATATATCATCCGATCCCCCACTCAAAGTTCTATATAAATATAAATCACTACCGTCGTAACTGCGTCACAGCTCTATGGTATATAAAAAAGTAAAGGTAAGATTATTATACGACAGATATCAGCTAAGAAAAAAAAGAAATATATCATCCGATCCCCACTCAAAGTTCTATATAATATAAATCACTACCGTCGTAACTGCGTCACAGCTCTATGGTATATAAAAAAAGTTTTCTGATTTTTTTTTTTTTTTTTCAAAATGGCTTTGCTAGGCCCTATGAGCCCATTATCAATGGAAATAACCACAAAAAAAATAATTGCAAACCTACAAAAGCAGTAAAGTTTTGTATTTAGCTTAGGGCTATATCTAGCCCTATTAGGGCGAGAGGGCTGGTTAAGGATTGTAATCGTAGTGATTATTATATTTGGAAAGAGTATTGAATGGCAAGCGTAATGGTGCATTTATTTCTATTATCCAATTTCTATCCTATTGGCAACCTTAATCCCAAAATGTGTGTGTCAAACTTCTAGAATAACTGGTGATGATACCTGATTGATGGCCATAACCTGTTTATACCCCTTGTTAAAAATTGATGAAATGGTCAACAACTAAAATATTATTTATAAGTTTTGCAAAGGCCATCCCTCCATCTGCTGTATTTTAACAAGCTTATTTCCAAAATTTCAATGGAAAGTAGGCTGCTCATTTCGTACGAGCATTTATAAGAAGAACTATTTTACATTATAAAGAGAGTTTTAATTATTATTATTGTTTTATTCTCCTTTCCCTTCTTTTTATCTGGTTGTAAATTTGGTTGTTTTTAACATATATTTTTATTTCCTTCAATTCTGCAACAACCTTAATTCTGTTACAAAGCAGACATAAACACAGGGGGCATTGTGGGGATTTTACCCCATTTTATGTCTATTAGTTGTTGCTTTTTTTTGTTTTGTTTTTTCAGTCTGAAGCACATTCAGTGAAGGCGGAGTAAGCTATAAATTCAACCTTAAATTTTTAGTTGAGTTTATCGAACAGATCTACTGAGCATAAATACCATGCAGAGTACTTTAATATTAAGTGTCTTTTTTCTCCTTTTTTCTGAAAAAGTAGCCAATGGGATGACATCCTTGTTCTGGTGATCGTTTTGTTTAGGAGATTTTTTTTCCAAAAATAATTCCTTTTTTATACATACCATATACACAAATAAAGACAATTTTGGAATAAATGTGGTTTATTGATATAAATAAATAGCGAAATAAATAGCGAAAATGTGGTTTTGCCGTTTTCAGTTTAAAAGTTACCTTTTCTATATCTAGTCCCTGTTTCTACACAATATCCCTCAGGAATTAATCAAACCCTGCAGAACAGATAGGTTGGAGGTCTTCCACACCCTTGATGACGTAAAAAAAAAACTTGCATACAGCTCATTTATAAACTGCAAATGCAGATCTATAGTGTGATTACTGCGGAATAGAGAAACCAAAGGGGGGGGGGCTACCAGGTTTGAATCCAACTGCAATTTGTGTCCAACTCATAAGCAAGTAACAAAAATACATATAAGCAAATTTTAATGCGATTTAAAGTAAATTTTAGTTACCTCCCCCCCCCCCACGACAAATGCCCACTACCCCGATAAAAATCTTGGATACGGCGGGAAGAATGTTCATGGCTAAACTTCGTTAAGTGAGATTCAGATAGGTTAAGTGAGGTTAATTGAACATACTGTATTTTAAAATGTTTCTTCAATTTGAATTTATTGTTTTATTTTATCATATTGTTTCAATGTTGTAATTATTATATTTATTGTTTTTATTATTTAATAATATTTATATTACATTTAATCATTTTAGATCTATTTTAAACTGATTTTGTCTGCCAGATATAATTGTCGAATACAGAGTCAAAGTATTCAGAAGCCTATTTATTTTATATTTCGCTTTCTCTGAAATGAAAGTCAAACATTTGTTTTTTTGTTTGTAATCTGGAAGTTTTCCCCTCTTCTTTTTCGAACAAGTATCTGCGTCATTCCTTTTCACAATATGTAGTGAATATAAAAACACATGTTCACCGTACTAACTCCATTCTGCATTAAAGAAATGGCTGTCAGCAGAGCCTTGCCAAATACTCGAATTAAATTTTGTTCTCTATCGGAAAAAAAGCATCGTAATAGATTACGAAATATAAATTATGCAATATAATTAGTCTGATTGAACAACTTCAAAATAGCTTTCGCAATTCAAACGGAAAAACTTGATTCTATCGATTGACAAGATCTGTTGAAAATATAAACACGCAGCTATGTAAAGAATACGGGTTCCGTGGCAAAGACCCTACCCCCACCAAGTTTTAAATATTCTTACAATTTTTTCCCTAGTTTCTTATATTTTACCAAATCATTTGCCTGTTTTTTTTTCTTTTTATTTATTTGTCGTTTTCCAATTTGCCGTTCCATCTGGAATGATTTCCTACAGCTATGCCTGAATATGGAGATAAAATAAAATTTGATTTATCGTAAAATTAATGAACCACACTAAATAGATACAGCTTTTCGCAAAATGCAAAGAAGTCTCGTATTATAAGCAAAAAATATGTGAAAGCGAAACTAACCTTACATACCTCAAAATTGGTCGACAAAATCGGTTAGCGTAGTTTACACGTCTTTATTTGTTTACCTTAATATGCAATGGAATCCGCTCCACCCTAGTTCCTCGTATTTTCGGTACTCATTACTCGAGTTCTCTGTTTTTCTCGAGTAGTTGTCTATATTCTAACACTTACACTGACACATATGATGCAATGATGCAATACTACCAGATGCCTGGTCCTGATATAAAATAGTGCAGTCACTACAGGGGAAATGTGCTCAAGGCACAGTGTTTCGAGGGAAAATGTGCGGGGGTGAAATTTTGAATAAACTGATTATCGGAAAAGATCAATGTACAACCACCCAAAAATAGCGCCCAAATGCTGGAAATGCCTGACAATACTGAGAAGGCAAAGGCATACTACATTTTACCTTACAACTCGAAAATTTTCCCATACCGACTGTCTGCTCGAATCTTAAAAATAACCTCAAACTGTTCAATAACCTCCACCTTAGGATAAGCCTAAGGTGGATAAGCTGGATAAGCCTAAGGATGTTGATGCTAATCTGTGTCTAATAAAAACCAACCTGTGCCACATCATAAACCAAATTTAAAAAATTGAGAGCTTTGTAATATGTAAATTGGATACATTATATTTCTGTTTTTATTCCGATATCCAAACGTTAGCAAGATTAGAATCGTCCATAGAGAGAAATTTTCTTTAAAGTGTTTGCATTACTCATTTGCTTAAATAAAATGGGAGAAACAATCCAAAGAAGTGATGAGGTCTGCATCAAAACCCTGCCAGGGTTTTGATGCAGATGCTAAAAAGGGTCACGTGTAATGATTTTCCTTTCATCTTCTTCTTTTCTCGATTGGTGATCATATCAAATCCTTGGTCATAATAATATAGGTTACAATATATTCGAGTGGAGAATTCAAGATATTTTATTTTTTTAGTAACAAAAGAAGTGTGGCAAAAGAAAATTACCGATAATGTCCTCCTTCTGCCGTGAAATCAAACGTTCCAAAGGTTCAGAAGTGTACTATAACCTAACTATTATAAAACCACTATATTTCATGATTCTCTCCCTTAGAATTAATTATGTATTTAACTGAAGGCTCAATGAGAGTTGGGATGTTTTGGTATTAAAATGTACCCTTTGAGGCAATATTCCCCCTCCCTAACTACAAAAAAATTATAGAACCCCATTGTAGAGGTTTAAAGCCCTTATAAGCAAATGTTTGGAATTGAAAACAGCAGAGAATTCACCAAGACAGTGAAATTAGTTTAGACCTTAAAAACATTTTGGCTAGTCAGGGAGGAAGGGAGATGCCTCATGGTGCATTTTAATACCAAAACATTCTAACTCTCATTGAGCCTAATGATAAATACAAAATTAGTTCTAATAAAGAGACGAGGAGAGGGTGGAGAAAGGACTTGATTTTTAATCCCCATAGCCGTATTAAGGAATTCTGTTTGGGGTTATTATTTTCAGGGGGACACAAAACTTAAAAAAAAAAACACATAAAAATGTGAAATTGATATTTGATCCCTCTTGATTTCTGTGAATATTTCTGGTCTACGCTGTTATTATGAAAGTAAAGAGTGTATATATATATATATATATATATATATATATATATATTATATATATATATATATATATATATATATATATATATATATATATATATATATATATATATATATATATATATATATATATATATATATATATATATATATATATATATATATTATATATATATATATATATATATATATATATATAATATATATGTATATATAGGATAAAAATGGGTAAAGATCCTCCTGAGCCATTGCTGGCGCATAGGGCGTCGATTTGACGTTTCAGTTGCTGGGTGTTTTTACAGGGACGAGTACCAAGCTTGTCGCCTAACCTAGCTGCAGCGGGGATCGAACCCTGGTGCTCCGGATTGGCAAGCAGAGTATCAATCCACTGTGCTGCAACAGGTTATATATATATATATATATATATATATATATATATATATATATATATATATTATATATATATATATATATATATATATATATATATATATATATATTATATATATATATATATATATATATATATATATATATATATATATATATATATATATATATATATATATATATATATATATATATATATATATATATATATATATATATATATATATATATATATATATATATATATGCGAAAGCCTTCCTTTCAGAAAACAGGCATAACAAAACGTTATAGCGTGTACTCTTTTGTGACGAACAGATCCCTTTTGACTGCATAATAAGAAATATTTTCTGGGTAGAATGGCTTTGGGCACACATTGCATAATGTCAGGGGATGTATTTCAGAGCTGTTAGTTACCGACATAGCCAGTTAATAAAGTAGATGTAGTTTCTTATGAGCGGTTCTACCAGATCCCTGCAGGCTATTTAAAGACTTTAGCTTCTTTTATTTACAATTCATTTGGTTATTTGCACTTCCAAAGTACTCAGAACTGTTTTCATTAGGAAACAGGATACATTCGTCTATTTTCAAAGTCAATGAAATTGATTTAGTTCATGTAAAGATAATGTAAATTGTTATCTTCAATAAACAGCCAAGTCTAAGTCCAACTTAAGAAAATTAGAAACGTGCCCTTTCATACAATTAATTTAAAAAAAGTTTTTCTAACGTAATTAAAAGCGAAATTGGAATTTAAAACGAACAAAAAATACTGCTTCGTTTTTTAAGCAACATGTTTTTGAAAAACAGTTTCAAAGAAGCTTGTGATGTTTCCTTATAATTAATTAAAAAAAAAACTTTCCGAAAAAACAAGTTTTAAAAGAAAAGTAAAGGCCATGTTAAACTTAAGCTCAGCACATACAAATGTCTTTTAAAATTCAAACTTAAAACGACCAGATATCAGTAGAAAGGGGGGTGCCAGTACAAACAGCACAACATATTTGGGCATAGAGTCCCTAGGGAGAACACCTGTGCTGTCAGTCCCAATCCCACACCAAATATGGGCATGGAATCCCCAGGGAGAATGATTGCGTAATTGTTTCCGGGGCGAAGTCTATTAATGTCTTTGATGTATTTCCAAGGAGAATTGTTTCCGGGCGAATGTTTATTAATGTCTTTGGAGTTCTTCCAGGAGAATTGTTTCCAGGCGAATGTTTTGATCTTAGAGATGAAGAGATTAACGCGGGAAAGGGTTTGCTAGTAATTTGAAATGTGACAGCGCAGGGATGTCAAAAACAAAAGGAACACGCAGAAATTACGTTGAGGGGTTATTTGAGCGAAACCGTTTTAGACATTTTAGGGAATTATCTCGGCGAAACAGTTAGAGACATTTTAAAAAATGATTTTAGAAGAGGTTTTAGAAGAGGATTTGAGGGTGAAACTCTGTGGTCGTTATAATACACAAGTTCCATTTGAACAGTGTCGTGAGGTCCCATACCCCAACCCCAAAGGGCTCCGATCCCCCTACCCCAACCCCGAAGGAAGCCCCCGGTCCTCAAAGGTCCCCCAGGCTCCCAAAGGGCCCCCGGCACCCCAAAGGCCCCTGATCCCCCATTTTTTAATACTTTTTTAAGGCTTTATTATATCTTTTCAGAACAAGTTATTTTCTTAATGTCCATCCTAAACCCATTTTACAAGTTGAAGTACCCATCCTTTTCACCCACAACTTTACTATACTGCTTTTTTGAATGCTCCAACACCAAGAAATACTTTTCGAAGGCATTTCAGAACCAGTTCTTTTCTTAATGTCCCTCCTAAACCCATTTTACAAGTTGAAGTACCCATCCTTTTCACCCACAGCTTTACTATACTGCTTTTTTGAATGCTCCAACACCAAGCAATACTTTTCGAAGGCATTTCAGAACCAGTTCTTTTCTTATGTCCCTCCTAAACCCATTTTACAAATTGAAGTACCCATCCTTTTTACACACAACTTTATATTACAGCTTTTTGAATGCTCCAACACCAAGCAATACTTTTCAAAGGGCATTTCAGAACAATTTCTTTTCTTAATGTCCTTCCTAAACCCATTTTACAAGTTGAAGTACCCATCCTTTTCACACACAACTTTACTTTACAGCTTTTTGAATGCCCAACACCAAGTAATACTTTTCAAAAGGCATTTCAGAACAAGTCTTTTCTTAATGTCCTTCATAAACCAATTTTACAAGTTGAAGTAGTTATCTTTTTCCACACGACTTTACTTTACAACTTTTTCCACGCCCCAAGATCAAGCAATACTTTTCAAAAGACATTTCAGAACAAGTTCCTTTCTTAATGTCATTCCTAAACCCATTTTACAAATTGAAGTACCCATCCTTTTTACACACAACTTTACTTTACAACTTTTTGCACACCCCCAGCATCAAGCAATACTTTTCAAAGGCATTTCAGGACAAGTTCTTCTCTTAATGTCCTTCCTAAACCCATTTTACAAGTTGAAGTACTTATCGTTTTCCACACGACTTTACTTTCTGACTTTTTGCATACCACAACACCAAGAAATACTTTTCAAAATACATTTCAGAACAAGATCCTTTCTTAATGTCCCTTCTAAACCCATTTTACGAGTTGAAGTACCCATCCTTTTTCTCACAAATTTACTATAAGGCTTTTCGAATACCCCAACATCAAGCAATACTTTCAAAAGGCTTTATTATATTTTTTCAGAACAAGTTTTTTTCTTAATGTCCTTCATAAACCAATTTTACAAGTTGAAGTAGTTATCTTTTTCACCACAACTTTACTTTACGACTTTTTGCACACCTCAAGATCAAGCAATACTTTTCAAAAGACATTTCAGAGCAAGTTCCTTTCCTAATGTCCCTCCTAAACCCATTTTACAAGTTAAAGCACTTATCTTTTTCCCCACGACTTTACTTTACGACTTTTTTCCACACCCAAACATCAAGCAATACTTTCCAAAGGCTTTATTATATTTTTTCAGAACAAGTTTTTTTCTTAATGTCCTTCATAAACCAATTTTACAAGTTGAATTAGTTATCTTTTTCACCACAACTTTACTTTACGACTTTTTGCACACCTCAAGATCAAGCAATACTTTTCAAAAGACATTTCAGAGCAAGTTCCTTTCCTAATGTCCCTCCTAAACCCATTTTACAAGTTGAAGCATCCATCCTTTTCACCCACAACTTTACTTTACAGCTTTTTGAATGCCCCCAGCATCAAGCAATACTTTTCAAAGGCATTTCAGAGCAAGTTCCTTTCCTAATGTCCCTTCTAAACCTATTTTCCAACTTGAAGTACCCATCCTATTCACCCACAACTTTACATTACAGCTTTTTGGATACCTCAACACCAAGAAATACTCTTCAAAAGACATTTCAGAACAAGTTCCTTTCTTAATTTCCCTTCTAAACCCATTTTCCAAGTTGAAGTACCCATCCTTTTCCTCACAACTTTACTATAAGGCTTTTCGGATACCCCAACATCAAGAAATACTTTTCAAAAGACATTTCAGAGCAAGTTCTTTACATAATTTTCTTCCTAAACCCATTTTACAAGTAAAAGTACTTATCTTTTTCCCCACGACTTTACTTTACGACTTTTTTCCACACCCAAACATCAAGCAATACTTTCCAAAGGCTTTATTATATTTTTTCAGAACAAGGTTTTTTCTTAATGTCCTTCATAAACCAATTTTACAAGTTGAAGTAGTTATCTTTTTCACCACAACTTTACTTTACAGCTTTTTGAATGCCTCAACACCAAGCAATACTTTTCAAAAGGCATTTCACAGCAACTTCTTTTCTTTATGTGCCTTCTAAACCCATTTTACAAGTTGAAGTACCCATCCTTTTCCCCACAACTTTACTTTACGACTTTTTGCACACCCCAACATCAAGCAATACTTTTCAAAGGCATTTCAGAACAAGTTCTTTTCTTAATGTCCTTCCTAAACCAATTTTCCAAGTTGAAGTACCCATCCTTTTTCCCCACAACTTTACTTTACGACTTTTTGCACACCCCAACATCAAGCAATACTTTTCAAAGGCATTTCAGAATAAGTTCTTTTCTTAATGTCGTTTCTAAACCAATTTTACAAATTGAAGTAGTTATCTTTTTCACCACAACTTTACTTTACGACTTTTTTGCATACCCCAACATCAAGCAGTACTTTTCAACGGCTTTATTATATCTTTTCAGAGCAAGTTCTTTACGTAATGTCCTTCCTAAACCAATTTTACAAGTTGAAGTACTCATCTTTTCCCCCACAACTTTACTATAAGGCTTTTTGAATACCCCAACATCAAGCAATACTTTTCAAAGGCATTTCAGAACAAGTTCTTTTCTTAATGTCCTTCCTAAACCCATTTTACAAGTTGAAGTACTTATCTTTTTCCCCACTACTTTATTTTACGACTTTTTTGCACACCCAAACATCAAGCAATACTTTCCAAAAGGCTTTATTATATCTTTTCAGAACAAGTTCTTTTCTTAATATCCTTCTTAAACCAATTTTACAAATTCTAAATTTTTCCTTAGTAGATAGAAAAAGCTATATCATAGCTGTGAATATTTTCTCGGAAGATAAGCAGTTCTATTTCAATTTTAAATTTTCTCAATGAAGTGAAGAAAAGTTAAAGTTCTCTTCTGAATTTTCTCAATGAAAAGAAATTAGTTATTAATCAATTCTTTTTTTTCCAAAATATAATTTTCACTTCGGATCAAATTTTTCTCAAAGAGATGAAAAAATTTTAAATACTGTTCCTAATTTTTCACGGAAGATAGAAAATTTCAAGTTCTCTTCTGAATTTTACCAAAGAACACACTCCAATTGTAATTTCTCCAGAGAAAATAAAAATCTGCCACTTCAGTTTTAAGTTCACCAAAGACATAAAGAAATTTAAAGTTCTATTCTAAATTTTTCCGTAGTAGATAGTAAAAGCTATAGCATACTTGTGAATATTTTCCCAGAAGATAAAACGTTCTACTTCAATTTTTAATTTTCTCAACGAAGTGAAGAAAAGTTCAAGTTCTATTCTGATTTTTTCAATGAAAAAGAAATTAGTTATTGATCATTTCTATTTTTCCAAATAATATAAATATTTTCCACTTCAAAATGGGCACACACAAAAACTTACACACACACATACACACACAAACTTACACACACACACACACACACACACACAAAAAAAACTTACACACACACACACACAAAAACTTACACACACACACACAAAACTTACACACACACAAAACTTACACATGCACACAAAAACTTACACACACACACAAAAAACTTACACAAAAAAAAACTTACACACACAAAAACTTACACACACACAAAAACTTACACACACACAAAACTTACATACACACAAAAACTTACACACACACACAAACTTACACACACAAAAACTTACACACACACAAAACTTACACACATACACACAAAAACTTACACACACACAAAAACTTACACACACACACACACAAAAACTTACACGCACACAAAAACTTAGACACACACAAAAACTTACACAATCACACACAAAAATTTACACACACAAAAACTTACACACACAAAAAACTTACACACACAAAAACTTACACACACACACACAAAACTTACACCCACACACAAAAACTTACACACAGACACACAAAAACTTACACACACACACAAAAACTTACACACATACACACAAAAACTTACACACACACACAAAACTTACACACACACACAAAAACTTACACACACACACAAAAACTCATACACACAAAAACTTACACACACACACAAAACTTACCCACACACACACAAAAACTTACACACACACACAAAAACTTACACACACACACACAAACTTACACACGCACACAAAAACTTACACACACACACAAAACTTACACACACACACACATACACAAACTTAAACTCACACACACACAAAAAAAACTTACACACACACAAAAATTTACAAACACAAAAACTTACACAGACAAAAAAACTTACACACACAAAAAAATTACACACGCACACAAAAACTTACACCCAAACACAAAAACTTACACACACACACACAAAAACTTACACACACACACAAACTTACACACACACACACACACACACACACACACACACACACACACAAAAAAACTTACACACACACAAAAACTTACACACACACAAAAACTCACACACACACAAACTTACACACACACACAAAAAAAACACACGCACACAAAACTTACACACACACAAAAACTTACACACACACACAAAACGTACACACACACACACACAAAAACTTACACACACACACACACAAACTTACACACACACAAACAAAAACTTACACACACACACACAAAAACTTACATACACACAAAAACTTACACACGCACACAAAACTTACACACACACACAAAAACTTACACACACACACAAAAACGTACACACACACAGAAAACTTACACACACACACAAAACTTACACACACACGGACAAAAACTTACACACACACAAAAAAAATTACACACATACAAAAACTTACACACACACAAAAACTTACACACACACAAAAACTTACACACACACACAAAAACTTACACACACAAAAACTGACACACACACAAAAACTTACATACACACAAAAACTTACACACACACAAAAACTTACAACACACACAAAAATTTACACACACACACAAAAACTTAAACACACACAAAAACTTACACACACAAAAAACTTACACACACACACACACACACAAACTTACACACACACACACACACAAAAAAAACTTACACACACAAAAAAAAAACTTACACACACACACACAAACTTAAACACACACACACAAAAACTTACACACACACACACACAAACTTACACACACACATACACACAAAAACTTACACACACACAAAAACTTACACACACACAAAAACTTACACACACTCATAAAACTTACACACACACACAAAACTTACACACACACAAAAACTTACACGCACACAAAAACTTACACACACACAAAAACTTACACACACACACAAACTTACACACAACAAAAACTTACACACACACAAAACTTACACACACACACAAAAACTTACACACACACACAAACTTACACACACACACAAAACTTACACACACACACAAAAAAAACTTACACGCACACAAAAACTTAGACACACACAAAAACTTACACACACACACAAAAACGTACACACACACAAAAACTTACACACACATAAAAACTTACACACACACAAAACTTACACACACACACACAAAAACTTACACCCACACACAAAACTTACACACACACACACAAAACTTACACACACACAAAAACTTATACACACACAAAAACTTACACACACACAAAACTTACACACACACAAAAACTTATACACACACACAAAACTTACACACACAAAACTTACACACACACACACAAAAACTTACACACACACACACACACACACACAAACTTACACACAAACAATAACTTACACACACACAAAAATTACACACACACACGCAAAAACTTACACACACACACACAAACTTACACACACACAAAAACTTACACACACACACACACAAAAACTTACACACACACACACAAAAACTTACACACACACACACAAACTTACACACGCACACAAAAACTTACACACACACACAAAAACTTACACACACACTCATACACAAACTTAAACTCACACACACACAAAAAAACTTACACACACACAAAAATTTACAAACAAAAAACTTACACAGACAAAAAAACTTACACACACAAAAAATTACACACGCACACAAAAACTTACACCCAAACACAAAAACTTACACACACACACACAAAAACTTACACACACACAAACTTACACACACACACACACACACACACACACACAAAAACTTACACACACACAAAAACTTACACACACACACAAAAACTCACACACACACACAAACTTACACACACACACAAAAAAAACACACACACAAAAAACTTACACACACACAAAAACGTACACACACACACACAAAAACTTACACACACACACACAAACTTACACACACACAAACAAAAACTTACACACACACACAAAAACTTACACACACACAAAAACTTACACACGCACACAAAAACTTACACACACACACAAAAACTTACACACACACAAAAACATACACACACACACAAAAACTTACACACACACAAAAAAACTTACACACACACAGACAAAAACTTACACACACACAAAAAAAATTACACACATACAAAAACTTACACACACACAAAAACTTACACACACAAAAAAACTTACACACACACACAAAAACTTACACACACACAAAAACTGACACACACACAAAAACTTACATACACACAAAAACTTACACACACACAAAAACTTACAAACACACACAAAAATTTACACACACACAAAAACTTACACACACACAAAAACTTACACACACACAAAAACTTACACACACACACACACACACACAAACTTACACACACACACACACACACAAAAACTCACACACACAAAAAAAAACTCACACACACACACACAAACTTAAACACACACACACAAAAACTTACACACACACACACACAAACTTACACACACACATACACACAAAAACTTACACACACACAAAAACTTACACACACACAAAAACTTACACACACTCATAAAAACTTACACACACACACAAAAACTTACACACACACAAAAACTTACACGCACACAAAAACTTACACACACACAAAAACTTACACACACACACAAACTTACACACAAAAAAAACTTACACACACACAAAACTTACACACACACACAAAAACTTACACACACACAAAAACTTACACACACACACAAAAACTTACACACACACACACACAAAAACTTACACGCACACAAAAACTTAGACACACACAAAAACTTACACACACACACAAAAACTTACACACACACAAAAACTTACACACACATAAAAACTTACACACACACAAAAACTTACACACACACACACACAAACTTACACCCACACACAAAAATTTACACACACACACAAAAACTTACACACACACAAAAACTTACACACACACAAAAACTTACACACACAAAAACTTACACACACACAAAAACTTACACACACACAAAAACTTACACACACACAAAAACTTACACACACAAAAACTTACACACACACACAAAAACTTACACACACACACAAAAACTTACACCCACACACAAAAACTTACACACACACAAAAACACACACACACACAAAAATCTTACACGCACACACACACACACAAACTTACACACAAACAATAACTTACACACACAAAAAATTACACACACACACGCAAAAACTTACACACACACACAAACTTACACACACACACAAACTTACACACACACAAAAACTTACACACACACACACAAAAAAACTCACACACACACACACACACAACTTTACATCCAATTCACTTTAATTCTAAATTTTCTTAAATTCAGTTCCGCCGTTTCTCAAAGAGATGAAAAAATTTAAAGTTCTGTTCCAAATTTTTACATAGAAGACAGAAAAAGTTATACATTGATCGTGAATATTCACCATGAAGATAAAAAGTTCCACTTTAATTCTAAATTTACTCAATGAAGCGCAAAATGTTCAAGTTCTCTTCTAATTTTTCCAGGAAAATAAAAAGGTTCCACTTCAGTTCTGTTTTTTTTTCTCAAAGAGATGAAAAATTTAAAGTTCTGTTCTAATTTTAAATTAAATTTTAGCTCCTTTGTCTTAAGGATTTACCCTTCAAATTCTTAAATTAGAAAATGAGTGACTCGTTCTAGTATTAAAGACAATCGTTCAAACTCGTTCATCTAACCTCCAAAACAATAGGTTAGGTTAGGTATAAATAAATATTAATAAATAAATAGAAACATTTCTCCATGTTTAAGTTAGGTTAGGTTAGGTTAACTTATTATGAGCGCTCATGATAAGTTAACCTAGCCTTTTCCGGCGAGTATAGTTAGGTTAGGTTAGGCTAGATTAAATTAGGTTAGATTAGGCTAGGTTAAGTTAGGTTAGGTTATCTATCCTACGTACGCTTCACTTAGGTTAGGTTAGGTGAGAGACAGGCAAAAAGTTAGGTGTATGGTTAGGTTTGGTTAGACTAGATTAAGTTAGGTTAGGTTAAGTTAGGTTAGGCTAGCTTAGTCTACGTATGCGCGCGTACGTAGACTAAGCTAGCCTAACCTAACTTAACCTAACCTAACTTAATCTAGTCTAACCTAACTTAATCTAGTCTAACCTAACTTAACCATACACCTAACTTTTTTCCTGTCTCTCACCTAACGTAACCTAAGTGAAGCGTACGTAGGATAACCTAACCTAACTTAACCTAATCTAACCTAGTTTAATCTAGCCTAACCTAACCTAACCATAATCGTCGGAAAAGGCTAGGTAAACTTATCATGAGCGCTCATGATAAGTTAACCTAACCTAACCTAACTTAAACATGGAGAAATGTTTCTATTTATTTATTAATATTTATTTATACCTAACCTAACCTATTGTTTTGGAGGTTAGATGAACGAGTTTGAACGATTGTCTTTAATACTAGAACGAGTCACTCATTTTCTAATTTAAAAATTTGAAGGGTAAATCCATAAGACAAAGGAGCTAAAATTTAATTTAAAATTAGAACAGAACTTTAAATTTTTCATCTCTTTGAGAAAAAAAAACCAGAACTGAAGTGGAACCTTTTTATTTTCCGGGAAAAATTAGAAGAGAACTTGAACATTTTGCGCTTCATTGAGTAAATTTAGAATTAAAGTGGAACTTTTTATCTTCATGGTGAATATTCACGATCAATGTATAACTTTTTCTGTCTTCTATGTAAAAATTTGGAACAGAACTTTAAATTTTTTCATCTCTTTGAGAAAAATCGGAACTGAATTTAAGAAAATTTAGAATTAAAGTGAATTCGATGTAAAGTTGTGTGTGTGCGTGTAAGTTTGTGTGTGTGTGTGTGTGTGTATAAGTTTTTGTGTGTGTGTAAGTTTGTGTGTGTGTGTAAGTTTGTGTGTGTGTGTAAGTTTTTGCGTGTGTGTGTGTAAGTTTTTTGTGTGTGTAAGTTTTTGTGTGTGTGTAAGTTTTTGTGTGTGTGTAAGTTTTTGTGTGTGGGTGTAAGTTTTTGTGTGTGTGTTTAAGTTTTTGTGTGTGTGTGTAAGTTTTTGTGTGTTTAAGTTTTTGTGTGTGTATAAGTTTTTTGTGTGTGTGTAAGTTTTTGTGTGTGTGTAAGTTTTTGTGTGTGTAAGTTTTTGTGTGTGTGTGTGTGTGTAGGTTTTTTGTGTGTGTAAGTTTTTGTGTGTGTGTAAGTTTTTGTGTGTGTGTAAGTTTTTGTGTCTGGGTGTAAGTTTTTGTGTGTGTGTTTAAGTTTTTGTGTGTGTGTGTGTGTAAGTTTTTGTGTGTTTAAGTTTTTGTGTGTGTATAAGTTTTTGTGTGTGTGTAAGTTTGTGTGTGTGTGTAAGTTTGTGTGTGTGTAAGTTTTTGCGTGTGTGTGTGTAAGTTTTTTTGTGTGTGTAAGTTTTTGTGTGTGTGTAAGTTTTTGTGTGTGTGTAAGTTTTTGTGTGTGTGTAAGTTTTTGTGTGTGGGTGTAAGTTTTTGTGTGTGTGTAAGTTTTTGTGTGTGTGTAAGTTTTTGTGTGTGGGTTTAAGTTTTTGTGTGTGTGTTTAAGTTTTTGTGTGTGTGTGTGTAAGTTTTTGTGTGTTTAAGTTTTTGTGTGTGTATAAGTTTTTGTGTGTGTGTAAGTTTGTGTTTGTGTGTAAGTTTGTGTGTGTGTAAGTTTTTGCGTGTGTGTGTGTAAGTTTTTTGTGTGTGTAAGTTTTTGTGTGTGTGTAAGTTTTTGTGTGTGTGTAAGTTTTTGTGTGTGTGTGTAAGTTTTTGTGTGTGTGTAAGTTTTTGTGTGGGTGTAAGTTTTTGTGTGTGTGTTTTAAGTTTTTGTGTGTTTGTGTAAGTTTTTGTGTGTTTAAGTTTTTGTGTGTGTATAAGTTTTTGTGTGTTTGTGTAAGTTTTTGTGTGTTTAAGTTTTTGTGTGTGTATAAGTTTTTGTGTGTGTGTAAGTTTTTGTGTGTGTGTAAGTTTTTGTGTATGTAAGTTTTTGTGTGTGTGTAAGTTTTTGTGTGTGTATGTAAGTTTTTGTGTGTGTGTGTGTAAGTTTTTGTGTGTGTGTAAGTTTTTGTGTGTGTGTAAGTTTTTGTGTGTGTGTAAGTTTTTGTGTGTGTGTCTGTAAGTTTTTGTGTGTGTGTGTAAGTTTTTGTGTGTGTGTAAGTTTTTGTGTGTGTATGTAAGTTTTTGTGTGTGTGTGTGTAAGTTTTTGTGTGCGTGTAAGTTTTTGTGTGTGTGTCTGTAAGTTTTTGTGTGTGTGTGTAAGTTTTTGTGTGTGTGTAAGTTTTTGTGTGTGTGTGTAAGTTTTGTGTGTGTGTAAGTTTTTTTTTGTGTGTGTGTAAGTTTTTGTGTGTGTGTAAGTTTTTGTGTGTGTGTAAGCTTTTGTGTGTGTGTGTAAGTTTTTGTGTGCGTGTAAGTTTTTGTGGGTGTGTGTGTAAGTTTTTGTGTGTGTGTAAGTTTTTGTGTGTGTGTGTGTGTGTGTGTAAGTTTTTATGTGTGTGTGTAAGTTTTTGTGTGTGTTTAAGTTTTTTTGTGTGTGTGTAAGTTTTTGTGCGTATGTGTGTGTGTAAGTTTTTGTGTGTGTGTGTGTAAGTTTCTGTGTGTGTGTGTTTAAGTTTTTGTGTGTTTGTGTGTAAGGTTTTTTGTGTGTAAGTTTTTGTGTGTGTGTGTGTGTGTAAATTTGTGTGTGTGTGTGTGTGTGTGTGTGTGTAAGTTTTTGTGTGTGTGTAAGTTTTTGTGTGTGTGTAAGTTTTTGTGTGTGTGTAAGTTTTTGTTTGTGTGGGTGTAAGTTTTTGTGTG